>JAJKFI010000017.1:6963223-6996110 GCA_029204185.1 Lerista edwardsae | reverse complement strand
CCTTCAAACCTTATCCCACTTGAAGGTTGGCCATGTGGTCCTTCAAACCTTATTGCAGCTGAAGGCTGATCATGAGGTCCTTCAAACCTTACTCCACTGGAGGGTTGACCATGTGGTCCTTCAAACCTTATCCCAGTGGATGGTTGGCCATGAGGTCCCTCAAACCTCAACCCATTCGCTGGCTGACCATGGGTCCCTTCAAATCTTATAATAGATTGGCCTGCAGGCCCTTCAAACCTCAAAGCTCCTGCTGGCTGTCCAATAGAACTCTCAAACCGTATAGCAGTCCCTGTACCCATTTGCCCTGAGGGCCCTTCAAACCTCGGAGGACCACCACCTATTTGCCCTGGTGGCCCATCAAACATTAGTGAACCTTTTCCTCCAGACTGTGCTGCTGATGGCCCATCAAACTGATGGGCTGGCCCCTCAAACCTTAAATTAGCCTGTGTTTGTGGTCCTTCAATTCTAGAATTTGTATTAGTAGGACCTTCAAAGTGAACTGGTTGTCCATCTCCTCCTGCTCTTGTGCCAGGATGTCTAGGAGAGCCCTCAAAATGAGATTTATCCTCCATCAGAGAACTAAACCTTTGCTTTCCATCAGGTGCCCCATATCTGGATCCCGGACTCTCTGCAAACTGTTTCTCTGTTTCTTCATATCTTGGTCTCTTGTAATGTTCATTGAATGGAGACCTTTGCTCTTCTCGAACACCTTAAGAAAAAGAATAGGCTGATAAAGTGATATAAAGGACAAATCCCCACCACAGTGGAAAGCATTTATCACATTTGGAAACTTCAACACATTCAAGTGTTAGTGCCTGTTTTGTTGCCCAAGGAAATACTTAAAATCTATTCATCCCTGCAATGTAGATAATAGAACTTCCTACCACCCAACCCCATCCAAGGCAAGTACAATTTCCTGCACCTTTCGAAGCATTTGTGTCATCATGTCTTCTTCGGCCATCATGTGGTGAATTATCAGAGTATGGTCTGTTGCCACCAACGGGGGAATGTCGCCTTGATCGTTCAGCAAATTGCCCTCCACATTTGTTTTTTGTTTGTTCACATTCCATTCCAGGAAGTAATACATCGCTCAAGTGATAATCTAAAATTTCTTCAGGATCCAACATGTTAAGTCTTGGAAATGAATGCTGCACTTGTGTTCTTTTTAGCTTAGCTTTATGTTCATGATAAATCAAGTCTGCATCAGACAAGAGGGGCTTCTTTTTCAAAATGCCCTTTTCACCTGTGGGACTATCCCACACATTGCACCTATGCTTTCCTTCTTGATACTGGAAGAGCTGACAAATCTGATGACACAGAACAAGGAAATCTTCTTGTGTTATTTCACCAGATGCTAGCCTTTCATTTGCCTGTGATGAGAGAAAATTGTACGAGTTATTTGGAAAGCCTTAAAACAAAAATTTTTTTAAAAATGACTGAGAAAAACTATTTTACCTTCTTAAGTAACTCTCTTTTGTTTGCCACAGTCAATTCTTTGGGAATCTGTAAATTAGCATCCACACTTAATCGATGTTGCTGCTTTGGTGTGCGAGGTGATTGAACTCCTTTACTAGTTGCCCAGCTGTCCCGATGCCTCTGATGTGGTGATTTACTGAGTCCTTGATGGTCTTCTGTAGGTTGGGGGCTGCAATCCAAGGCAATATGTTATTTATGGTTTCCTTAAACCAGTGTTTCCAAACATTTTTGCACTGGGACCTACTGTTTAAAATGACTATCGCAACCCATTTATTTATTAATACATTATTAATTCATAATAACTGGGATCCTGTGTTCCTGAGGCTGATAGACCTTAAGTATAATATGCATGTGTAGACATTTGCTAGACTCTCCCTGGAAATGGAGTTCAAAGACTGTTATCCCAAACCTTTACCGTTCCTCCTGGATAACCAGAAGGCTGAACAAGAAAGGAAAACATGATTAGGAACTTCCAGGCCAGCCCACAGGCTGAAACTGGGCTCACATGTGATCTACTACATGCCAATTACTTGGAAAAAAGCAGAAAACGTGGGGTGTGTTTTTTAAATTTGGGGGTATGAAGATTACCTCATATCATGGGTTAATGTTCCAGTTAACGATTTTCTCCTTGGCAAACCAAGAAAAGGTGCTTGCAGAGAGTTATAAAAAAAAATCCAAAAACCTTCTGCAACCCACCAAAAATCAGCTTGCAACCCAGTTTTGGAAAACACTGCCTTAAATGCTTCATTTAAAAAACCAATTATTTCACTTTGGCATCACATCTTTGCACTTGTTTTTTTATAACGAGTTCATATTTGCACCAAGTATAACGAATTGATCTCATTTCATAGGTACCAACTTACTTTTTATTTTCCTCCCAGCCAGACCGCCATCTTTTGCTCGATTTGGAACCTTGCCAGTTTTCAACGTTTTCTTTGGGTTCCGAACTTGCTTTTGAAGAGTGCTGATTCATTCCTTCCTGGAGTCTATCTTCATGTGTTTTCTTCAGCCTCCTTGAATCTCTCACTTCCTGTTTAAGGCCCCTCTTATTAGAGCTCCTTTCGTCTCTTGTTCCCTGCCCAAAGTCCTCCAAGTGAGACTGTTTGGGCCCAGTCTGTCGAAGCTTCCCAATCTTAGGGGTAGAAGGAGAGAGACTTCTGAGCCTTCTTTTGGGCGACCTCCTCTCTCTTCGTTTTGGGGAATGGGAAGATGGTGAGCGAGATCTAGGAGAACGTGATCGCTTCCTAGTACTTGACCTTCCTGCTTTTCCACCCTGTTTTTCTGACTCTTCAGCATTGGAATCTTGCTTTTGTACAATGCCATTAATTATTTTATTTCTACCACCAACAGACCTATGTTCTTCTTTCTCTTTCCTCTCCACACACTTTCTCTTTTCTTTTGCATCATCATCTTTACCATCTGGCTTTTCTAGAAGGTGCTTTTTTAATCTTGGATCTTTCTTGCTTATTTCAGACACTCTAATGTTTTCACATTCTTGATTCCTGGGATCTTTAGCATGAAAAGACTTATTCTGCAAGGGAGAGGGTGATTTTGATTTTCCATCTAATGGATCAAACTCTTTCTTCTGTGATTTCTCACTTTGTTTTTGTTTTTCTTGCTTTGATGCGTTTTGCTTTTCAGCCTGTAGAGTTCTACTTGTCCTGGGATCAGGCTGATTTACTGGATTCATTAGAAAATCTTTCCTATGACTTTGATCTTTAGCATGAGAATGTTGACTTGCTCTATTAAGACGAGGATCTCTATTGGTGATTTTCACATCATGGAGTGGAGATGGACGCTTTTTTTCAGGTGGCAGACTAACCTGATGAGAAGGTTTAACTGATATGTGAGGCGGTGGCGGGACATGTTTCACAGATGCTGAACCTACACTGGATGGAGTCTGCTGAACACTAAGAGAAACTGCCTAAAATGTCAAAGAAAAAATATTTTAAAACACTGCAAGGAACACAGCATTAACTCAACATAAAAGTCTAAACTCCCTAAGAGCATACCTGGCATATTACCCAAACACGTATCCATTTATGGACTAAATCTTCAAATTATGATCATACATATTAATTCACTTTCATAGTAGAAAAGATAGTATGATAGCACATGCTTAAATTATCCGCATACTTTAGAATTAGCATCTCTCTAGCTTAGGATATTTCTGCATTTACCATTCCTGTAAATGTGCTGAAAAGTAGACTTAACTTAAAATGTCAACAGCTGGTCTTGTTGGAAATCTAGTAAAAGACACCTTGGAATGTCTTCATATTTGAATTTTTTTTCTAATACTACCTACTTAGAGGACATAAATGAAATTTCATATAAAACTAGTCAAATATGGTGGAGCTGCATAGAGCCAACTTTTCAGCCTTTATTGAGAAAAAATGTATTCTCACACAAGTAACTGAAATAAAAGTATTTTATTCCAGTCCTTATTTCTGTGACAAAATGCAAGAATTGTTACCAAGGCATTGCAAAACCTGATATTATCCTACGGCTTGGATTCTGGAAGGATACCAAGAACAAGGTGACCAAAAGCGTGTTTGTACGTTGCACTTGCAATAGGGACCAACATCCTATAAAAAGTCTTTCCCCACAAATAGTAAATTGTGATCCATGTCAGTGTTCAGCGGCAAGAGCAGGAACATTCAAGTTACAATAGCCCAAACTCAGAGCTGTACTAAGTGATGGCTGGAAAGGTAGAACTTGCCATATTGTGAGCACACTGTACAGATCACAACATATAAGCAGAAGGTCTGGTCCACTACTGAACAGATGTGCACAATTTGAGGACAAGCTCTGAATATTAAAGCAAAGCCCCTCTAAATACGTGATAATGATACGTAAATAATGATAAATATTATCATTCGCAGTGCACTTGGTTCCACAAAATACTCCAACTGCAAGAAAAATAACATGTAGTCAAACAAGATCCACTAGTTTACTAAAATAAACTGAAATGAATGGGCGATTGTACCAGTACCAAAATGGATCTTGTTTATTTTGTAAAAGGGAAAAAAAAACAATCCCACCTGACATGCTACATCAGCCACAACTATCTTACTCACCAGTTGTGCTTTGGTCTGCTCTAGCTCCAGCTCTAATTTTTTCTGCTGAAGTTCTAACAACTGTTTTTGCTTTGCCAGGAGCTGTTGTCTTATTAGCTGCTCTTGAGTCAAATTCTTTTGTATTTCAGGAACAATTGGAGAAGAGGACACAGAACATGACACAGCCGGAGGACAAACTGTAGAGCTAGGTGCAGAAGGTTCCTCAGGCTACCGAGAAAATGGTAAAAAAAACAGGATTCTTAAGTATTCAAAATATCAGTTTTTAACTGTAAAATTATATATTTTGATTACTTCACATATAATTAAAATTTAGAAGCAGACTGTACTTCAGGTATTTTAGAACACTGGTAAGCAGATAATAGTTTGACCTGTGCCTTCCTCACCTCTTTGTGATATGGCAGTGAAGAACTGGATCTCTGCCAGTTACTGGCCTTTATAAGTTGCCTCAAAGTGCATTATTTCCAAGATCCCACACAAACAAGGTCCCACAATAATTACCAGTTAAAAGAGCATGTAGAAGTTACTGCAACTTACCGATTTATTTAAAAACTTAGGATTCACGTGGATGCTAGAAGTATTCACATTAGGGGGTAGCGGCTTTATTGGCCAAGCAGGGTCTAATGAATTCACCCGGACGTCGAGAGCATAGAGTTTCTTCAAAGGGAAAATTTCATCCCATGTAGAACGCAATTTAAATAAACTTTTCCTAGTATTTTCATCCACCTAAGAACAACAGAATAATTCTATGGCTTGTTAAGTTAATATAAAACATTCTTTTGTACACCTCAAGCCCACAGACAGTTTACTGTATGGCTGCACTCCTACTCACTGATGTGCACTTAAGTTCCACTGAAGGCAGCAGACATAAAGTGCACACTAGTGGAGGACTGTGGTTTACAAGTATATTGATATGCAAATTTTGAATACAGTAAACCTCATCTTATTTAGACTTTTCACAACTAGATAATCAGAAATATAGCCATGATGATACCCCATTTTATTTTTAACATGTGCAACTCTTTTATGGTCCAAAGCAGAATCCAAAATGCAGTTCACTAAATAAGAATGAAGCCATATTGATTTATAATTTTCACATCCCAAGATGTTTGAATATATCAAGCGTTCCATGCACAGGCTTAACTTCAGCACAGGTAATTCACAAACTTCTTAAATTAGTATACAAGTAATTAGTTTTTTTGTGTAGCCATCCTATAAACATTTAGGATTACGTCCTACTGAAATGAGAGTTATTTCTGAGTAAACATATAAAAGATTGGGCTATAAGTAGCTTAATTTGGTATCAAGAAAATTGCAGGTCAAATTTGTTAATTTTTCACCACCTAAAGCTTTATAAGGTCCCAAAACACGCCAGTGATTTTAGATAAAAGCCAACTGTTTGGATTTTAGATCATACTGCAGAGGGATCTGCCTCCCCCAATATGTCTCACAGGAAACAAATTGTTTAAAGCTCATTTAAACAAAAGGATAGAAAGGGGCAGTAATTTGTTTTGATATTTGAGGGACAAATATTTCAGCCTCTTTCAACAGCACTATTCATAGCCCAATGAAAAGAAATATGTATGAGAATTAGGGAATTTCAGTGCAAGTTTTATCATTTTTGACTATGGCAGTACTGCAAGAAAATGCCAATTTAACTCCTCTAAAATTACAGTAAAATGTGAATAGTCAAGATTGATATACTGGAAAGGCTAGACAAGGTTTTAAAAAATGAGCCCATGTGATCAAAATACAAGGTCTTTCACATCCTGGCAGTCTAGCATTTGTATGATCTTTTTCGAAAAATTACTGAAACTAATCAAACATTAACTAACAACTAACCAAGTTATTATAAAACAAGACAGATTATGCAAACTCAGACTTGAAAAGTACTAATTCCTTTGCAATGTAAGTTATTAAAAAATGAAGCCTTGGGAAGTTTAGTAAGCTGCATTCGTAAATATAGCCTAAGCAAGAAACCAGTTCTACAGATGTAACACAGAGAAAACTCTGTAATAAATAAGCAAGGTTAAAACATAATAGCATGGAATTAATCTCATTTTCTAATGCTGGTCTTCTTCCCTGGATAAGCTCTGTATTTTTCAGGCTACACACCCATACACTTGTTTGCCGACTATCAAATGAGCATGAATAAATGAAGTCCAGATTTAAAAAGGTTCGACTGCCTTCTTTAAACTTAGTACCCAAGAAAACCCAAGACTGAGTGCCAAGTATTTATTTATACATTTAAAACATGTATGAAATCATATATACCTTTTCAAACACATTAACAAATGTTGCAACTAAATTTTTAGCAAACGCAGAAAGATATTCTCTTCCAACATTCTTGACAATGGAGTCCATAAGGTACATAACAGGAAGTTTCCCATTAGAAGGAGCCTGGAGTAATAAGAAGAAAACTGAGACATTTAGTTGCAACAAACATTTTGATTTCTCTTTTTTAAATTAAGGAATTACCATTGCCCAAACCACCTATTATGAAAAGGATGTTGTACCTATTTTGAGATGCTGACCAATTCAGAAACACCAAAAATACCAGTTTAGCTACTTCTGGTATATCATGAATCCTTTGAAAAGGGGCTATCTGCTTCTGCCATGGCAGAAAGAATTGGCACAGGACACAAAATTACTGTTGGATGTATCCATCACAGCTGTTTTATAATTTAAGAACTGGGACTCTATTTTGTGGGTACGCACATTAGTTTCTGCTGACATCTCTTAAAGATGGGACGTGGAGCAACTTAAGGATTTGTAAGTCCCATAAAATAATTATGCCTTCTTGCAAATGGGAAAAACACTCAGTGAATAGAAAGACTGCAAATACCAATGTCTTTGAATGAACCACGTATGGAATAAAGTTACTTTGCTGCAATCCAAACAAATGCTATGTAAGTGTCACCATCTCTGGCCAGCTGAAACAATCCCACTAAGGCTTTTTCAATGCTGTTGGTACGTAAGCCATTTAATGGAAACAAACAAAAAAGGGGGTAAATCCACCATGTGTTGACCTAACAGGCTCATGAACCAAAGACTGGCATGGAAGACAGTCTTCAAAATCTGGACACCCAGTGCTCAAGGAACAAGTCGGGATTTTTTCCATACGAGACGGGTCCCAAGTTCGTGTAGCACAAAACTACATGTTGTAGAGACTGAACTTCCAAAGAAAGTGGAAGCCTTCTTGGATCTGTTCAAAGGCATGTTTGTCTCATCCATGTCAGGAAGGGGCAGCAAGCTTCAAAAGTATCATCATGTAGACTTGTTGGAAAGAACTGTTCGTTCGTTTTTATAGTGATTGCATATCGACTGTCCTCCTCTTGCACAGGAGTACTTCAATTCTCATTTACCACCTAACCCAATAATTCTAAAAACCTAGTATTTGCATGCAGTTCACCATCTGGCAAGATCTGCAAACCACTATCAACACTGCATTGTCCAGAGAGATGAGATATTGCTCTTGATTTTTCTTATAACTAGTGCCTTCCTCTCTAAAACAGCTGAACTAAATTGTGAAGAAATTTGCAGAAGGTAATCTGGCAACACACAGGGTTGTATTAATGTGGATAAACCTGAACCATTGTTGATTTCACCTTAAATGTGCAGTTAGGGATTTTTTTTTCCTGTCTCGTATTTTCAAACCATTCAAGACTACCATCTGCTTCAAGGGGCAACTAAACTAGAAAGTCTTCAGCAAAGTGGGGTTTTCACCAAATTGCATATAATGAAAAATTAAGAGTGGAGGTTAGTTTGCCTTCAGAGGAAATAAGGAAAGCCACAGCTAACACATATAGGGCATGTATAGGAAACAGAGTACTAACTCCCTAGGGGATTAGAGATGAAAATAATTGGACTAGACACAAGTTGGCAGTGTGGAACTATCAGGATTCCATTTTGCTTGCTATAATAGGACTGGTAGAGTATTAAGGCACTTGGCCACTTTTGAGTGACCTGCTTTTACACCCCAGATGTGCAAGTTCTCAGACTTTCAAGGACCTTCCAATGAAACACAGCTGATTCACAAGAGCTTGTTCCCAAATAGTTAGGACAAACTACTTTTCCCTTCTAATTTTAAGCAGCAAAATTGCTACTCCGAGGGCTTATAAAATGTCACTCTAGTATTGTCAGAACTGTGGAAACTGCATGTGAAGTACTGTGGAACAATAAAGAAGGAAGCCTACCACAGACTGTTTTTAGAAAGTAGGGAACAAGTCCCAACTTAATGCCACATTTAGGAATCAGAGACTGCAGTATTTTAGTTTCCATTTAAAGTAATTATGCTACCAAATTACTCCATTAGTCTCCAAAAGGAAGCACACCGAGATGTATTGAGGTCCACCCTCAGGTCAAGTTACGACTCCCCAGCAGTTGTGAGAGCAGGAAGGCAACACAAACCACAAAATCTTAAGTTAATTAAACCTCAAGCTTATCAGCAGGGAAAACATGTCCAAAGTTCTTTACAGAACGCTTGCTGCACTCCTTCAAACGTCATACGAATGAGTGTTGAAAATGTGTGAGTCCATGTTTTTCTTGAGCCTTCCTCATACCACATGTTGTAAACCCAAACCACAGAATAATTTAACACTTTGGAAACAAATTCTGCACTACACCCGGTAAATAAAAAGACAAATACATATTTCATACGTTTTATTTACAATTTTTTTTGAATACCAGTCACATTTCAAAATCATTTATTAAAATGTAATAAACCACTCTGTATTACACTAAATAAAAACTGTCTCCAGACAACACTCTCTCAAAAGTGGTTTTTCAGAGAAATCAAACCTCATGTTTCATCCTGGTCACTGTCGACAGCTAGGCAAACCCAATTAGAGGTACAGGTTTTTAGATATCTTTAAACACACTTAAGGGGAACACTGTGTAACCCATCCTCCACATGCCACGAATAACTTGACAGTACTGGAATTTTATGTGTTACGTATTTCCAGTCATTAACAGAGACTGACATTTTAGAAATTAAAAAAGTGTCTGGAGAGTATGTCAAATTTAAGCACCCTGAGCTAGAAAAACAACCTTTCCCAACTCCACCACCTTTAAATGTTAGTATTATAGTCATTTAAAATTCTAGGTGAAATTAGCTAAATTAAAAACCCAACAATCTGGAGGAAGCAGGGGAGGGGGCAGGGCAAGAAAGAATAAGAGAGTTAATATGTTTACCTAGGGCTGAGATGCAAATTGGGGATTAGTTACCTTTAAGCTAAATAAATGACAAAAAGATCCAAAGCCCCTGGTAAAAATGTGCATAAATCACATGCATCCAGATGACTGGGCTGGATTTGGACCCTATTCTTTCTTTTTGTATTATATGCCTCTCGGGCGCCATGTTGGGATTGTACAGACTGCTGTAGTTCCTACAGACAGGGTGGACTGCTTCTTTCCCTGCCTTAATGAAAGGCTGCTCCAATCATAAACATGCGCACAAACACACACACACACACACACACACCCTTCTAATCATACATTCTTCTTAGTTTTCCAAGAGTACAATGACCTCCCCAAAGATCTATCACCTAGAAAATGAGGAAATTGCACCCTTCATAACAAAAAACCTTTCCCGGTCTCTTGAGAGAAGATCAGGCTTTTCTATCATTACATGACTCAGAGACATCCATTTGTAAAACCCCTTTTCCTTCTCCTTCAATCTGGTAAATAATTAGACAATTTCTCTGCCTGTTTGAAAGATCAATGAGGATGATCAAATTATGAATTACAGTTCAGCTACCTGAAGAGACAGGACTGCAAGGCAATGCACAGTCACTGCCAGACGGCCATGTTGTCTCATTTATGAGAGCTTGAAAAGCCATCACAGTATCTTCCTAAACTGGTTAGGATTGCGGTGGGGGTGAGTGTAAAAGAGAATCAGCCCCTTCCCTCATATTTGTTGTTCTTTCAGACCTTGCATCTTCCTGGTAGACGTTGCTACAGAATAGTCTATTTCCTATCCTGTCCTGTATTTTCCTGTCCTATCCTGCCCTACCATTGCATGAATTCCTCTCCCCAGACTCGTCAATTTTCACCTCACTTTGGCTGTCACTAACGGCCCTTAAGATTTATTGTATCTAAAAAGCCATTTCCCATCCCCACGCTTCCATCACAACATAAGGTTAGAAGATGACACCTCCTTTTATCCTACAAGTCACTATTCCCTTTTAAAAAAATGTAGCTTTGCCCTTCTCTCTGATTTAACTCTCTCCTAAGCCACCATCACAACCCCTTATGTCCCACAGGAAAGATACTCCCCCCCGCCGCTAGTCTGAGTCACCCATTGCCTTTTCCTGTTCCCAATTCCTACACTCCATCATCATTTCCTCCAAGGCACACTTCCCAGTGGAACTCAATCCTGATGCGGCCTAACCCTGGGATCTTTTTCCTACCTTCTCCTTCCATTCCCCATATTTAACCTTCACTTAATGCTCTCTGTAACCCACTATTCCCCAACCATACTCTTCCTTCTGCTTTTTGCAGGCCCAGCAAACATTCCTGCTGCATTGACACGTTTTGCCGCCGGACCTTTCCATATTATTTAAATTGCCAACCTTTCCGTTTTCCTCAGGGCCTTGCTCTGGATAACTATCTGGGGCAAACAGCCAGACATCAACGTCTTCCCTTTCCTAGTGTGTCACGTGTACAATATATAATCCTGAGATCAAGGCCTATGCATACATGTCTTGTAAAGTGGACAAACTTTAGTCAGTCTACAGGTAATATTACTCTATAGAGGGGAGGCAGGTAAGCACGTGCCTCCAATCCCCATTTACCTACATGCCTGCCTGTTTCTCCCCTATATACGTGTCCTGTCCTTCTCCCTAAACGTCCTCCCGCAGGCGCGTCGTAGGCCTAGCTAGGCTTTTGCTCCCCCCCCCCCACGCACACCCGACACACACACACACAATCGTTCCACGGCCAGCTATTTTCTTGCACCCTCGAGACGCGCCTTTCACCTGTCTCAGCTCTCTTGCCCTCCCCCGCACGTTTTCACCTGCCAATCTCCTAACACGCACGCGCACACGTGTACACACACACACACACGTGTCGTCGTCGTCCCCCCACTTCTGTCCCTGCCTAAAAAGAGGGGTTTGGGCCTGGGGAGGGGGGTAGGGGGGTTAGAGAGAGCGTATTCGGCGTAGAGTGTATAAAAACCTTGGCGACTTGCGCCTCGATCAGCGAGACGATGTCCTTGGCGAAGGGCACGTTCTCCTCGGCCAGGATGGTCAGCATGTTGATGTGCGGCTTGCTGTTGAAGGTCAGGTCCTCGAGCGAAGACTGGTAGTCGTGGCAGGCGTCCTCGCTGCCGCCGCCGCCGCCGCCGCCCCCGGCCCCCTCGGCCGACGACGTGGTGCTGCTGGCGCTGCTGCCGCCGCCGCCGCCGCCCGACATCCTTCTCGGCAGACCGGCCCTGGTCGCGGGAACGACCGGCCCCCGCCGAGGAGAGAGAGAGAAGAAGGACCGACAGAGAACCCCTTCCTCCCGCCCCCGGCTGTCGGTGTGGCCGCCGCCGGCCGCCTCTAGTTCATCGTCCGCCGCGCCGCCGCCGTCGCCGCCGCCGCCGCCGCCGCTTTCCCCGTCACGACGACGCGCTCTCGACCGCCGCCGCCGCGCTCCCGTGCCGCCGCCGCTCGCCTCTCCCCTCACAAAAACACCACGCACAAAATGGCGGCCGGGCTCCCGCGGCTTGCGAACACCTTCTTCCCCCAGTTCCAACCGTTGCGTCATGTGAAATGGCTGGGGGTGGGGTGGGGGAGAAAGGGGCGGGCCCTCGGGAAGCGCCTTTTGTTCTTTGCTCGCGCCGCCATTGGCTCGCTGGTCTCCCGGCCGGCATCCTGATTGGACGGCGCGGCGTCGCTGGCCCGTCCTTCTACACCCGACATACGATTGGGCCCTGGTTCTGTTGCGCCGTTCCTGATTGAGCGGAGTGAACTGATCAGTGATTGGTCGACGCAGAATACTGATGTTTGATTCGATGGCACCTCTTGGTCCCGCCTCTCTTTATTTCTTCGATGTTTGATTGGACTACCCGAATATAGTCCCGCCTCCCTGTAGTAGTGTGACGTTCAGGGTGGCTTGTTCTCCCCCCCCCCCACCCACCTTCCCTTTCACCAACACCCCTTAAACTGCCTGGTGAAAGGCTGGGCTGGACACCTAGTTTTCTATTGGTCCGTTGGTTTGCTCAACTGTTGCTATGGCAATGGAGGCCTATTGAGGCCTGCCTGGGAATCTCATAATCGGGGGAGAAACAGGCACGACATCAGAAAGAACTACCAGGCAGACAGCACAAGTCTACACGTGTGTCCTCGGAAGTAAATCCCATTGTGTTCAATGGGGTTTACTCCCAGGAAAGTTGCAGTCTAGATCATCGTCTCCACCCCAACTAGACACTACTAGCATGAGAAGTGGTGCTTATTGACATCTGTTGAGCCTTTCCTAATACAATGTAATCCAACTGTTCACCTTGAAAATAAATGCAAATTTAAAATGGGACATTAATCAACACTTTTTAAAAATCCAAATTTAATTCATAAGAACATAAGAAGAGTCCTGCTGAATCAGGCCAAAGGCCCATCTAGTCCAGCTTCCTGTATCTCACAGCGGCTCACCAGGTGCCCCAGGGAGGCACGAGACAACAAGATACTTGCATCCTGTTGCCACTCCCTTGCACCCGGCACTCTGAAATTTGTTGTTGTGTTGTTGTTGTTCAGTCACTAAGTCATGTCCGACTCTTTGCGACCCCATGGACCACAGCACGCCAGGCCTCCCTGTCCTCCACTAGCTTCCAGAGTTCACCCAATTTCATGTTCATTGCTTCGGTGACACTCTCTAACCATCTCATCCTCTGCCACCCCTTCTCCTTTTGCCTCCAATCTTTCCCAGCATGAGGGTCTTTTCTAAAGAGTCCTCTCTTCTCATGAGGAGAGAAGTCTTTGAGCTTCAGCTTCAGGATTTGTCCTTCCAGGGAGCAATCAGGCTTGACTTCCTGTAGGATTGACTGACTGGATCTCCTTGCAGTCCAGGGGACTCTCAAGAGTCTTCTCCAACACCATAAAGTGGTAAATTAGACTTTCCATAAATTCCACGTTTGTTCTGATGACCCACCTTGGGATCCTAGTTTGCAGAAAAACAAGAAATTATCTCAATTAAAATTGATCTGTGAATTAGATTTATGTTGCAAATGTTTCGGCTTCTTATTATATGCCTACATTGTGAGAATCTGATACATCCCTTGAAAATACAAATGTGTTATTTCTCTCTAAGGACAAACTGTTCTGTCTCTCTGGCATGTCATATAATGAAACCTTCAGGAATACAACCAAATAGACATGCCAACCTTTATTTAAGATTAAACCAAAACAAACCCTAATGACTTTTGGTGACACACTGAAAAATCACTTCAGGATCCATTTGGAATTGGTACACATATGCATGGTCACCAGTGTGTGAATAAGTGGTAGATAATGTTCCATGCATTCAATGTATTTTTGCATGGGTGAACACTCTATAATGATGGTTTTTAAAAAAAAAAATTCCTAGTTTATTATTAATTTTTATAGAACATTATTACAATGCCAGGACTTTGACAATCTGTAGTGCTTTCATCAGCTTATAAGTCGTCAAGTCAAGTCAAGTTTATTGCATCAACCATAGGTCATCACAATACAACATAAACAAGCAAAACATAATAACACAAAACATAACTATGCACAATTACACATTCTGTAAGGAAACAGTAAACAATTAGAACCTTAACACGACACTGATTTGGCACGGATTTTCATAGATGCTAAGGCAAATCTAGCCACTTTAAAAAGTGATCTCGATATCTGTGTCTGCTAAAAGCCAGCAAACTTGGGCTGTAGTGGACCTGTCATGTAAAGCATAAATAATGCCAGACAAAAATTTTTCCCTAGGATCAGCTTATAAGAAATAATGTTTGAGCCCCAATGTCACTTTGCAACATGACAACTGAGTTTTAGAACGCAATCCTAAACTGGAGTTAGGCCGGCACAGTTAGGCCAGTGAAGTTTGACCAGCACCAGGGCCACCATAAAGCACGTTTGGACCACTCTTGGAATCAGGGAGGATGGTGCACGTCTGTGTGCTGGCCTCTCCGACTCTGAGAGTAGTCCAAACATACTTTATGGTGTCCCTTGTGCTGGCCAGACTTTGCTTTCTTTATCTCTTATTTACCTCAGAATTTCACCTCAGAAATTTACCTCAGAATGCCAGATACAAGGGAGTGGCGTTTGGACCACTCTCGGAGTCAGGGGGGTGGAGCACGTCTGTGTTCTGGCCTCTGACTCCGAAAGTGGTCCAAACATACTTTACGGTGTCCCTTGTTTCTAGCCAAACTTTTCTGGCCTAACTGTGCCAGCCTAACCCCAGATTAGGATTGCACTCTTAATAAAAACATAGTAATAAGAGAAGCTGATAAATGGGAGGGTTTTGCATAAGTTGAAACTTGCAAGTGAATCTTCCCACAAGATGGGTAAAAAATAATGACTTTGTCATTTGGATTGTCAACTGACTTAACAGCCGAGTCCTAAACTGCGTGGCCCCCATAGGTGCAGCGGTAGCAAAATGGCTCCTATGGGAGCCAGGCAGCCACCAGGGGCTTCTTGGGAGAAGAAGATGTTTGTCTACTTCCCCCAGGTAAGCGGCTGGCCCAGCAGTGGCCACCTCAAGTCTTCTCCAGCTATTTTGCAGGTGCAGACTTGAGGGCATCTGTGTCAAGGTGCATCTTGTGGTCTTGTGTGCCCCCTGAGGCATCTGGTGGACCACTGTGAGAACAAGGAAGCTGGACTAGATAGGCCTTGGCCTGATCCAGTGAGGCTGTTCGTATGAATCCATGTCTGAAGGGGAGCATCTGGTTCTGGTGGCTGTCAAAGAGAAATGCTGTGGAGAATCTTGACTGGCCACCTGTGTGTTTCCCTCAGAATTTACCTCAGAATTGCAGGTGCAAGAGAGTGGCAATGAGATGCAGGCAGCCTGTTGTCTTGTGTGCTCCCTGAGCCACCTGGTGGGCCACTGTGAGATACAGGAAGCTGGACTAGATAGGCCCTTGGCCTGATCCAGTGGGGCTCTTCTTATGTTCTTATGGCACTTTTACAACACTGGGCCAGCAGTAAGGGCTTACCACCAGTGCTAGGGTCAATAGGATTGGACCCTAAAGCTATTTCTATCATTTCCCCCCCCCCTCAATGTGATCTGATTTGGGAATTTCAAGAGACCCTCTTAATATCTCCAGAATTACTTTTAAAGGTGACCTGAAACTTGATGCTGATTGCTGTAGACTCCAAACCAACCTTGAAGGTTTGGCCATCCTGCCTCTAATGTGACTGTTTTATTTCTTTCTCTGTTTCTTGCTCTGCAGCTCCTTCTGTTCATTTCCTCTGGAGGGGAGAACTTGGAACCCACATTGTATTGCCAGCTGCCTGGAGACCTCAAAAGAGACGCCTTCCCCCCAAACAGCAACATATTTTGATGCTTACCCTTTCAGTTTGTGGATTTTAATTGTAAGCTGCTTTGGGAACCAATCTTGGTTGAAGGACGGGGCAGATATAAATATAAAATCCAATACAGAAAATACAGTAACATGGTAGGTAACATGGTAACTGGTAAACTCCCCCCTCCCATGTAAACGGTATATGATACACATTGCAAAGCTCCAGCATTTGAAAGAAGAATGTAAAGATACTTTCGTTAGGTTAAAATGAACAAATGGACCATGAGGGAATGTGTAAGCCGTATGAATTAGTCATTCAGAGCCATTTTCAATGGAGCTTGTTGCATCCTGCTCAACAGTTTTGAAATATTAGCATCAAATATACATTTTTTGGCCCATTCGTGAATCGCATCTTCATGCTTGGTTGTTAAAGAGAAGTGATGGTTACCCTTCAGAATCTCATATTATTTTCAAATTTCAGTATCGAGCTGTCAGCTCTGTAAATCGTTCCTAGAAGAGGTGGGAAAATATTATGTAGGGTTGCCAACGGACCAGAATAAAATACAGCTTATTCTTCTTTATTTAACATCATTTTGGCATGGGGAAGGCTATGGCAAACCACCCCATACAACTGACAGCCCAATCCTAAGGTGTCTGGGCCCTGTAGGAACAGCGGTACCAAAACTGCTACTACAGGATCCTATGGGCGCTGTGACAGCTGTAGGAGGCTCCTTGGCAGAAACGGATGAACATCCCCTTCTCCCGGGTAAGAGCACTGGCCTGGCAATGAGCCTCCTCAAATCTGCACTGCTATTTTGCCAGTGCAGACGTGAGCAGCTCTGTGTTGGCCACGCGGCCCAACACGGAGGCTAGGACTTGGTGGTGGAGGCTACCACTGGTCCCAGCCCCTTGAGGGCCCACTCCACCCCTCCACCCAGTCCAGCCCCCCTCCCCCACACCCCAAAAGCATTCACTGCCAGCAGTGGTGAGACTCACTGGCTCCTTCTCGCAGGAAGCCAAGCCCAATAAGATGGAGCCCTAAGCCTGCATAGCAAAAATCACAATGTGGCATCACCCGATGAGTCAGTAATAATGTGGTGTGGCAGGAGGTGTGAACTGATGGTTGAGCTGCTGGTACTGCTGGTACTAAGCAGGAAAATCTGAGGTTTGCTTTTGGATGGGAGACAAATGCCAGGCTGTGACAAGCTGCAGTACCTGTGGTGGCAGAACAGAGTCGCTGTGGAGCTGATTAGGTCACCGCAAGTGAGAGTTGTGGGGGAGTGTGCGAGGAGGTCAGCCGGCAAAGAATTAACCTTGAGGACCTGTCCAGGCTTGACTTGCTATTGCCTGCTGAGGCTTGATGGCAGCAGCCAAAGGAGAGAACCACACTGTGAAGGCAACATCTGGGCCTGAGGATTGGCAGATCACAAGAATACTGTAGATTTGTAAAAACCCCATTGAAAAAAAATGGTGGTTTAGACTAGCCTGCTCATGTAAGCCGCCTTGGGCATTTGCTTCGGCATGGGAAAGGCGGGGTATAAATTCTTCAAATAAATAATACATAAATAAATAATGACTTGGCGCTTTGCACAGGGGACTCCTTTACTTTTATTTTGCACTTCTGCATTTAACATCATTTTGCCTTTGACCCCCCAAGGATCCTTAAAACACGTTTTGAAAATCATTGTAGCCTTAATGGGATACAGTAGGGTTGCTACAAGGTTATGACCTGTGTAGATATCTCAACACCTTCGTATGGGTGTTGATGCTTGCCAATTCTTATTTTGTATGTAGAATAATTGCACCTTGGCTATCACCACGACTAGTTGCGTGGTCTTTCACTGAGCACGTTTCTAGGTTGTTCCAGAAGCTTCCGCTATAAATCCAATCACTCTGGCTTTACTGACGTGGTATCACTCAGGCTTTCAGCAAAGACCTCGCCATCAATAATTCACTTGTTCTCAGTTCTGCAGTCTTCGCACTGAAGTTAAAATCGTAAGGAAAACAAGTTTGTTGATTAGATTAGCAGTGGTAGCCCTGATAACCAACAAGAAGTGACACACTATCTTCTAAACTCTGACCCCAATTTTCAGGGCTTGTTTCATGATATTATTATCTGCTTTTACTGTACATTTTCAAGTTTATTAATCCAAAAAGGCAGCAATAATAATTTTTTAAGGAGTCTGATCTGTCTAAAACTCGTGCTAAATTTTTACCAAATATGAGTGGTCAGTTCAATTGCACATTTGCAAGGAGGGAGATTTCCTCCTTGGTTAACACTGCCTCCTCACTGCCCCCCCGGCGCCACCCCGGGCTACACGGTAAATACGTCTCTGACCGTAAAGTATGTTTGGATCACTCTCAGAGAGGCCAGCACACAGACGTGCGTCATCCTCCCTGACTCCGAGAGTGGTGCAAATGCGCTTAACGGTGTTCCTTGTGCCAGCCAAACTTTGCTGGCCTAACTGTGCTGGCCTAACTCTAAGTTAAGAGTGTGCCCTTTGTGTGTGTGTGTGTGTGTGTGTGTGTGTGTGTTGCACTGTTAGTGTTCAAAATTACATGGAGGAATATTCCCTACATTCCATGTTACCCTTTGCAGGGTAACACACAAACACCCTGAGGGTGCAATCCTAATCTGATTTAGGCCGGCAGAAACTACACCAGGAAAGTTTGGCTGGCACAAGGGACACCATAAAATATGTTTGGACCGCTCTCGGAGTCAGAGAGGCCAGCACACAGATGAGAGCCATCCTTCCTAATTCCGAGAGTAGCCCAAACATGCTTTATGGTGGCTCTTGTGCTGGACAAACTTTGCTGGTTTAGTTTATGCCAGCCTAACTCCAGTTTAGGATTGCGCTCGGAGAGAGTGATTCTTGGCTGTATGGAAGGGACAGCTTCTGCAGAGAGTTCCAGTTGGATGAGAAACCGGAGGGGCAGTCCACACAGAAGCTGCGCTTTGGGGGAATTTACCAACCTTCACTTTTAATGCACTGGGCTCTCTCGGGGCCCAATCCTGCACCGGGGCAGCTGCAATCCAGCTTTGAGGTGAGAGAACAAATGTTACTTTGAGGAGGCCCCTGTGACTGCCCGCGCCCCATGCAGGATGTAGCGCCTGCCCCATTGGCATGGCTGCATGGGTGTGATTCAGATGCAGATTGTTAGGAGAAGCCTGCAATTCTTGCATTCTGCAATACCAGCCTGGAAGAAAAATGATGTCAACAGAATGTGTGCTGGAGCAGTGACTGTACGCTGAGCAATGTGGAAGAGTCGGGCTTTGCGGCAACTTCCCCATCCTGGCTGACAGGCAGAGCCTGTTTTGAGGAAGTTAAGAAAAGCCGCCCACCGTTGTCACTGCTAGGGGTGTAGTGCAGGCAGCCAGGAATTCAGGGTGCTGGAGACATAAGC
Source organism: Lerista edwardsae (assembly GCA_029204185.1). Classification (NCBI taxonomy): domain Eukaryota; kingdom Metazoa; phylum Chordata; class Lepidosauria; order Squamata; family Scincidae; genus Lerista; species Lerista edwardsae. Next base: position 6,976,682 of record JAJKFI010000017.1, on the reverse strand, counting down.
AGAACGGCCGGAGGATGGTAGAGTAAAGCAGATGTGGCACCAGGGAAGAACCATCCTGGGGGAGGTAGGGAGGGGCAAAATACCCCTTGTGGGGTGCAATTTTGTCCCATTTGGTTTCTGAAAGAGAAAAAAATGGGTTGTTCTCAGTTCTGCAATCTTCGCACTGAGGTTAAAAGCTAAGGAAAATAATAATAATAATACATTTATTTATATACCGCCTTTCTTAAGATCACTAGATTTCTCTAATGATTGAACTCAAGGCGGTTTACATAGGCAGACTTCTCACAAACCCGAAGGTTTTTACAATTTACAGAATGTTCTGTCTTCCAAGAACAACACTCCTACAGATCTTTCTTCCTGGATTTAGCCTTCTTTCTTTAGCCACCCGTCTGTCGTCTGCTGGCTGATGAGGCTTCCCTGCTGCCACCAGAGATGCAGCTGATTTCAGCACACTCCTCCTCCCACGAGGCAGCTGAAACTCAGCTTTTAATCAGCCGCAGTTTCCAAGGTCTGCTGCTCGCAGAGACTTCCGGCAGTCCCGAGCTCACGACCTTGAGATCTTCAGGTGTTATCTTCCGGCAAACGGAGGCATTAACCCTCTCGGCTAAATCTTCTGCCCAAACAAGTGTGTTTATTAGATTAGTCGTGGTAGCCCAGATAACCAACAAAAAGTGACACACCATCTTCTAAACTCTGACCCCAATTTTCAGGGCTTGTTCCATGATATTATTATCTGCTTTTACTGTACATTTTCAAATTTATTAATCCAAAAAGGCAGCAATAATAATTTTTTAAGGAGTCGGATCCATCTAAAACTCGTGCTAAATTTTTACCAAATATGAGTGGTCAGTTCAATTGCACATTTGCAAGGAGGGAGATTTCCTCCTTGGTTAACAAGGGGCATAATCCTAATCTGGAGTTAGGTTGGCGCAGATAGGCCAGCAAAGTTTGGCCGGTTGAAATAACACCCTAAACAGTAAAGTTCATAACAGTAAAGGAAAGCATTCGGGGTATGCAAGTAGGGCAGTGATTCCCAAACTGTGGGTCAGGACCCACCAGTGGGGCGTGAGCCAATTTCAGGTGGGTCCCAAAGTGCCAAGAGCAGCCATTTTGAAAATATGGGAAGTTGGCCTCCTGGAAAGGGGGAGGGCTGTGTGGCTGTTGTGCTTGTGTCAAGGCTGTAAATAGGCTTTTTTCTTTCTGATTCACTTTGCTATTGGAAAATGGCTGAGAAATAACCTAACATGGCTCCATTCTCAGGAAAGCAGCAGGAGCTGGAGTCACAATGACGGCACTTCCAGCCATGACATCACTTCTGGTGGGTCCCAGACAGATTGTCATTCTATGAAGTGGGTCCTGGAGCTCAAATGTTTGAGAACCGCTGCACTAGGGGCTTTCCTTGAAACTACTGAAGTAGGAGGAAACCAAGCCAATAAGGCAATTTCTCCGGGGCCCTGTCCCTTTAAGCTCAGGGGCTGTTAATTTGAGGTTTAGTTTCCCTGGCGTGCTTTCCCGTCCTGATATCATCCCGAAGGACAGAGTTCTTCCGAGCCCAACTCCCCTGATCCCGGCCTGCCTGGGATCCCTTTACTGTAGCTTACCAGAGCAACGTCGACGGAAAGAAATGCCGGCTGGACTTTGGTGTTGTAGGGAAAAAAAGGATCGTTTTATTGCAATCAAGACGCAACAGGTCGCAAACCACGTGTGCAAAAGGGCCCCCTAATTGTGTGCCCAATTGACAGAAACAGGTACATTTATACGTTCATGCATGCAGATGAAGAGAAAATAAAACATCCAATTAAATTCATTTGTCTAATCCTACTTCGATTATTGGGGCACTGGGGGGGCGGCTTTGGGACCTTTGATTGGTCAAAAGGGGGTTTGAGGAACTCTGTGAGACATGTCCTTTCACCTGAAGGGTGACCGGCACCCTGGGAGGAGAGCTAATCGCTGGTGGACAAAAGATTTTGGTAGTGGCTAATCGCTGGGGTACAGGGGACAATGGCACTTGATTGAATTCTGGGAAGGTGGATGACAAAAGGCATAGGATCAATGGGGGGGGCAAAAATAGACACATATCTTGCCAGCACAAAAGGGCAATTCGTTCTACAAACACATTTCGACGCACAAAGAAAGGGGTAGTTCATTCTATTCACAACGGGAAGTTCATTCGAGTTCATATACTGTAAGTTTATTGTGGATGCCGGCACCGAGGACGTGACTCGAGGATCTGGCTCGATGGCAGTGGCACATTCCCCGAAGGAGCTGGCATCCATTTTGGCCACTGGCAGCCATTTTGTGTCTTCCCCTTCACAGTACGCACAAGCACGGAGCCCTACATGACAGCTCTCCCTTATACAGCACTTTCCCATTAAAGACAGTTTCCATTCATAAAACCCCATTCATGAAGCCGGCCTCCCCTTTAAGGGGAGACTTTGACAGTTCAGGGTTTCTGACAGTTCGCCTGAACCATGTGGCTGGGGGTTCTGGGGAAAGACCTAGCCACCTCTGAGCTTTGACGGCCGGCAAGCGGTGCTTTCAAGGAACGGCTCGGGAATTTGACATCCGACTCGTTGGCTTGCGGTTAACAGTTTGGATAAGGCAGTGATGTCATGCAGGGGGTACGCGGGGGTACGCGAGTACCGGTTCCTAGGATTACAGCTGGTCCCGCCCATTCACCCGCCCACTCACTGACTCCGCCCCCTGCAACGTTTGAATTTCCTGCATGTTTGAGTTGCCTGCATGTTCTCAGATCCAGGCAGGCAGCGAGCGGAGCCTTGCCTTGCCTTGCCACTGAAAAATGAGCTGCTCTGGGGTTTTGGAACTGTTGGGTCACTTTAACATGATGCCAGGCCTCCTTAACGTGTTCTGGGAGTGCTGTGGAATACTGTTGCCACTGTTGGGTCAGTTTAAAATCATCTGAGGCCTCAAAAAGGGCTTTTTTCATGTCACTTCCTGCCATGACATCACTTCCGGCTTATGACATCACTTCTGGTGGGCGGATCCCGACACGTGCCAATCAAAAGTGAGTACCTGTTCTTAAATCATTTAGATGACACCACTGGGATAAGGCATGTGCCAGGGTGAGACTGCAGGTCAAGCGATGTTGTAATCCTTTAATGGCCAGCTCAAGAGATTCTCAGGAAAGCAGCAGGCGCTGGCCTCACAGTGACGGCACTTCCAGCCATGACATCACTTCTGTGGGTCCCAGACAGATCGTCATTCTAAAAAGTGGGTCCCGGAGCTCAAATGTTTGAGAACCACTGCACTAGGGGCTTTCCTTGAAACTACTATTGGGTTCCAGAAATTGGGGAAGGGGGGGGTGGGATCACCTGTGATCTCCAATGTACAAGAACAAAATCCTTCATTTGCCCAGAATTTGCCCCATCTCAGTAAATCTGCAAACACAATCACTAACCTCTGGGTCAGCTGACCTTTGTCAGCCACCGTTCTCTCCTCACAGTTCTTCCCTTTTTAAGAGCCAGTTGCCTGCATCTCTGGCTCTGGGATGTGTGTTCAGTAAACCCTGACAGTGGTTCAGGATCCTGCCCACAGAAGATACAGTGCCGTTCTTGAGATGCGTCCACACACACACACACACACACACACACACACACACACACACACACGGCCTCAGAGCCGCATCAGCACAATCCGACTTCTCCTTTCTGTGACCAACGTTTTCTAATGTTTCCAGTCGGAAGTGATGATGGGCCTACTTTCAGACTGCCGCTGGTGTTGCTACTGCTGTCATTCGCATCACCCATACATTCAGTGCATGAGTTGCTCTGTGGCCTATCATTTCTTAATAATAGTAAACCTTATTAAAGGAACATTCTGAGAGCACATCCTAACCTGGAGTTAGGCAGCCACAGTTAGGCCAGCAAGGTTCATCCAGCATCAGGGACACCATAAAGTATGTTTGGTCCACGCTCAGAGTGGGAGAGGCCAGCCCACAGATGTGCACCATCCTCCCTGACTCAGAGAGTGGTCCAAACGTGCTTTATGGTGGCCCTTGTGCCAGCCAAACTTTGCTGGCCTAACTATGCTGGCTTAACTCCAGGTTAGGCTTACTCCCTAGAATACAAAAGCAGAGGGCCCTACCTGAAAGGGCTTACAGTCTCACATAGGACTCCCTGCAGGAGGGTGGAGAGGCAGCAGTAAACAGAGGGAAAAGATATAGGTATGTCCCAGTATCCACTGATTTAGTATCCCCAGTTTCAGTTATGCATGGGTGCTATGGATACTGGGACACCTATTAAGAAGATAAAGGTAAAGGTTTCCCCACGACCGAATGGTCTAGTCGTGACCGACTGTAGAGGGCGGTGCTCATCTCCGTTTCAAAGCCTGCAGAGCCGGCGTTTGTCCGAGGACAAGCTTCTGTGGTCATGTGGCCGGCATGACTCTATGCCATTGCGCACGGAACGCCGTTCCCTTCCCACCGAAGTGGTCCCTATTTATCTACTTGCATTTTTAGGTGCTTTCAAACTGCTAGGTTGGCAGGAGCTGGGACAAGCAATGGGAGCTCACTCTGTTGCGCAGTCTTGAACTCCCAACCTTCTGGTCAGAAAGCCCAGCAGCAGCGGTTTAACCCGCTGCGCCACCACGTCCCACATTAAGAAGATAGGGGAACATTAAACACATCTCTTTTTTTTAACCTACCTGTTGCAGGAAAACCACTGATGTTTCCCTATCTTTAAAAAGCGTCCCCAATATCAACAGTTTCAGGGATCCACGGAACCCCAGTGGATACTGGGGCATGCCTGTATGTACCTACAGTGGGCTTTTCGTATCCATGGGGAATCAGTTTCAGGAGTCCCCGTGGCTTCCTAATTCTGTGGATATTTGAATCTGGGGTGTGTGTGTGGCACCTCAACAATTTCCCTGCGGGCCGCGGCCAGCCCTCCATATCTCGCGCGGGGCCTCCCCACACCTCAGAACACCTCCAAATGCAACTCAAGAGTTACCAGTGGAAACTGGTACTACCTTCTGGTTGCATCTGGGAGGTCTTCTGAGGCTCTCCAGCTGCAAGCTCGGAATCTGCAGAGAGTCGCAGATCCAAAATTCAGGCTCGGAATCTGCAGATACTTGCAGATCCAAAATTCAGGCTCGGAATCTGCGGATACTTGCGGATCCAAAATGTCATGGATCCATGGAAATTTGCGGGTGCCGAGGCCATGGATAAGGAGGGCCTACGGTATTTCAGTTACATGTACTTTAGTGTAGTTATGGAGAAGGCTAAAGTAATGCCAATGGCAAAAGTGGGACTTGAGAAGGGAGCTAAAGTAAGTGGGGATCTGTGTACTGGAAGACAGCTCCAGGTGTAAGGGGCAGCAAGAAAGCAGGGGGCAGAAGGTCTTCAGGTGGGTACAAGTGATGCCCAGATGAACAGAAGTCACAGGCGGAGAATGCGCCAGTTGAGGATATAAGCGCACAGAGTGACATACCACCATTGCTATCTCTATAAGCACCCTGCAGGCTGAACTGTAAGCTGGGGTGGAGGAAGGAATGTGGCCAAGGAAGCAAGGGCTTATGGGAGCAAATGCAGCCACATGTGTTGAGGCCTTGTTTCACTTGACATTCAAGGCGAGGGGCTACTGTGCCAAGGACTTCACGCAAAAGGCAGGTTTTGAAGAGAACTTTGGAGGACACCAGAAGCCTCTGAACATACATGCTGTACCCCCTCCCACTTCCTTCAAATCCCCTCCTCAGAACCCCCTTTGCTGCCCAAGCAACAGTCTACCCCTTTAGTCGTCATTTGCAACTGCAGCCAAGCTTGAAAGACGTGTCCCGGCACTGTTGCTTTGAGCTCTTGTTACACTTCTCTCAGAGGATTTCCCCATTGTCTCTTTTACATTGTATGCTCCCTGGGGGCAGGGGCCTACCCAAGAGGCTCATAGACACTGTGTGGCTCACTGGAGATGCAGCTCAATAATTATTCACTAGAAAAAGGAAGAGAAAAAGGAGGCTTGTTTTTGTTTTCTTGGGGGGGGGGGAGGGTTTTTAAACGGTTTATTTGCATGATGCAACCCCTTAGCTCACTTTCTTGAACAGAATCCTCTGTAACCAAAGCAAACTGGAAAACGTTGCTCTTCATTACATTATCTCTCAATGCTGTCATCAGATTGCAAAAATTTGCCTTTGTCTCAAAGCCTTTGAGGCATTCAGTAATCCAATCATAATAAGTGCCCCCCCCGCCCTTCCCCCCCCCCCCAGGATTTCAATCTGAATGAAAACTGGGTCAAGTTCTAAGAAGCTGAACAACCTTTCACCCCTTCCCCCGGGGAATATCCCTAACTCCCCCGAAAAAGCCCACATAAATGAAATTAATAGAGTAAAAACAACTACCGCATCAAAAATATACAACCATTTATTCAGATTTTTCCAGACTTTGCTTCAAATTGTAGCTCAGATTCATTGCAGAAAGTGATGGCATAGCAGATGCTTCAGTGTGCAACCCTAACTTGGAGTTAGGCCAAGGATGTCCTGACATGCGCCATCCTCCTGGACTCCGAGAATGGTCCAAACGTGTTTTACATTTGTGACACTCCTAGGCCAGCACAAGGGACTTCCGGTTAGGATTCAGGTTAGGCCTAACCAGGTTAGGATTGCCTCCTCAGGTAACTACATGGTTTTCATAAGACAAGCACACTGCATGGTTTACAGCTTGAAAAGCATTTGGACAATAGCTGATCTGACTTATAGCTAAGAGTGGGATTTTTTTTTTTTTGGTTAAAAACCACTTTTTGGGCGTTAACAACCGCTTCTCAGCAGTTAAACTATCTGAATAAAAACACCGCATTTTGGTGCTTAAGATATTTTCCAGAAATTAAAATAGACTACTTTTCCACTTATAAATCATTACCTGTATCATCTACCTTTTAAAGCATTTAAACTTAATAAAAATGAGAATTTGGAATGAGAATACAGAATAAAAACACATAACACCGCAATTTGCTATTTTAATCAAGAAATGTTGGGAAAAAAATATCATTAAGGGTAGAGTTACTAGATACAAACTGGGACAGAGTAACCTATACCTTTAATCATTGTATAGAAGAGGGAATTTGGGCAGGTGCACCTTTTGAAACCCTTCCGTGATGAGCTGCCCAAATTCCAGATTATATACAAGGCATTCTGTCCCAGTTTATATCTGGTAACCTTAATTAAAACACACACACACACACACACACACACACACACACACACACACACACCCCTACTTATACCCAATATACTGCTGAGCTTACATTGGCATATCTGACGATCAGTTCTGGCGGCCTGGAATCTGGGCCACTGGTGCAAAGAGCCTGTACCTGTACCCAGTGATGTCATGCAGGGGGTACGCGGGGGTACGCAAGTACCGGTTTCTAGGATTACAGCTGGCCCCGCCCATTCGCCCGCCCACTCGTCGACTCTGCCCTCTGCAACGTTTGAATTTCCTGCATGTTTGAGTTGCCTGCATGTTCTCAGAGCCAGCCAGGCAGGCAGGCAGCGAGCGGAGCCTTTCCTTTCCTTGCCACTGAGAAATGAGTTGCTCTGGGGTTTTAACATGATGCCAGGCCTCCTTCACATGTTCTGGGGGTGCTGTGGAATACTGTTGCAACTGTTGGGTCAGTTTAAAATCATCTGAGGCCTCAAAAAGGGCTTTTTTATGTCACTTCCTGCCACGACATCACTTCCGGCTTATGATGTCACTTCCGGTGGGCGGGTCCCGACACGTGCCGATCAAGAGTGAGTACCTGTTCTTAAATCATTTAGATGACACCACTGCCTGTACCAGACAGGACAGGTAAGGTGTCAGTGGGAGATGTCGGGGAGGGATGGGGAAAGGAGTGGGCCAAACCCCTGGTAATGCAGGAGGGGGAGAGTCTTGGTGGCAGCTGGTCGCATACCAATATCTTATTTTTTCCAGCTCAACACCCCCCTCCCCCCTCAGACTTAGGTCTGAGGGGACCCCTTGGAGGCCAGAAGGCCTATGGGGAGGGGGTAAGTATTTTTATACTTCAGATATAAAAGATTTTTATTTCTCTTTACTGGACTGTTTGCTCACCCCAACCATAGCATGCAGTGTGTGTTCCATTTAACCCCTGCTAACTGGGCAAGAGGCCCTTTTTCAAGTGGTGTCCTATATTTAGCAGGGGGAGAGCAATTGTCCTTACATGTGATTGGCTGCCCGTCCGTTTGGTTCCGCCGCCTGCCTGCCCGCCTGCCGTGCAGGCTGCCCTGGCCTCAGAGGGGGCGCCTGCTCGCCGGGGGGACAGGTGGGGGGCGCGCCGGGTGCCTGGGCAAGCAGCGGTGGGGCGTGCCAACTGGGGGCAGCCCATGTGGCAGGCGGGCAGGCGGTGGAACGGAACATACGGGCTGCCAATCAACTGTACGTCCTGCCCAGCGTTCCGGTTCCTCCCACTTTAGATACCACCACTGGTCACGACCTCATGTCAGGTGGGTCGCGGAAATCTGGGAGCAGCCATCTTGGAAAGTGCAGACCTTACTCTTGTGATATTCCTTTTGAGAGTATGAACAGTTTGAACTCTCAAGTGAAAGGTGTTTTTTTTTAAAAAAAAATTGTGTTTTTAGTTCAGTGCTTTTGCATCAAATTTTGTCCTCATCTTGCTTTCTGTCAGGGATGTCTCATGGTTGTACAATTGTTGCAATCCAAGAATGCCAATCTGCATTTCGGGAGTGTCATTTTATTACGTTACAATGACAGCACTTCCTGCCATAACATCACTTCCAGGTTAATGACATCACTTCCAGTGGGTCCCGACGTGAATACCATTCTAAAAAGTGGGTCCCGGTCTAAAACGTTTGAATACCACTGCCATATCTCATATGTTGGGAGGGTACCCTTGGGCAGCCTTTATGCACACCATCCAATTGGAGCATGGTAGCACATCAGATGGGCAAGAGGCTTTACTGGCTATGGGTCTGTAGCAGTGATGTCATGCAGGGGGTACGCGGGGGTACGCGAGTACCGGTTTCTAGGATTACGGCTGGCCCCGCCCATTCACCCGCCCACTTGTCTACTCCGCCCCCTGCAACGTTTGAATTTCCTGCACGTTTGAGTTGCCTGCATGTTCTCAGAGGCAGGCAGGCAGTGAGTGGAGCCTTGCCTTGCCACTGAAAAATGAGCTGCTCTGGGGTTTTGGAACTGTTGGGTCACTTTAACATGATGCCAGGCCTCCTTAACATGTTCTGGGGGTGCTGTGGAATACTGTTGCAACTGTTGGGTCAGTTTAAAATTGTCTGAGGCCTCAAAAAGGGCTTTTTTCATGTCACTTCCTGCCACGACCTCACTTCCGGCTTATGACGTCACTTCCGGTGGGCGGGTCCTGACACGTGCCAATCAAAAGTGAGTACCTGTTCTTAAATCATTTAGATGACACCACTGGTCCGTAGCCATAGCCATAGCTTTCCAATGAGGATGGAAAGGGAGACTCTCCTCTCACCAGGCATTTGATTGTATTTGGTAGCAAGCACCATCTTAACTTGGGGGGGGGGGCGGGGAAATGCACAGGCACACATAATACTGATGAGCCTAGTTGATCTGCATGGGTTAATCAGTGCTTGGAAGCTAGAGTTACCAGCTGCTTCCTGGGAACAAAGTGACCTACAAGAGGGTTCCTGGATTTTCTTGTGTCCTAATGTGTAAAAAGGTAAATATACATGGGATGTTGACTGTTTCAATTGACAGAGCAGTCCGTTCAAAGCCAGTTTGGTGCCTGATTGTCTGCTACAGCACAAAGCATGTTTAACAGGGCAAACCTTATAATTATTTTTTTGCCTGTAAACCGCTTTGTGACCTTTTGTTGAAAAGTGGTATATAAATTCGATTGATTGACAGATTGATTGATTGGGGCTGATCTGCAACACAGTGAAGGTCTTGTCTGGGGGCACAATCCTAACCAACTTTCCAGCATGGACATAGCTGTGCCAATGGGGCATGTGCTGCATCCTGCATTTTGGGGGCAGTCATGGAGGCCTCCTCAAGGAAAGGGAATGTTTGTTCCCTTACCTTGGGGCTGCATTGCTCTTACCCCAGTGCTGGAAAGTTGGTTAGGATTGCAACCTGGGTCTCTCTCTCACCCTCTCATAATGATGTACAGTATGCAGGGCAAGGGAATTCTCAGAGGGATGCCCTACATGCGCTTAGCTGAACATTTGCATAGCATGTACTGTATGTACATAAGAACATAAGAAGAGCCCTGCTGGATCAGGCCAAAGGCCCATCTAGTCCAGCTTCCTGTATCTCACAGCGGCCCCACCAGGTGCCCCAGGGAGGCATGAGACAACAAGATGCTTGGATCCTGTTGCTACTCCCTTGCACCCGGTACTCTGAAGTAGCGTACTACTAATGTAAGGAGGTTACAACCCATCATGGCCTACAGCCCACGATGGACTTTTCTTCCAGAAATCCGTCCAATTCTTTAAAGGCATCCGTCCAATGCTTAAAGGCATCTAGACCAGATGCCATCACCACCTCCTGTGGCAAGGAATTCCACAGATTAACTACCCGATGAGTAAAAAAGTACTTCCTTTTATCTGTTTTAACTCTCCCAACCCTCAGTTTTAGCGGATGCCCCCTGGTTCTGGTGTTTTGAGAGAGGGAAAAGAATGTGCAAACAACTGTGTGCATGCAGGGTTATTTCCCCACTGACACAGTTGCATGCGCATACACACCATGCAGGCATTCAAATGAATGCGCATAGAGGCAGTGGATCCTGCTGCAGTGCTCCTCTTTGCCTTTGCATGCAACAGCACTCACCCGAGTTGCATGGCAAGAACAGGTCTTCTGATTTGCAACTCTGACCTTCAGGAAGCAATGCTTGTTCTTTGAATCAGAAGGCGTTTTGAGTCCATAGCACACACCCACATTCTCTGCCTGGGATGCAAACAGCCTACATGTGACACAGTCTGCAAACATTGGTTATTAGTCACACGAGGCCCTGCTGGATTTCAGCACATGTGACAAAGTATGCAAACATTACTTAGCTCCATGCACATCAGCTGAGCTTCAACTTGGATATTTCAGCTGGCTTTAAGTCTCTTATTTAAATCCCCTGCTAACTGGGCAAGAGGCACTTTTTCAAGTGGGGTTCTTATATTTAGCAGAGGAAGAGTAACTGTCCCTCTTCACCCTCGCACAGGGTCTTTTCTAGCAACTGTTGCTGGTGGTGTTCTGCATTGTTTTCAGATTGTGAGCCCTTCTGGGACAGGGAGCCATTTGACTTCATTATTTGCCTGTAAACTATAATATAAACCGCTTTGTGAACTTTGTGTTGAAAAGCGACATATAAATACTGTTTGTTTGAGGTTAGCTGCACCACAACGGGATTAAAAACAAAAACTGGTCTGTGCAGGGTTCAATCCATCATCACAGTCATTGGATCTCCCCCTCCTCACAGCCGAACTCTCATAGAAGTACTTTGTCACTACAATCTCCTTCTTGAGACGGCATTAGATGCAGCATGAAAGGGCACAGCTTGACCTGTAGGACATGCTCAGGGGCTGTTTATGGCTACACAATCCTACCTAGTGAGGCAAAGCCCAGTGCTGTTTCCAGAGGGCTGGCGGCAAAGCACTCCATTTTTCAGGTGCCTGAATGCCAGTGTAAAGCGGCATTGTAAACCGGCCCCTCCCTCTCCCCTGTTCTTGCAGCCCCGAATGGCTCTCAAGGTGAGGGGCCGCACTACAGGGCATTCAGGTGCCTGAAAAAAAAAACTAGTGCTTTGCCCACCTCTTGGATCACCACTGCTCTGCACATGTTTAACGCACCGTTCCCTTATACTGAGTTTTGGAGAACAGCGTCTTTGTAGAAAAGACTGAATCACTGCATTGAAGCCTATAGGTCCACCTTGTTATGGTCTCTCTGCTTTGCTTTGGCAGCAGCGGATGGTTCTGAATGCAGCGGGATGGGCCGCGTTACAGTGGTGTCATTCAAATGATTTAGGAACAGGAACTCACTTTTGATTGGCACTTGTCAGGAACCCGGAACCAGCCACGGAGCCCGTTAGGATCCGGAACGCCCGTTCCGGTCCATTCCCCCTGAATGACATCACTTCCTTCACCCCCCTAGGAATCCGGAGTCGCTCCCTTTAACCCTCTGAGTGCCGGCCAACCAAGAAGAAAAGCTCTTTGCAGAGGAATTGGGAGGGGGGAGGAGAGAGAGTGAAGTGGGCGGAGTCAGCCCTAATTTTAACTAGTGGAACTGAGTTCCCCCGCGTTCCCCCTGCATGACATCACTGCCGCGTTATATTCCATGGTTGCTCAGCCTGAAAAATGCTTCCCTCCCCACCCCAGGCGCGCCAGGGGCAAAGCCAATGCACTTTATGTGCAATGAAGGCATTCCTGCAATGGGTACACACAACGTGTACCTGAAGCAACAGTGCCTTCCAGTTTGTGGACGGAGCCTGGGTTTTCTACCCTGTTTCTTAGCCTGGTCACTGACTGTTAAGGACAATGGGCTGGGTTTGTTTTCATAGCTAACTGGGCAAGAGGCACTTTTTCAAGCGGTGCTTCTCTTGTGTTTAGCAGGGGGAGAGTAATTGTCCCTCTTCACCCCTGCGCAGTCTTTCTAGTGGCTGTTGCCGGTGGTCTGCCCTTTTTTTTTTTTTTTTTAGATTGTGAGCCCTTTGGGGACAGGGAGCCATTTAACTTTATTATTATTACTATTTGCCTGTAAACCGCTTTGTGAACTTCGTGTTCAAAAGTGGTATATAAGTACCTGTTGATTGATTGATAGCTGTGTTTTCTCCAAGTCTGGTGCATAAATTTTTCCCTGCACGAGCTCTTTCATCCTCTTGTGACATACAGACTGTGGACAACGTGAACCTGTTTCTCCCCCAGAGCACCATCTCTGAGCTCATCCGGGTGTCACTCACATCCCAAAAGCTTTCTGGTTCTTCGGAGACTATTTTCTCTCCGATTAGCTACCATCGGTGAAACGGCAACTGAACACCTTGGACTACTGGCACACCCTCAGGTTTACGAAGGATGCTTTGGCTGCAGTGCCAGGACATATGCCACATCTGTGCCCTCTTTCTAATTCCCCACGAAGGCAGACCAGGTTCTTGACCTACTTCTTTAGATTTGTGCACTGACTGACAATGCTGGCTGCTGGCCTTTAGCAGGTTCTTCTGCTCCTGCAATATAAAAACAAAGTCTATTATTAACAGGTTGTCTCCAAACCCCACCTTCTGCTCATTTGACCTTGCACTCCTGTAAGTGGCATCAAGTGGGCGCCACCTGGCGTGGTGTTTACCTGGAGGAGCTCAGCATTCCAGAAGGTCGAGGGTGTCATGGTGATGTAATCATGTCACTCCTGACATGTGTGTGAAAATGCTATTATTGGCAATACAAGGCAGCCGAGTCCAGAGCAGGCCAAGGATGGCTGAATCGACATCAATCAATCAATCAATCAATCAATCAATCAATCAATCAATCAATCAATCAATCA
>JAJKFI010000017.1:6940592-6953455 GCA_029204185.1 Lerista edwardsae | reverse complement strand
TTGACTTGGAGTGACATTGTGTTGTTTAAGTGTTCCCTTTATTGTTTAGAGCAGTAATACTGTCTCTTTCTCCCCCTGCTGGATGAAAAGCATATTCTTGCACAAACCGTATACCCCAATGCTATTAAGCCGCACAGGGCTAGATGCCTGCCAAGTAGCTTATGAGCTGCACAGAACAATAAGCGACTTTCCAAGCAACAACTCTATGTATGCACTGGAGGCAGCTTTGAAAAGCAGCAGCTTATTTGGGTTATCGTGGCATTCCACTCCTGTTGGGCAATTAGCATTACAGGAAGAGGTTTTTCCAGGCCCCATCAAGAGTGTCAGGTTTGCTCCTTGGTGCTGAAAAACAGAAGAAGAGCATTAGTGACGGCCTACTCAGAATCAAAATTGCGAGGATTCACTGTAAAGAGAAGTTCCCTTCCCAGAAGTCATGCATTTCACATTTCCTGTACAAATTAACGCCATTTAGAGTAATTTAAATACATAAAACGTGCATTTGCTTTCATTTGGGATGAAAACGGCAGTTCTTAACTTTACAGCTGGATCAGACATTCTGGATTTCCACTTTCTTCTTCGCCCACCTGTCATAACAAAGTAGTGATACTCTCCCAATTTGAGTTCTTCTCCTCCCCCTCCAAGGCAAACACCTTTAAATCGCTTACATGTCCTACAGACACTGAACAGCCTTGCACGTACCTTGGGATGTCATGAGAAACGGCAGCACTGGTGGAAGAGCACCGCCACTAAAACACATTGCTGAACTTTTTCAAGACACACATGACCTAGAGACACTCAATTCTGCTGAGCATTCAGCTGGAGATCGTGATGGGAAAGCACTTTGTACCCGCCTCTGCTTTGGGCGTTAGCCAGTGCAGTCATTCCTGAATGCATTTGCATAGGGCTAAGATGAGAACCAGAAGCTATACATGTAAAATGGGACGTGGTGGCAAAGTGGGTTTAACCACTGCTGCTGGGCTTTCTGACCGGAAGGTTGAGAGTTCAAGACTGCATGACGGAGTTAGCTCCCATTGCTTGTCCCAGCTCCTGCCAACCTAGCAGGTCAAAAGCACCTAAATGCAAGTAGATAAATACGGACCACTTTGGTGGGAGGGTAATGGTGTTCCGTGCGCTACAGCGTATAGCCATGCCGGCCACATGACCACGGAAGCTTGTCCTTGGACAAACGCTGGCTCTTTGGCTTAGAAACGGAGATGAGCACCGCCCCCTACAGTCGGTCACGACTAGACCATTTGGTCGTGGGGAAACCTTTATATTACCTTTATACATGTAAAAACCAGCAGATGGCCCTGTTTTGAATGTAAAGTCACCATGAAAAGCAGCTGGAAGTGTAGTAGGGACCAGTGTCCCGTCCCCCCCCCCAATTCTGAATCATACTTCTTTCCGAGCAGAAATGAGATAAATTGTCATTCAAACACATTCACTCCCACGGACTACAGGTCTGAACCAGTACTGTGGGAGCTGCTATAGCTTCTACCGTTGTGTGGCATTGGGACTGCATCAACATCACACCTTGGGCATTTGGTGATCATAACTGAACTCCCACACAGAGCTCTGTGTTGTGTAGAGCTTGACTTATGTGGCCAGTTGTCACATACCACACACCTTAGAGCAGTGGTATTCCAACCTTTTAGACCGGGGCCCAATTTTTAGAATGACACTCTTGTCAGGACCCACCAGAAGTGATATCATTAATCTGGAAATGTTGTCATAGCCAGAAATGACATCATCAAGCAGGAAATACCATCACTGTGACATAAAATGACACTTCTGGAATGCAAACTGACACTCTTGGATGAAGCAATTGCACAACCATGAAACATCCCTGACAGAAAGCAAGATGAGGACAAAACATCATGTAAAAGGAGTGAAGTAAAAAAAACTTTAAAAACTCTCACTTGACAATTCAAACTTAACACTCACTAAGGGAATATAACAAAAGGTCTGCAATTTCCAATATGGCTGCTTCCAGCTTTCTGCAACCCACCTGACATCAGGTCGTGACCCGCCAAGTGGGTCCCAACCCACAGTTTGAATAACACTGCCTTAGAGGGAATAGTGGACTCAAGTGCTCTGGGCCAAGTACGGCACATCTGCAACAGCAGAACTTTATTTCAAAGGTGAACCAACGTGTTGTTTTTTTAAAAATCTATCCTTCCACTCAATAAATTAAAATCAATCGTAAGTTTTCTAGTACTTTGAGTGCAACTTAGCTGATGTTCTGAGAAAAGATCATCCCAGCCATTTACAAGGTTAGATTGTGCAAGGTGATTTAGACATTTGTAAAGATTATCCAGTGTACGGAAAACGCTTTCATAATATGTTAATCTTGGGGTAGGGAATGTTAACAACAGACTGACCATATGTGGACAGTATTGCAATCCAGCTGTCGTACATTTACACACACACACACACACACACACACACCTTGTGCAGTCACACATGGATAAAATAACTTTGTACAACAAATTTATTTTACCCCAGCACTATGTGCGCACTCTTACAAGGTATGCAACGATGAAGCAGAGGCATTACTTATCTTCAAGTAAATTCCCTTCTAGGGAAAAATACATTAGGAAACTAGACTGGAAACTTAGGATGTGTTCAAGGAATAGCAGTTAAAAAAAGGTGTTGAATACAGATGCGTAAGAGTGAAGCTCTATCTATACATGCACCCAATCACTTGAAGACTCCCGATAAGATCTCAGCTTAAAAGTGCCACTTACATCCTGGAGCTTTCAATCATTGAGAAAAGGAATCAAGACAGTCCAGGAAAAATAGAAACACCCACTCCCTTCAATGCTGCAATTGAAGATTGAGATTACATGGGATTTAATCCTAAACATGGTCACTTGGAAGACTGTCCTACTAAAATAAATTTCTAAGTACGTCAAAGACTACAGCCTTACAGTCCAGTCCCGAGCACGCACAAAGTGAGCCAACGGAAATGAACACAAGTAAACAGAACACACACAAAAATGCTAGAGGAGCTAAAGTTTACCCAGAAGCCTGAATTCAATCAACACAACCATTGTGTCTCTGCTTCAAAATTAGGCACATTGATGAAATCTCATTCATCCACAAGCTATGCAGATGCTGCAGTACTGTGAAAGCTGAGTGGAAGCAGGGTTGAAGACATCTCATCTCAGCACTGCGTCCTTTTGTCAAGGGGGCTTGTAAAGCACAGCTCATGAAGCCAACAGGTCATCACCTTTGAACACGCCTATGCATTGTACAATTTAATCAGCAGATTACGCCGTCCAGAAGACCTGCCCTACTTTTATACCTGCGGCTCTATAATTGTGAACTCGAGCTGTTCAGGGTGCCAAAGTACGCCAGCCAGTGGTTTACACAGCGGCTGCTATGAAAACGGAACACAGGAGTGGGCATATAATACGTGAAAATGGACTGCCAAGAATTCCTGTTGCCCTGGGCTGGAATAGGCAGATCCAGCCGAGGACTTGGAGGTGCTGCAATATTCCCTCTCCCCCACGTAACATGCAGCAGCATGGATGGGGCTACTTGAAGCTGCGCCGCCAAAATTGGCCACCTTGGCTGGGGGTTAGGATGCAGCCCAACGGCCAGATCCTGGCTCCACCCAGCGGTGGCATCCGGGTGGAACGGGCCGGTACGGCGTTCCGCTTGTTCTGCGGATGGGCCCGGGCCTCCTCTCCTGAGGACAGGTGAGCTGCTCCTGGGCCTGCCCGCCCTCCTGTGCGTCCAAATCACTCTGAAATGCTGCGATTCCAGGTGCAGGGAGGCGTGGCTGGCCTCCGCCATAGGGGCGGAGGGCTGTCAATCATCCAGGCGTTCTGGTTCCTGGCACGCCCGGATGACATCACTGGCTCCACCCCCTCACTGGGCCCCATACCCCACCCATCCTGCCCTTCCCTCTGCACCCTTATGCCTCTTGCTGCCCTCCCAGAGGCCTCCCTGTGATGGCCTAAGAAGGCTGGCCTTACCTTCAGGGCCCAGGTGATGGGGCAGCGAAGCCAGCGCACAGCCAAGCGCTGGCCCAACTCTGTCCAGAATGGTGCAAACAAGCATTACGGTGTGTTTGTGACATTCAAAGGTCAGCACAAGGGACCTGTGCTGGCCTTTTGGCAGGTTAGGATTGCTCAGTCACCTCTCCCCCCCCCCATTTTAAATCATAAGAACATAGGAACAGCCCCACTGGATCAGGCCAAAGGCTCATCTAGTCCAACTTCCTGTATCACACAGCGGCCCACCACATGCCTCAGGGAGCACATGAGACAACAAGATGCTTGCATCCTGTTGTATTGCCACTTCCTTGAACCTGGCATTCTGAAGTAGCCTACTTCTAACATTAAGGGGTTGAACTACCCATCATGGCCTGCACCCTTCGATGGGACTTTTCTTACAGAAATCTGTCTAGTCCCCTTTTCAAGGCACCTAGGCCAGATGCCATCACCACCTTGTGGCAAGGAGTTCCACACATTAATTACCCACTGGATTAAAAAGTATTTCCTTTTATTTATTTTACCTCTTACTTCATTTTAGTGGATGTCCCCAGGTTCTGGTGTTGTGAGAGAGGGAAAAGAACATCTATTCAATTTATCCATCCCATGCAGAATGTTGTATGTCTCAATCAAGTCCCCCCTCAGGCACCTTTTTTCCAGTCTGAAGAGCCCAAATGCTGCAGACCTTCCTCATGGGAGCTGCCCCAGCCCAGTAATCATTTTGATCACACCCTTCTGCACCTTCTCTAGTTCCTCTGTACCTTTTTTGAGATGTGGTGACCAGAACTGTACGCAGTACTCAAGACGTGGCCTTACCATCGATTGGTACAGTGGCATAATAATAATATTGGCAGTTTTAATCTCAACCCCCTTAATTACCCCCAGCATGGAATTGGCCTTCTTTACTGCTGCTGCTGCACACTGGGTTGACACTTTCACCAAGTTGTCCACCAGCACCCCAAGAACTCTCTCCTGATCTCTCACAGAAAGCTCAGAGCCCATTAGCCTATATCAGACTACCACCACCTGTGGCAAGGAGTTCCACAGATTAATTACCTGCTGGGAAAAAGTATTTCCTTTTGTTTGTTCTTGCTCCCCCCAAACCCAATTTTAGTGGATGTCTCCTGGTTCTGATATTATGAGAGAGGAAAAAACATCCCATTTGATGCATAATGTTGTGTCAATCATGTTCCCCCCCTCCGCTTTCTCTAGACTGAAGAGCCCCAAATGCTGCAGGCTTTCCGCATAAGGGAGGTGCCCCAGCCCAGTAATCATTTTGGTTGCTCTCTTCTGCACCTTCTCTAGTTCCCCTGTATATTTTTTTGAGGTGTGGTGACCAGAAATATACATAGCACTCCAGATATGGCCTGACCATCAATTGGTACAGTGGCGTAATAATATTGGCTGTTTTATTCTCAACCCTTTTTAATTATCCCAAGCATGGAATTGGCCTTCTTCACTGCTATTGCACACTAGGTTGACACTTTCATCGAGTTGTCCACTAGCAACAGTAGCCTGCACTGTCAGAGAAGCACAGTAGCAGAGCAAATGTTTTGTACGTGCAAGGTTTTGTTTTTGGCATCTCTCCTCAAAGATACGTGGTAAAAGGGCTAGGAAAGATTTATGCCAGGTATCTTCTCAGTCAGCAGCTCACAAAGGTAATGCCCGGCCAGATTATCAGGATGGACACAAGGTGGGTTCACAAGCCCAACAAGTACCTTCTAACTTGCCTGGAGTAACTCTTTGGCCAAGTTCAATACAACTACGAAAACTATAATTTCAGACAAAGAAAACGAAACTATAGTACTGCTTTCAGAATACTTACCACTTTTACCCAAGGAGAGCTTGCAGCAGCAGAGTTCCAAGGTTGGATTTAATTACAGTCTTAGAAGGAGGATGCTTTCTCACCCAGAAAAGACCATCCTAATCTAGAGACTAAATTTAGGGTTGAAAGTCCTTAACAAAACTTTTTTTGTAGATGTTACAGATTGATACAACGTAGGAAAAAAACAAAACCAGAACCCCAAGAAGGAATAAACCTGGTTTGCAGGAGTTATTTTTTAAGAAGCGTATGTAATATTTTTAACCTGGCCATGATGAAGCTATGCTGTCTATCACTTAAATTCTTGCTCGGTTAAGGCACTGCCCTCAACTACGGCATGGATGGATCTGAGATGGCAAGAAAACTTAGATCACTGACATTAATAAAGAGAGACAGCACACAAGACAAACGTAGCTTCATATCATGTCGCGTTCTCTGCTCCGGCAGCTCCTGAAAGACCTAAACTGTAGGTCTGCGTTGTATGTTTTGCAATCAGTCCTTATTTTTAGGCTCTCTTCCAACTACCTACCTCGACAGAGACATCTTAAGACCATCAAGAGGCCACGAATGACTCATTGGAATGTCTAGACAAGACAGTGAGGAACCTTTGAGACAGATTTGTTCTGCGAACCTGCTTTCGTGCTAGGATCCCTTTTGATGGCTCAGCAACTGTGTTAAGAGGACTGTCTGACTGAACTCAACAGGTTACACACATTGGATCAGGCTGCAAGTCAATTTGTTTAGAGGAGTATCCATAGACGATAATAATTTTGATAATGAACACTGATGCTCCTTTAAAAAGGTGTCCCCCAGTATCCACAGCTTCAGGTATCCACGGGGGAGTCTGGAATGGGAGCCCCAGCGGATACTGGGGCATGCCTGCAGTTTGAAGCTCTGGATGAAAAGCCTCTAACATAAAATGGTCCAAGTCACCAATGGTTTTAAGCGCTGAGAGCAAATTGACAGCGACTGTACGTCCTCAGTGACATAAATTTTCAGCGATTTAGACTGCACTACCTTAAAGGTTTGAGAAAGCTAGTCCCGCATCCCTAGGGACTGAAAAACCCCTAGTCATAATTTCACCTCGGCCATGAACTCACTAGGGGCCCAATTATCCAACTTTCCAGTACTGGTGCAGCTGCAATGCAGCCCTGAGGGACAAACATTTCCTTTCCTTAAGAAGGCCTCCATGACTGCCCCTCCACCACAGGGTGCAGTGCACACCCCATTGGCAAGGCTGCATCCGCGCTGAAACATCGGACTGGGCCCTAAGTAGCCTTAGTAAGCCACAGCCTCAACTGTGAGAGTATAATTCTCACCATAGGGCTGTTGTTACAACTACAAGATAACTTACTGCTAAAGCACTGTCAAAGCACTCTCAGCACTTAAAAATATGATAATTTGCCACTTATTAATTAGGGTGTAAACTCACCAGGACTTATTTTTGAGTAAATACATATCCTTTTTTAAAAAGCTGTATTTTTTTGTGCTCTTGTCTTGCAAGCAACCTATATATTCTTGTGGTGGCAAACCAAATAACTGGTAATTTTATATTTTTAAGAAATGGGACAGAACAGACACATTTTGTTTGTTTCTTAGGGGCCGACCCAATTATCCAGTGTGCACATCACAGAGGCAAATTAAATTCCTTGCCCTTAAGGCACATCCTTACCCATTGTTCTCTTTAATGCCCTATTACAGTTATGTAATAACTCCTCCTTCCAGCTATTTGACATCTATTGTTCTTATTGTGCTGCAGCTGCTAATTGATTTGTTGGTATTTCAGGTTATCTGTTTATTGCAAGCTGCCTTGTCTCTCTGAAAAAAGGGCAGGCTGTACATTTTTAAACAAAACCCATTTTTGGCACATCACCTTAAAGTCCCTGTATCCTACTGTCACTAAGCCAAAGTACAGAAACCATGGTTTATTCTTCCCTAGCGTAGCCCTCCTCCTACACCCTCCCCTTCCTCCTTGTATTATGATTGAAAAGGGATTTTCAGTGCTGCGCCACATCCACGGACCAAATCATTATTAAAAATACATGCAATAAATAAAACTTGCATCAAGCCTCCTGTGCTCCATCATCAGAGCAGCTTCAACTGGCTTTTTCATCATATTAAGAGCCCCGCTGGATCAGGGCAAAGGCTCATCTAGTCCAGCTCCCTGCATCTCACAGTGGCCCACTGGATACCTCAGGGAGCACACAAGATGCCTGCACCCTTACCTGTTGCCACTCCCTTCTGCCTGGCATTCCGGGGTAGCCCACTTCTAAAACCCAGACGTTGCACATACCTAGGGTTACCAAATGCAAACTGGGATACAGTGCCTATACCTTTAATTGCTATATAGAAGAGGTACTTTTGGCAAGTGCAGCTTTTGAAACCCTTCCGTGTTGAGCTGCACCTGCCCAAATTCCCTCTTCTAGAGAGTGGTTAAAGGCAGGCACTCTGTCCCAGTTTGTATGTGGTAAGAACGTAAGAAGAGTCCTGCTGGATGAGGCTAAAGGCTTATCTAGTCCAGCTTCCTGTATCTCACGGTGGCCCACGACTGTATGGTAGCCCAAAACACACCAATCATGGCATGTAGCCCATGAGAGACCCTTTCCCTCCATCAACCTGTCCAATCCCCTTTTAGAGGCACCCAGGTCGGATGCCATGACCACATCCTGTGGCAAGGAGTTCCACAGATTATTTACCCGCGGGGTAAAAGGTAGTACTTTTTTCCATGCCTAACTTCGCGCCCCGCCCCCGCTTGAAAGCCAGCCTGAGGAAGGGCTCCAGAGGCTCCCTCGCCCCCTC
The DNA here is from genome assembly GCA_029204185.1 of Lerista edwardsae. Taxonomy (NCBI): domain Eukaryota; kingdom Metazoa; phylum Chordata; class Lepidosauria; order Squamata; family Scincidae; genus Lerista; species Lerista edwardsae. The sequence goes on along the minus strand of JAJKFI010000017.1, from coordinate 6,944,833 downwards.
TATGACCCTTCCCCTTTCGGGACTTTGCTTCGCTCCCCAGCATGATAAAAGGGCCACCTGGGCAGGCAGCAGCAGCGGGGCGCTTTCAGGGCGCCCCCTACCGGCGGCTCCGCGCAACAGCGCAGGAAGAAAAGCGCTGGTTCGCTCCCGCCGCTGGCTTCCATAGCAACCACACGGCCCTCCTCACCAGCCCCGGCGCGTGACCGCCCCTCAGTTGCCACGGTCCGGGGTGGGGGAGAAGAAAAAATTACCGAACGCATTGCGAGGAGGTTTGACCCTCGGCCCCTCCCGCATTTCGCCCGCCGCTAAGCAACGCGCCCCTCTTCTCCCGCCAAAGCCGCTCCCCGCTTCCTTCGACGCCCCTCCCCCCCACACCCCCTCTCCCCACACCAACGTTTCAACCCAGCTCCGAGGACCACCTTCTTGTCCCCACAAGGCCGGCAGCCGCCTCCAAAGCCGCCGTCATCAACACCACTGCCAACATGGCCGCTTTGAGGAGGAGCCGCCTCGGCTCTGGCAGGAGAAAGGCCCTCCCTCCGTGCCCGCCTTTGTGGGAGAGGCCTCTTCTGAGGCTGCGCCGCGCACAGCCGCATGGGAAGCGTAGTTCTTCTCCGACGGCGGGCAGGGGCGAATGGTCGGATTTCAAGAATGGTAGAACTACAGTTCCCAGAAAGCGACGGGAGGACTCCAGTAGGGCCAATGGGAGGGTTCGGTCTTCCCTGCCTTTCTCCCCGAGCTGGAAGGATGATGTAATTGCCCAGCGAGCGAAGGGCGGAGCTGCTGTCGCTGCGCTGCAATTCATTGTGCCAGCATTCCGCTTCGTGTGCAGCCTCCTCCCCCTGCTGTTGCTGCTTCGAGCAACCAGGACAGCAGTAGCAGAAGCAGCAGTGACTGAGTCCCAGGAAAAGGGGGGGGGGTGGGGGGGGGTTGACTGGCTGGTTGGCAGGTAGGAGAGGGAAAAAAAACACAAGGCTACACAGTTTGCATCCCAAAGGAGCCGCTTGCAAGCACTGCATGCCCCATGCCCGAGTGACTTGATTCTTCCAGCCTTGGCTCTCGGTTCAGGTTCTTTTGGGGAGGGCAGGCAGCGACCGTCCCAAACCAGGTGAGTTGTGCGATCTTCCCCGACCCACCCCCTTCCTCCATGTATTTTAGCAACTTGCTCGCCCGCGGAATCGGAAGCGTGCTCTGAATGGTGTGCGTGGCTTGGGGGGGGAAGGTTGGTCTCCTTTAAACCCCCCAAAATGTGGTTGCATTTTGTTTGTCGCCCCAGTCAGAAGAACGTTGATCGTTGGCATCGTTAACTCTGAATGCATTAAGGATTTCCCTTCCTGAGTTGTGTGCAACCCCGGTGTTTTTTCCATCCTGATCTCCCTCCCCCCGCTTTTTGGGAGAGATTACATGTGCAAAATCCCCATAGAGACGGACTTGCCTGCAGAATGCTTATCAGAGAGTGCTTCTCTCCTCCTCTCCCCTCCTCCTCCTTTTCTCTTTCCCCTCCTGGATGCTGGACTATGAGTGTCTAGGGCGGATGAAGCAACTCATCGAGGTATTGATTAAGCAGAGTCGGGTGGGTAGGTGGGGTTGAATGAAGAGAATGACACTTTGAACAGTTGGTGGGCCGATGTCTGACTTAATGCAAGCTCTGAAGACTCGAGTCAGCTCCTTGGCTCCTCACTCTCTTTTTGTACCGTTTGTGGAAGATCAAGTACAAGATATAGTGTGTATGTGTGTTTTGTATTCCAAATGTCAGAAATATTTCCTACAGGAAATGCAAAAGAGAAAGAGCCTCTTTTGCAAAAAGGTGTGTCACAAGAAATGTCACAGAGGTTGACGTGAGTAGGGTTAAAATATGGGGATCAGCCTTTCATCCTGCTGTCTTTTGCCTGTTGAGAAAGTCCTGCTAAATTAAGTGGGGCTTACTCCCAAGTAAGTGTGCAGAAGGCTGCAGGTTTAGGCTGTAATCCTGAGCACATTTACTAGGGAGTACAGTACTTGTAAATGAACATAGGAATGCTGAGTTGTCTCCTTGCGCTCTTAGGCACACTTACTCGGAAGCAAGACCATTGAATCAAATGGGACTTATTTCTGCCAGGTAAGCCTGCCAACCTAGCAGTTCGAAAGCACCTAAATGCAAGTAGATAAATAGGGACCACTTCGGTGGGAAGGTAACGGCGTTCCGTGCGCTACGGCGTATAGTCATACCAGCCACATGACCATGGAAGCTTGTCCTCGGACAAAACGCCGGCTCTACAGGCTTTGAAACGGAGATGAGCACTGCCCCCTACATGATTAGACCATTCGGTGGTGGGGAAACATTTACCTTAAGCCTGCATAAGCTTGCCAGATGCACTGTAACATTCCTATTCTATGAGGCTGCAACCCTAAACATGCACTTTCTAGGACGTAAGTCCCATAGAACTCCTACATCTGAGGAGACATGCTTTAAATCCTGTTGCCACAGAGGGCCCCCCCCCTTTTTTCGTACTTTTGCTAATGTGGTTGAAATCAAAATCTGCATGTTTGTGTTTTCTATGGAATCTGTATGTTTGACTAAAAACTTGAGCTGCACACAATGATGAATTCCATACGACAGTATGCAAATCGCAAATGGTCACAGAAGTGACTGTGTGGGTACAGTGTTGTCCTCTGGGTGAGTAACTCACAAAAATGCAATTCACTGGAACTGGTCACTGTTCTGATGCTGGGAGAGATGGAGGGTCCTGGGAACGTGACCAGAGAAGCATGATTCTGAGGGAATCATGAGGGAAAGGCAAACATTGACATAGCAAAGGCCTGGGCTGCTAGTTCTGGCTAGGTTGGCTTGTTAAAACAGATTTCTCCCCGTCTTCTTCCTCTCTGAAATTGTCCTCTGAAGCTGCTGTTTGCAGCTGAATCCTCTGCATATTTACACAGAAGTCAGTTTCATGGAGTTGATTGGGACTTACTCTCAAGTAATCATACATAAGATTGTAGTCTCAGGGCCCAATCCTGTCCAACGTTCCAGCCCTGATGCAGCAGCAGCAGTGCAGAAATGTTCCCTTCCCTTGAGGAAGCCTCCATGACTGCCCCGTTGGTACAGCTGCATTGGTGCTGGAAAGATGGATAAGGTTGGGCCCTCAGGCTCCAATCCTGTACACGCTTACCTGGGAGTAAGTCCAATTGAAGTAAATGGAGCTTCTGAATAGACATGCATAGAGTTGTATTGTTGGTTTTTCAGTCATTTCTCAGGGAGCCTGACAAATAAGTCACAGTCCTTTTAGCAACGGGACAGTTGCATAATCTGTGTATTCAGTAGTGCTGCATTGTAGATGAGGGACATTGTGGTTTGCCAAAATCACATAACCCTAAATGTGGAGTCTTTTAAGTGGTAGACCCCTCCTTTTTTCCTCTTGCTTTTTTCCTTTTGGTGAAGAAGTCAGTGAAATGAAAACAACAACAACAGAGACCTGTTTTTTTCTGTACGACTTGGAGTCTGTGTAGTGTAGGAAGAGGATGAACTTGGAAGTCCCTTGTTCAAATCTTGCCTCTGCCATGAACTCACTAAGGGACAAGTCAGTGTCGCTCAGCCCCCTGCAAGGTGAGGATATGAAGATGTATTTATTAATAAATATGAATTTCTGTGGTACATGTACACCAGTGCTTTCATCCCAAGAGCATGCCATGCAGGCAGACACGTGGTACCGTGCCATGAGGCTGTAGATGTGGTCAGGAGCAGTAAAACTGTCCGCCCCACGTGTGTGATGTTCACCTGACCACGGCGAACTTTCCCTTTGTCCCACTGCACAAGTAACATCTGAATTACTTGTTATCTGAATTGGCTCTGTGATCTATTGTTCTAGTAGTGGACTCAATGAGATTGACTTCCAAATAAACACAATTAGGGCCAGGCTATTTTTAGGCGACAAGATTTATGTCTTGCTTTTCTACCATGTGGGTCTCAAAGTGGCTTATGAGCAGCTTTGAATAAGCATTGTTTTTTGTTTCGGCAAGGGCAGACTTCCAGGCGTGGTGCTTCCACCCTAGAACAGATTCCCATCCTTCACTTGGCATTTACCGCAGAGGGCTTAAATGCGTTTGATTCCAGGCAGCCGTGGGACTCTGGCACCCTGATTCTAAATGCGTTGACTTGAAAGAAGATCTCATTGGTTTCAATAGGAAGGGCCACACTTGGGCCACACAGTAATATAATAATAATAATAATAATAATAATAATAATAATAATAATAATAATAATAATA
>JAJKFI010000017.1:6904820-6940582 GCA_029204185.1 Lerista edwardsae | reverse complement strand
TAATAATAATAATAATAATAATAATAATAATAATAATAATAATAATACATTTATTTATATACCGCCTTTCTTAATATCACTAGATTTCTCTAATGATTGAACTCAAGGCGGTTTACATAGGCAGACTTTCTCACAAACCCAAAGGTTTTTACAATTTACAGAATGTTCTATCTTCCAAGAACAACACTCCTACAGATCTTTCTTTCTGGATTTAGCCTTCTTTCTTTAGCCACCCGTCTGCTGGCTGATGAGGCTTCCCTGCTGCCACCAGAGATGCAGCTGATTTCAGCACACTCCTCCTCCCACGAGGCAGCTGAAACTCAGCTTTTTAATCAGCCGCAGTTTCCAAGGTCTGCTGCTCGCAGAGACTTCCGGCAGTCCCGAGCTCACAACCTTGAGATCTTCAGGTGTTATCTTCGGGCAAACGGAGGCATTAACCCTCTCGGCTAAATCTTCTGCCCTCGGCTAAATCTTCTGTACATGTGCAGAGCAGTGGCAGCAACAGAAGTCTTCCTTCCACATGTGCCATTGTACAATTCCTGAATCTCCTTCTCCACCCACCTCCACCCAGGCTTGTGGGCAGGACATTTGAGATTGGTAAAATGGCACAGGGGGAGGAAGAGGACTGTGCTCATGGCTGCCATTGCTACTCCCTGCCTCCCAGTGAGCCATTGGGGTGGGGGTCAAGACTTACCGGGCAATAGTGGGGAACAGCGGCCCCACACCTCAAGGTTTGGCTGGGCGTAGTTGGGAGCCTTTGCATGTGTATGGACCCCTATTTTGCGTCCTAGCAGTTTCAACCTATGGAGACCCCTTGTGTTTCTCTTTCAGCATTACACCGCCTCAAAATGTTGGTGCTTTCTTAAATGTCTCTGCTTTGCTGCTACGTGTGCCTGGAATGTTGTTACCTTGTTGCGTACCTTATTGTAGAGCACCCCAATAGTTGGGGTGCCCTTGTGCAGCGCAGAACCTGCACACACATATAGGGCACTGTGAGTTCCTGGCCCTTGTGCTGCCCTGCTGCCCACCTGACTCAGACGTAATTGCATCATTACTTCTGGCACTTTCAGAACAGCCACCCGCTTTTTTTCAATTGGGAAAGGAAGCTGAAAAGAGGATGCCGCTCCGACTGGCACCCGACATGGGCAAGAGCAGCATGGTCCGGAACTGCGCTGATAGTGGCTGAGAGCTTGCAACCACTATTGCGATGATTCTGCACCGCTCGGAGGGCTGCCCCTTCTAAAAAAGGGGGGAAGGAGGAGGAATCTGTCAGTGTTACAGATTCGCTTTTTCCCAAAAAGAAGTACTGCCGGCTTTTGCCTTGGAAAAAAAAAGTGGCGGCTGATTGTGTGTTGTGGCGGCTGATTGTGTGTTGTGGGGGGACTTGGGGGGAGTGGATGACAGTGCAGTGGCCCCCTCCCAAGTGTGGCGCCCTGGGGCATTTGTCACTGTTGACTCTTCCCAGGTTTGCCAGTGATACAGGGTGGCTCTACCTTTTTGGGATCACCGCTCACCCAAAACCCTCCCTTTTGCACGAAGCCTTTCGCTTCGTCCGGTGGTTTCTAACCAGTGATGTCATTCAGGGGGAACGGACCAGAACGGGCGTTCCGGATCCTAATGGGCTCCGTGGCTGGTTCCGGGTTCCCGACAAGTGCCAATCAAAAGTGAGTTCCTGTTCCTAAATCATTTGAATGACACCACTGTTTCTAACCCACTCATGGGAGCACAGCACAGCCTCTTCTTCCTGATGGGCAGGATTGCATGAGGTTTTGCACGATGGCACCGCTGCGGCAGAGCACTGTAGACGAAGGGTGCCATGGCAGCAGTAGGTTTGGGAACCACTGGCTTGCGTCCCGTGTTCCTTCTTCCCATCTAAAACAAAGCACATCAGTCCCTTTTGTTTTCCTGGCTTCGGTTGTTGCTCTCGTTTTTGGAATTCAGAGCGTAAGTTCCTTGGGCAGGGACTTGTCCCACTTGTGCTACTTTGTAAAGCACCAAAAATTGGGTTATATTAAAGCAAGACATGTACAGGATGCCCCCATATCCACTGATCTGGTATCCACGGCTTCAGTTATCCACAGATACCATGGGATGCCTATTAAAAAGACAGGGGAACAGTAAACAAATCTCTTTTTTAACCAGCAAAACCATTGAGGTTCCCCTATCTTTAAAAAGGCATCACCAGTATTCACCGTTTCAGGTATCCATTGTGGGGTCCAGAACAGAATTCCAGCGGGTACCGGGGCATGCCTGTACATTCCAGAGTTACTTCTGAGTAAAAGTGTAATAGGCACTTGGAAGCTCATTGGAAATCAGTGGGACTAAACGCCATCCGTTCAGGACTGAAGCATCACCAGAATTCACTGGTGTGTGTTGCTTCAGAAGTCTTGTACATGTCTTTGCATTCAGTGGGACTCAGTTTTGAGCTCATAAGCAGTGTGTGTGTGTGTGTGTGTGTGTGTGTGTGTGTGTGCTTTGCCTTAAGTGGGCTTGTGGATTACAAGCTGGCTGTTGCCTGGTGGATATTCTTACACTAAGACTGCAATCCTATACATGCTTTCCTGGGAGTAAGCCCCACCGAATGCAATGGGACTTGCTTCTGAGTAAACGCGTCGTGGGATTGTTGCTCCGAGTTCTTGCATTACAAGGGACCGACTCAAATTGAATCCATGTGGTGGGCTTCAGATCGGTTCCAGCTGCCGCTCCTTGTGTGTTGCCGCATAGATTTCTCCCTGCGCTTCCCTTGTGTAACTGGCAAACTTTCCTTGGAGTCGCATTGCCGAGGGGCTGCGTGACCTGAGTTCAGTATGAACAATGAACCCCCCTGGTCCTTGAGATGGGCACATTAGTAAACACAGACACAATGGCAGTGTTGGCGGCACTTCCCATTTGCTATCGTTTTTATCTTGCAAGGCGCAGTTCCTGAGGGATGAAAATTCTTCAGCTCGATCTCCCTCCGTTTATATTTTATCTGATCTCTCTTCCTTCCCCTCTTATTGTCGCTTCAGAAGAGTAACAATAAAGCGACAGTCCAGATCCCTTCTGTTTTCTGCAGATTTCTTAATTCCCTTTGTGGCCTGGCATTGTCTCTCCCCCCCCCCCCGCTTTAGGCAGGAGAAGGATAATGAACTATATAGTTTCCCATGTTGGCTCTCAAGTGGAAACCTTTCTTGGAGTGACTTTTTGTTGCCTCTGAAGGGCAAACGCTGGAAGCATGTGCTGGGGGCTTCCTTGGCGAATTGGCAATATGTGAGTTATAAGAAAACTATGCGAGGGCTTTGGGAGAAAGGGTGTGTTGTCGTTGCCAATCCAAATATAGCGCTTTTGGAGCACGTCCTATTGTTCGTATGCTTCTTGAAGTCAGTTGTAAGGGCAGCTATGTGCGTCTGTTTAAGAACCTAAGAAGAGCCCTGCTGGATCAGGCCAAAGGCCCATCTAGTCCAGCTTCCTGTATCTCACAGCGGCCCACCAGGTGCCCCAGGGAGCACACGAGACAACAAGATGCTTGCATTCTGTTGCCACTCCCTTGGAAGTGCCTTGTCCCAAAGATTTGGGATAGCTGACAGCGACCTTATTTTTAAAGGCTGCTGTGCTCAGCACACTTGCTTGGGGTAAATGTCACTTACCTTGGGGGGGGGGCTTCACATGCCATGGGTATGGCTGCAAATTATGGAAAACTGCTGCGTTGCTGTGGTCGTACTTGTTTTCCATTCACTCTGGAGAGGATCCTTGGAGGCAGGCCTTGGTATGTGCATCTGGATGCTCATCTGGGTGCCGTTGAACTGGGTGGATCCAGCTTCTTGTGCAGATGTGCTTTCCTATCTGGGTCCAGTACTTGTTTCAGCTGGATTCAGAAGTGATTTAGGGCGCAGTCCTAAGTTGTGCGGGAACAGGCAAGCTGGCAGGCCTGCAGTGTATCCAGCACCGCTTGGGAGCAGGCAAGAACCTCCCCGGGGCAAGGACAGGTGTGCACCCTTACCCTGGGGTAGCTGCCAGCCACCCCAAGAGGCTTCCCGGATCTGCGCCTGCTGAATGCCACACGGCCCCGAGTCGGGGCTACACAGTCTGGGGATGGGAGTTAGGATGCCACCTAACACCCGTATCCCAGCTCCACACACCTCCTGGTACGCCCACCCGCATCCAGAAACGCCCTCCCTCCCTCCCTCCCTCCCTCCCCTTACAACCGCTCTTGCGCCAACCTTACTCGGCTGGCGCAGGAGCGGCACCATGCAGGCTTTGGCCGGTGCTGTTGGGCTGACTCTGCTGCTAGCGTCGGCCCAGGGCAGGGCCTTGGACTGTGCCCTTAAGCTTGGCTGCGAGGGGCTGAACTAGTTTGCCCTCCTGGTCTTGACGTGACCCACTCCAGATGCTCTGGTGAAAACGATCTGCCGATTGGCCTGTCCGCATTTCCGTTGCCGGCACTGTGGTAGCCCACAAGATGCCAGAGATTTCAGTTTGGGAGCCTTAAGGTATTGGAGGAAAACGTTCAAGAGAGACGGAAAGGGAGACCACTGAGAATCCCATGAAGCCCCTCCGCTCTTCCTGAAGAGGATTAGGATACAAGCCAAGGTATTTACAGTTAAGATAGCAGCGTTTATGGTCATGGCTGGAAACATGTCCCAGATGTTTAGTTGTCCAACAGTTCAAATACTTTATTTTTCCGCCTTGCACAGAATCAGCACTGATTTATGTTGCTTAGAAATTTGAAACATTTGTTCCAGGCGATTCTAGCATGCTTACTTTTGTCTTGTGTCAGCCGGAGATCTAACATGTCGGTTCCTTCCCCTTTTGGGGGGTAGGGTCTACAGCGGGGGTGACCAAATTTGCTGCTCATCAGAGCCACCTAGAATCATCTTCAAATGTTTGAGAGTAAGAGGCATTTAAATTCTTACGAGCCCAAGCCGAATCGGCTTTCCAGCACCAGTGCAGCCCTGCCCAGCTGGGCTCGTGCTGCGTTCTGTGGTGGGAGGGCAGTCATGGGAGCCCCCTCAAGGTAAGGGGATGTTTGCTCCCTTCAGAGCTGCATGGAGGCTGCATCGGGGCTGAAAAGTGGGGTAGGGTAAGGTGGGGCCCGTTCGTTCCCTTACCTTGAGGCTGCATTGCAATTTCATTAGCACCGGAACGTTGATTAGGATGGGACTGCGAATAACATTAAACTTCAAGGCAAACTTCATTAAACTTCGGTTTTAATCCAGTGGGTTATCGGTTTAAACTCGGTAAATAATTATAAACCTTGAAAATGCCTTTTTGTTTTAATTGCGATGCAAAAAGGAACTTGCAAACGAGTGCTGATTTTGCATGTGCGCAAGCAAGCGCACACTCGCTGGCACAAGCCATTTGCGCCCACTGAGTGCCGTCGTGCATGCGCCATAAAGCACATGCGCACCAGCGTTTCTGGCGCGGTGCCGACACGGGCACCTGCATTTATGCCGTGGCGCTGGCACAAGCCCCCGATGTGCCGCTCCTGTGTCAGCCGAGTTCAGCTGGCACAGGGGTGGTTTTGAGCGGAGGGAGGGTGGAACCGTGCGTGTGTGTGTGTTCCGGGCGGCGTTCTGGCCCAGGGAAGGGGTGGAGCTTGGATATCACTGTTAGGCCACATTCAAACCCCCGTCCTTGGCCCACGCGGCCCCGATTCAGGCCGTGTGGTGTGCTTGGATTTGCACCTGCTAAAGAGCAGGCATGGATCCGAGTAGCCCATAGGGGCAGCTGGGGCTAGGGGACGAACATGCCCTTGCTCCGTGGAGGCTCCAGCCTGCTTCCAAGCTGCACTGGATACAGCGCAGGCCTGCCAGCTTGCCTGTTCCCACACAACTTAGGATTGCGCCCTAAATCACTTCTGAATCCAGCTGAAACAAGTACTGGACCCAGATAGGAAAGCACATCTGCACAAGAAGCTGGAACGTGGACAGGAGTGGCCCGAATTGGGGCCCACATGGCCGGGGACGGAGTTTAGGATTTGGCACTATGGCTGTGCTGCGTCACAACCTGCGTCTCCGCCCACTGCGCCGCTCAGTTCAGCGCAGCCTAGGATTGCGCCCGCAGTCCTTTACATATGGAGGCAAGTTAGGCAAGGCCTCAACCAGGACGTTCATCATTTCTATTTGCAGGTGCCACCTTTCCAAATACCCCCTTTTGTGAGCACCACTTTTGAGAGTACCACCATTATCTCCAGGGATGGCAATTGTGCACGGGAGTGGATGGCCTCCCCCATAGTTTGGGCTTCACTGCCCAACCTCCTCCTGTGTACTGTTCTTCCTTTAGAGCAGGGGTCGGGAACCTTTTTGGCTGAGAGAGCCATGAAAACCACATATTTTAAAATGTATTTCCATAAGAGTCATATAATATTTTTTAACACTGAATACAACTAAATGTGTTCATTTTTAAGTAAGGCCAACAATTTTAGAGTATAATAAATCTCTGAATTTATTATTTTTAATAACGTTGTTATACTGAAGCTAACCAATAATAAATAAAATACTTCTCACCATTAATGCGACTTCTGGTGCTGCATGGTTTTGCTGATGGCTTTGTAGTCTGGTTGATACGTCAGTGCAATGAGTGGGCGGAGCCAGAGAAAAATGGCCACCGGGGTAAAAAAAAATGCAAAAAAGGGGTAAAAAAAATGCAAAAAAAAAAAAATGCCTGTAGCTGCCTGTAGCTACGAGAGCCAGATGCAATCCTCAAAAGAGCCACATATGGCTCCGGAGCCGTAGGTTCCCTACCCCTGCTTTAGAGGATCAGGCAGTCGCATAGTTGCATTTTCCTCTCTGATGATTTCCCATTCCAGTCATCTCTCCTTCCAGCAAGGTCGGGCTGGCAGTGCTGCATGGTCCCCAGTGCTGGCCAATCACCACTTGGCATATTGGGAAGTCCCACAGGTTGAAAAGCCCCAGACTAAACTAGATGGTTGTTCGGGCGCGAAGCCCAGATCTCACCTGGAAGCATTTGTAGGGTTATGTTCAACACAGGGGTTGACGGGGATGTGGGTCAAGTCTCAGTGGATGTCGTTCAGCCCCCTTTCCTCTCCACTCTGCTGTGCTGTTCAGCACAAGGATCACCAGCACAAAGGCTGTGCCCAAGCGGCTTAAAGTTCTGCCCGACCTGGACAGTAACACCAAGTGAAGAAAATTCAGGTTCTCTTACTACAGAATTTTCATTTATTTTCGGTCGCTGCTTCAGCTCTATTGATTTCAAGGGGGCATTAACATGCTTAAGGCTGTAATCCCACACACATGCACTTGGGAGTAAGCCCAACTGAACTCAATGGGACTTTCTTCTGAGTAGACATGCATATGATTGAGTTTCAACTGCGTACTGCTATGAGATCATTTAAAATGGGCATGACTTGCAGAGAGCCATATTTTTTGTGTTAGCTTAGGAATCTAAGGTTCTCCCCCTCTTTTTTTCCTTTCCTCCGTTTCATCTTGCAGTAAACAAGCTATTCAATTAGTGACTTAATTGTAACATTCTGGTAAAACATTACTTGGGATCAACCAAAATTGCACCATATTGTGAGCAACAAGCTTTTTATTTGAGTTCTGTGGACGCCTTGCATGTTCAGCTTGAGATTCACAAGCAATCCCTCCCCGCTCTGCGTATGGGGCTGCCCTTGAAAAATATTTGAGACCTTTAGCTAGCGCAAAATGTGGCAACCAGATTGTTAACTGACACTAGTTAATTGGAGCATGTTACTCTGATATTATCCAATATCTAATTTACAGTGCAGTGCTATACCCCCCCCTTAGTGCTGGCGCTGCGCTCTTGCGCCGGCCAAACGCTGTTGCAAACGTGCTGTAAAGCACGTCCGTGTCTGCGCTACGACGCTTGGCCGGCGCACGAGGCAGCGCCAACGCTTGGGCGCTGGTGCGACTGTTGGCAGCGCTGGCTGTGCACCAGTCAAGCGCTGGCGTCGTTCGGTCAGCACAGGGCCTCCGCGAGGGCACTCCAGAGGTGTTCCGGGGGCGTAACTGGGCGGCGCAGTGAGTGGAGACGCAGGTTGTGATGCAGCACAGCCGTAGTGCCAAATTCTAAACCCCGTCCCAATTTGGGCCGCTCCTGTCCACGTTCCTCTGTGCCTGCAAAACAGCAGGCGCAGATCTGAGCAGGCCCATCGGGGTGACTGGGGTTTACGCAGGTGCAAGGGGAAGACCTCCCCTTGTCCTGGACGTTGCTGCTGCCGCATCCTAGTGCGCCTTGGGATATGGCCCTGCTATGTTGGCTTTACTAGGCCGATGTAGTGTAGGATTGCACTCTTACTCTGGTTTCCAAGTGGTGCTGGTGGTTTTAACCTTTAAGATGCTATAAAAGTCTTACTGCCCAGTTATCTTCAGGACTGCCTCTACCGTATATTCCCCCTTGCATGTGCTGATCTACATCGGCGGTCTTGGTCCAAGTGCCTCTGCCAAACGAGATCTTGCAGAAACATGCCAGGAGCAGAGCTTTTTCAGTGGTGGCACCAACTTTATGGAGTGCCCTCCCCAAGGAAGCTCGCCGTGCTTCTTTAGGTGCCAAGCCAGGATCTGTCTTCCTCATCAGTTCTTTTGAGCTTAGCCAAATCTATCTATGGGCTCCTGATTTGTTGAAGGATTTGTTTTTGGTCAGCTTTTGGAGATGGCATGTTTCTGGGCCTGCTTTTTTGTTTCTGCTAGCAGATTTGAATCATCTTGGAACTGAGATAAAATGGGATATAATGTGTTGAATTAACAAGTCCAGGCAAATAGTCCAGCATCCTCCTTCCCACTGTGTTCAACCAGACGCTTCTGAGAAGCCCACTGTTGCTTCCCTGCTCCTCCTGTTCAAGGCACCCTGTCTCTGAACATAAAAGTTCCATGTTACTGCATGGCTCATAGCCGTGGGTGGACGTCTTCTGCAAACATTTGACTCTAAAGTAGTGGTTCTCAAACTTTTGGGACCGGGACCCATTTTTTAGACTGACCATCTATCCGGGGCCCACCGGAAGTGATATCATGACTGAAAGATATCAGATCACGATATCATGATCTGTCGTCATTGTGACACCAGAGCCTGCTACTTTCCTGAGAATGCAGCAATACCTTGGGCTGTTTCTCAGCCGTTTTCCAATAGCAAAGTGAATCAGAAAGAAAAGAGCCTATTTATAGCCTTGACACAAGCAAATTAACCACACAGCCCTCCCTTCTTTCCAGTATCCCATCTTCCTATATTTTCAATACGGCTGCTCTAGGTGCTTCACGACCCACCTGAAATTGGCTTGTGACCCACTGGTGGGTCCTGACCCACTGTTTGGGGACCACTGCTCTAAAGCATTGGTTTCCAAACTGGTGGGTCGCGACCCTCCAGGGGAAGAGGAAGCAGGGCATTTCCCTTGAAGGGGAAATTGGCCATGCTCCAGTTGCAGTGGCAGTGCTGCAGAGATCGCAGCACTGCCGCCGCCAAGGGGCTTCTTTACTTTCCGGGAGGGCAGTGCTGGCCTTTGCAGGGTCCTTATGGCTCACAGCCCCCTTCGATCTCCTCCGCAGCTGCGGTAAAAAGCCTTTATCCCAGTGGTGTCATTCAAATGATTTAGGAACAGGAACTAACTTTTGATTGGCACTTGTCGGGAACCCGGAACCAGCTACGGAGCCCGTTAGGATCCGGAAAGCCCGTTCTGGTCCGTTCCCCCTGAATGACATCACTGCCTTCGCCCCCCTAGGAATCCGGAGTCGCTCCCTTTAACCCTCTGAGTGCCGGCCAACCAAGAAGAAAAGCTCTTTGCAGAGGAATTGGGAGGGGGAGGAGGGAGAGTGAAGTGGGCGGAGTTAGCCCTAATTTTAACTAGTGGAACTGAGTTCCCCCGCGTTCCCCCTGCATGACATCACTGCTTTATCCCCAATCTAAATCTACTTCCAAGAAGTGGCTCTAGATAGGAGTTAAGGGCTTTGTTAACAAGTTGCAGAGGATATCAGAGGTGCTCCTGGATCCTGCAGGAAGCCAGCACTGCCCTCCAGATCAGTAAAAAAGCCCCTTGGTGGCAGCAGGGCTGCAATCTCTGCAGCACTGTTGCTGACCCCCCTTCCCACCCACACAAACACTTACCGGTTCCCAAAGGTTTCCCCACGACCGAATGGTCTAGTCATGACCGACTGTAGGGGACGGTGCTCATCTCCGTTTCAAAGCCTGTAGAGCCGGCGTTTTTGTCCGATCATGTGGCCAGCATGACTCTATGCCATAGCGCACGGAACGCTGTTCCCTTCCCACCGAAGTGGTCCCTATTTATCTACTTGCATTTTAGGTGCTTTCGAACTGCTAGGTTGGCAGGAGACTCCCAAACCACTGCTCTAAAGTGATACTTGCCCCAGGGCACCCGGCATGTAGGGATTTGAATCCAAGGCTCCCCTATCCAAGCGCAGCACACTATCCACATCTGCAGCCCCACTGCCTGTCAGTATTATGAGCACTGAGCCATTGCTCAGGGTGGAAAAAAAAAGCACAAAGCCTCTCCCCCTCCAGAAACCCATTTTTAATCTTGACAGATCAGCACGCGAAAACACCGGCATTTCTGAAGAGAGGGCCTCATGCCGGGTCAGCTCTGCAGAACAGCGTGTGATGCACCGTGTTCAGAAGTTAAATAGCCCTCCAAGTACCCTGTCCTGTCTGCTACAGAGTGGAGTGACATCTCGGGTGGCTTGAGATAATGACAGCTGCTGGTTTTCTTTCATTTATTGGAAACACGGTGCCTTATGACGCGTGAGCTGCAAAGCCAAACAGAGTGCGCTAGCCAGATTCGCTAACATTTGTAAACCAAAATAGGGATGCATTTGTGACACCCCGATTTTTGTTGCAGGAATCATTGCTGGTCCCCAGTGCTGAAGCCTGTTGAGCTCTATTCTACTTTCTGTACCTTGTTGATTCACTCTACCCCTGCCTGCCTTTTGATGCTCTGAAAGTCAGGCGAGCGTGTGTGTGTGTGTGTGTGTGTGAGAAAAATATAATTATACTGTGATAGGCTGTCAGTAGTTCAAAACTTGCTTCTCCAAAGGCAGTGTGTGAGATGGGCAGGGTGCCAATCTGTGTGTTCCTTTCAACTTGAAGGTTGGCCCTGTGTGCTTGCTTTTGCTACTTAAATAGCAGCCACCTGTGTGTGTGTGTGTGTGTGTGTGAGAGAGAGAGAGAGAGAGAGAGAGAGAGAGAGATGGCAGCCTGAGGGCAGGGGAGCTTTCTTCCCATATCCAGAGGAGCTGCACCAGGGATGTTAATTCCATTAGGAGGGAGGTGCCTTTTGGTACCTGGCGGAGAACAGCAGCTGTGAGGGGCAGGCTGGGAATTTGGACCACATCAGGGCAGAATTAAAGCCTTCCTTAACTATGTTCCATCCCTAATCCTGATGGAGCACAGCTGCCATTGAAGGCAGAACAAGCAATTCTGCTAGGTCAGACTCTGTGTTCAACATGTCTCATGAGCCCAAGAATTCATGCTTGTGCTTTGACTCCAGAGAAGATGCATCTGCTCTCCACTCTGTAATTGAACTTCTAGAGACTGTGGGGTGGGAGCAGTTGTGGACCCAGCCCATGGGCCGCCCAGGGAGGAGGAGGTTCCGCCCTATCATGATACCCAGGAGCCTGGTCCTTCCAGACTGCCCCCAGGGGACGTGGGATGATGTCCCCTCCTGGCCACCAGCAACCCCCAGTGGCCCAGCAGGCATTCCTTAGCCCAACCAGTAGGGTAGCACAGCGTCAAGACTGAATTCAGCAAACCCCCACACGAGGCACACCATGGAGTAAAATATAATGATTTATTAAAGCTACAGGTTACAGCATAGAGCCTTAATGAGGCCTCTCAAAGCAGGCCAAAGCAAGGCATAACTACATGATGCTTAATGCAAAATAAGAAAGCATCTATCTCCTAGCCTAAGTACATTCTACCGAACACTTACCCAGCAAAGGACAGAACCAGGTGTGATGAGGGCAAGATGGTCTCTTCTCCCAAGCCTCAAAAATCTGAGTCCTTGTTCTTACTTTTCCCCGGCGCTTTCCCAGCCCCTCTTGTCAGCCAGAAGCAAAACAGCTCGTGGTACGGAGAAGATGTCCTTGGGAGGTTTCCCTGCTAGAGGCCCCTCTGTTTTGCCCCGGCCATTGAGCCAGACGCAACAGCCTCCAGGGGAAACCTTTCCCACCGCCAGGTCCCAGAGGGGGGTGGAAAAGGCAGGCACGGGCCTCAAAATAGATCTGAGCCAGGCCTGGTTCCCTGCTATTCACGACATGCTCCCTCTGCTGTTTTCCTGCCCCCATGCGCCTCTCCACTCAGCCCCCAAGTCATGCCAGGCTCCATTTTGGAGCTGTACGATGGCAGGGATGGGCCGGAGGGCTGAAACTGCCCTCCTCTCTGCAAGGTTAGGCATCTTGTCCAGTGGTGTCATCTAAATGATTTAAGAACAGGTACTCACTTTTGACTGGCACGTGTCGGGACCCGCCCACCGGAAGTGACATCATAAGCCAGAAGTGATGTCGTGGCAGGAAGGGACATGAAAGAAGCCCTTTTTGAGGCCTCAGATGATTTTAAACTGACCCAACAGTTGCAACAGTATTCTACAGCACCCCCAGAACATGTTAAGGAGGCCTGGCATCATGTTAAAACCCCAGAGCAACTCATTTTTCAGTGGCAAGGAAAGGAAAGGCTCCGCTCGCTGCCTGCCTGCCTGCCTGGCTCTGAGAACATGCAGGCAACTCAAACATGCAGGAAATTCAAACGTTGCAGAGGGTGGAGTCAACGAGTGGGCGGGCGAATGGGCGGGGCCAGCTGTAATCCTAGAAACCGGTACTCGCGTACCCCCGCGTACCCCCTGCATGACATCACTGATCTTGTCTCTGCCTGCCTCCTGCCTTTGGCCTCCCCCCCACCAGACATAATGGTAAATCTACAACTGGGTGGGAGCTGTACCCTGAAGAGTGAAAACTCCAGCAGCTCCCACTACAGATTTTAACAAGGAAACCCCCCAGAACACCAAAAGCAGGGACAGTGGGAGGACAATGGGGACAGTGATTTTCCAGGAACAAGGAACAGAAAACAGAGACTGTCCTTGGTATGTTGACTGGCAGCAGGCCTCTAGGGTTTCAGACAGGGACCCTGCCCAGCCTAGATATGCCCAGGATCAAACCTGGGGCCTTCTGCACACAAGGCAGGTGCTCTGGCCTGGAGCTCCAGCCCTGCATCACTACCTGATTGGCAAATAGGGACAGTTGGCACGTTTACTGAAGTGTTCGGCGCGAGGGTGGATGGAGAGCAGCTATCTTGAGGAATGCCAGTGGGGAACTGAAACTGAGGCCAAGCAGCAGTCAGTCCGTGTTCAGTGGCAGTGAGAGTTTCCCTGGGTGAAGCTGTACTGGCTCGCTCTGGTCTTTGCTCACTTGCCATCTTTTCATTTGGATTATTCAAGATTCTTGACAGCCCTCTTGCTTTTGTAGGTGAGGGCAGGCTCCTAAGAGGAAGTCCGTCAAGCCCCTGCTGGGGAGCTGCCTTCTGGGGCTGGTGGGTTGTCTCCACATCCCATTAGTGGCTGCTCTCAAACAAGTTAAGCTGAAACTGTGGGATAACCAGGCCTTGGAATTCTCAAGAGCTATTAAGAGCCTTCGTCTTCCTATCCACTACCACCTTACCTCTCAGTGCTTCTGAATTGTAATTGTAAGTAAATGTAAGACGAATTAAATTGAATTGTAAATGTAAGACGTGCCTTTACCTTAGCCAGATGCAATGTACTTAACTGCCTTCTGAGGTTCTATGGGGTAGATATTTGAATATTCCCTTTAATGATAGAACTTGCCCATGTGTGCTGGGGGTTCAAGAAACGATGATCCATCTCTTTTTCCACTGCCCCTTACATGATCACGCTCGACATAAATTTACTTCCTTGTGTAAGCTTGGAGCCCACTCGAAGGATGAAGTGGCATTGTTAAATCTTTTTCTCAGGTCTTCAGATCCGACCCTTATTCGACATGTAGCGGAGTTTTTGTTCTCTATAGTAAAAATTAATAACAAATGTCGAGAGACAGAAGAGTGCTCCAAATTTTAATTTCACTCTTTTTACCTTTATCTTTTATTTTAGCTCCGGAGAGGTAGCCAATTGTTTGCTGTTGTTTGTTTTATGGCTTGCTTGCTGGTTGCCTTTTTTTATATATTTGTTGTTGTTGTTCAGTCGCTAAGTCGTGTCCGACTCTTCGCGACCCCATGGACCACAGCACGCCAGGCCTCCCTGTCCTCCACTAGCTTCCTGAGTTCGCCCAATTTCATATTCATTGCTTCGGTGACACTATCTAACCATCTCATCCTCTGTCGCCCCCTTCTCCTTTTGCCTTCAATCTTTCCCAGCATGAGGGTCTTTTCTAAAGAGTCCTCTCTTCTCATCAGGTGGCCAAAGTATTGGAGCTTCAGCTTCAGCATTTGTCCTTCCAGGGAGCAATCAGGCTTGACTTCCTGGAGAATTGACCGATTGGATCTCTTTGCAGTCCAGGGGACTCTCAAGAGTCTTCTCCAACACCATAATTCAAAAGCATCGATTCTTCGACGCTCTGCCTTTCTTATGGTCCAGCTCTCACAGCCATACATGGCTACTGAGAAAACCATCGCTTTGACTATGCGAACCTTTGTTGGCAGGGTGATGTCTCGGCTTTTGATTAAGCTATCTAGGTTCACCATAGCTTTCTTCCCAAGAAGTAAACGTCTTTTAATTTCATGGCTGCAGTCACCATCTGCGGTGATCTTGGAGCCCAGGAAAATAAAGTCTGTCACTGCTTCCATTTCTTCCCCTCCTATTTGCCAGGAAGTGATGGGAGTGGTTGCCATGATCTTAGTCTTTTTAATGTTGAGCTTCAAACCAATTTTGGCGCTTTCCTCTTTCACCCTCATCAAAAGGTTCTTTAGGTCTTCCTCACTTTCTGCCAGTAGAGTGGTATCGTCTGCATATCTGAGGTTGTTGATGTTTCTCCCAGCAATCTTGATTCCAGCTTGTGAGTCATCCAGCCCTGCCTTCCTCATGATGTACTCTGCGTATAAGTTAAATAAGCAGGGTGACAATATACAGCCTTGTCGTACTCCTTTCCCAATTTTAAACCAGTCGGTTGTTCCATGTCCAGTTCTAACTGTTGCTTCCTGACCCGCATAAAGGTTTCTCAGAAGGCAAATCAGGTGGTCTGGTACTCCCATCTCTTCAAGAACTTGCCACAGTTTGTTGTGATCCACACAGTCAAAGGCTTTAGCATAATCAATGAAGCAGAGGTAGATGTTTTCTGGAACTCTCTTGCTTTCTCCATGATCCAGCGAAGGTTGGCAATTTGATCTCTAGTTCCTCTGCCTCTTCGGAAACCAGCTTGTACATCTGGTAGTTCTCGATTCGCATACTGCTGAAGCCGAGCTTGTAGGATTTTGAGCATGACCTTGCTAGCATGTGAAATGAGTGCAATGGTGCGGTAATTTGAGCAATCTTTGGCATTGCCCTTCTTTGGGATTGGAATGTAAACTGATCTTTTCCAGTCTTGTGGCCACTGTTGGGTTTTCCAAATTTGCTGGCATATGGAGAGCAGCACTTGGACAGCATCATCTTTTAAGATTTTGAGTAATTCCGCTGGAATGCTGTCACCTCCACTAGCTTTGTTGTTAGTGAGGCTTTCTAAAGCCCACTTGACTTCACTCTCCAGGATGTCAGGTTCGAGCTCAGTGACTGTACCACTGTGGTTATCAGGAGCATTTAGATCGGCCTTATAGAGTTCCTCTGTGTATTCTTGCCACCTCTTCTGAATCTCATCTGCTTCTGTTAGGTCCTTGCCATTTTTGTCCTTTATTGTGCCTACCTTAGCATGAAATTGTCCTTTGACATCTCCAATTTTCTTGAAAAGATCTCTAGTCCTCCCCATTCTGTTGTTTTCCTCTATTTCTTTGCATTGCTCATTTAGAAAGGCCTTCCTATCTCTCCTTGCTGTTCTCTGGAAATCTGCATTCAGTTGGCTATATCTTTTCCTTTCTCCCTTGCTTTTGGCTTCTCTCCTTTCCTCAGCTATTTGTAAAGCCTCGTCAGACAGCCACTTTGCCTTCTTGCATTTCTTCCTCTTTGGGATGGTTTTAGTTGCTGCCTCCTGTACAATGTTACAGACGTCCGTCCAAAGTTCTTCCGGCACTCTGTCTACCAAATCTAAGCCCCTAAATCTATTTGTCACCTCCACTGTATATTCGTAGGGGATCTGATTTAGGTCATACGTGGAGGGCCTAGCGGTTTTCCCTACTTTTTTCAGTTTAAGCCTGAATTTGGCAAGAAGAAGCTGATGATCTGAGCCACAGTCAGCTCCAGGTCTTGTTTTGACTGCCTGTATGGAACTTTTCCATCTTTGGCTGCAAAGAATGTAATCAATCTGATTTCGATGTAGACCATCTGGTGAAGTCCATGTGTACAGTCGCCGTTTGTGTTGCTGGAAAAGGGTGTTTGCTATGACTAATGTGTTCTCCTGACAGAACTCTATCAGTCTTTGCCCTGCTTCATTTTGTACTCCAAGACCAAACTTGCCTGTTATTCCTCTTACCTCTTGACTGCCTACTTTAGCATTCCAATCCCCTATGATGAGAAGGACATCTTTTTTGGGTGTCAATTCTAGAAGCTGTTCTAGGTCTTCATAGAAGCGGTCAACTTCTTCCTCATCAGCACCAGTGGTTGGGGCGTAGACTTGGATTACTGTGATGTTGAAAGGTTTGCCTTGGATCCGAATGGAAATCATTCTATCATTTTTGAGGTTATACCCCAGTACTGCTGTTCTCACTCTCTTGTTCACAATGAAGGCTACTCCATTTCTTCTAAGGGATTCCTGCCCACAGTAGCAAATATAATGGTCATCTGAATTAAATTCTCCCATTCCTGTCCACTTTAGTTCACTAACTCCCAGGATGTCGATGTTCAGCCTTGACATCTCACGTTTGACCACATCTAGCTTGCCTTGATTCATAGATCTGACGTTCCAGGTTCCTATGTAGTATTGTTCTTTGCAGCATCGCACTTTCCTTTCACTTCCAGACACATCCACAGCTGAGCTTCCTTTCAGTTTTGGCCCAGCTACTTCACTCTTTCTGGAGCTACTAGTACTTGTGTTCTGCTCTTCCCCAGTAGCATAATGGACACCTTCCGACCTGAGGGTCTCATCTTCCAGTGTCATATCGTTTAGCCTTTTTGTTCTGTAATCCATGGGGTTTTCTTGGCAAGAGTACTGGAGTGGGTTGCCACTTCCTTCTCCAGCGGACCACGTTTAGTCAGAACTCTCTGCTGTGACCTGTCCATCTTGGGTAGCCCTACATGGCATAGCTCACAGCTTCATTGAGCTACTCAAGCCCCTTCGCCACGACAAGGCAGTGATCCATGAAAGGGTTTTTTTTTTTTTATATATATATGCCAATAAAGGTTTTGTGATTTGTGGGTTGTCTCCAGCTTGTGCGTACCCCAAGTTTTTGTTGAGCCCCAGGACCAGTTTAGATCAGTGGAGCAGGGCCACTGGGCTCAAGGTCTCCAGGCGCTCAGGAAGCAGTGAGGTCGGCCAGAGTGTCTTCTGTACAACCGGATGACCTCCAGGCACCTAAGTGGAGCAGGTAACAGGGCCGTCTGTGTATTTGGTCCAGTTGAAACAGGCGGCCCATCCTTTTGGCTAACTAAGGGGCGTCTCAGGGAACAAGTTGATTGTTTAAGGCAGTGTTTCCTCAAACTCTGGGTCAGGACCCACCAAGTGAGTCGCGACTTGATGTCAGATGAGTTGTGGAAAGCTGGGAATCGCCACCTTGGAAGCTGCAGACCTTACTCTTGTTATATTCCTTCGTGAGTGTTAACAGTCTGTATTTTCAAGTGAGGTGTTTTTTTAAATTTGTTTTTCGTTCAGTGCTTTTACATTATATTTTGTCCTTATCTTGCTTTCTGTCAGGGATACTTCATGGTTGTGCAGTTGCTGAAGCCCAAGAATGCCGGTTTGCATTCTAGGAGTGTTATTTGATGATGTCACAGTGATCTCACTTCTTGCTTGATGATGTCACTTCCAGCTATGATAGGTTAATCACTCCCAAGTTAATGACATTACTTCTGGTGGTTCCTGACACTAGTGCCATTCTAAAAAGTGGGACTTGGCTGGCACCAGGTAAGGAGGGTCTTGGACTGGTCCTGCTAATCCAAAACCATCAAGATGGGGTAAAATTATGTTCCTCCTCTCCTAGTTGTCTTGTACCTCTGGTGTTCCTATTGCTGCTTTTTAGAGTATTAAAAAGTTTTGTCATTGATGTCACAGCTGTGTATCTGCCCATGCTTCAGCAGAACATATCTGTGGAGTAAGGCTGCACTGTTCATACATAGTTATTCTTGCTGTAGTGTGTGCATGTGCGTGTTTTAACAGAACATGTGGCGGGATGCATTTTTAAAATTAAAGTTCCTTGCTAGACTGCTGTAGTGAAGCTTTAGCAGTAGTATAGAAACAAGAAGCTTCCTTAGCTGAACTGAATGCACCTGCAATCTGATCCAAATGGTTCCTGTAGCAATTTTAGCAGAGTTCATAGTCTTGTAGAAACCTGTTATGGTGACGTATTTGAGATACCAGCTTTGAGCTGAAGATGGTTCCAAGTTTGTCATGTGAACACTGCTGAATAATTCCATGCTGGGAAACAGTAGACATTGCCCCAGGGAACGCTCTCATCCCCATTGCCGCATCAGGCCCAGGCCACGTCCAGGACAGCCTAGCATCTGATAAGTCACCTGAATTGATATGTCCCTGTCCTGATAGCCAGTCCGTGTCTTTGAGTAACGAACAAGTCCCTGGAAGAGATGGCTTCAGAACTAGTTCACCCAGTGGCTGGACCCCAAATAGGCACCAGTTGACCCTGGCCCCAATTGACCAAGAACCCCAAGCAAAATTTTACTCTTAAAATATTATTTTGGGGGAATCTGGAATTAGCCACCCTAGGGAGATGGTGCCTGTTGTGACATATATCCCCCCCCCCCGATGAATGAGGGAACTACAAGCAGGAGAGCCAACTGGCCAGGTGTTCCTTCACTCGTCTTGCAAAGCTTGAGTCTTGCTTCTGCACCGGTCTTAGCAGCTACAAGCCTGGCTTTTGCAAGAGACAGTGCAGTGGTTGGAGTGTCAGGCTAGGCACAGGAACCCCAGCTCCAAACCCACACAGTTGGTGAGTCTGACAGTTGGCTAAGATCTTGTCCATTAATTCTGAAATTGCTGGTTTTGGCTTAGTGTTCAATTCCGCCTGTTTTGAAATCTGGGCTTTCTCGGGGTGGGTGAGTGGTGGTCTTCCAAACCCAGTGCAAGCACGGTGCAGGTCCTCTCCTGTAATCCGCTGCCGGATTGTGGCTCTGCAGCAAACAGCTTGTTGCTTTCAGAGTTCAGTCTCCTTAAAATGTTCATGCATTTTCTCCCGCCTGGCCCTGCAGGATTTGACGGAATAGTCAGGACCGCGGTGAGGCAGGGGGGTGGGGGTAGTACAAGCGTTGTGATTCCAGATGTTCTTCGTCCTGACGCTGCAGTTTTTGTTCCTCCCGCAGTCGGCAAATCTGAGGCTGGGGGGGGGGGTTGCCTGCCAATCAAAGCTGACAGCTCTCAGCATTGACCCTGGAGGCAGCCAGCTGTGAGACGCCCGGAGTGGGCAGGGCCACCCTGTTCTGGCTGCAGCTCTCTGGCCGAGGCATTGATTCCCTGCTCTCTTGGGTTGCAGTTTAACTGCTGCAGAAGCCTCACGTGGTTCAACTGTGTGGAATTATCAGCAGGCTCGTCCCCGTTTCTCCCCCCCGCCCCCCGCAGAGCCGCATGCAGTGGGGAGACAAGGTCAGGGCCGGGAGGGGGAACTGGGCAAAGTAATTGCATTTCAAGCACAGATAATAAAGAAGGAAAGAAAGCGTTCTGTTGAGAAGCCGGGACCACGTGGAAGAAAGGCTAATTAATAACACGCCTTTTATAAAGCAGCTGCGGAGTGTTTCCCATACATTATTTCAAGAATCCTTACAACAACCCTTTAAGGCAGGGCAATTTTATTAATCAAGAGGGCAGCAGTTAGGTTATGGACTGGTTAGATGGGACAGGGATCCCAAGATGACTGCAGTGACTGTCAGTATTTTCTAAAGCCACTGTGATTTGGAATGCCGGCACCCGACAGAATGACCCTGCCCAAACATCAAGCTCCTCTTTGGAGAGGAGCTTTCCATCTCATCTCCCCGCCTTTGCAGGGAATGTCAGGGCATGGAGGGGTGGTTGTGGTTTGGGATGGGGCCGATTCTGTTGTGGCACCCTGATTCTCGCCAGGGTGTTTCAGTCGACACCAAGCCTGATTTTCTGTAGGTGCCGTGTAAAGTCCCTTCTATTCGCCTTGGCCTTTTAGATCTTCTGGCATTTGTTTTGGGGGAGTTTGTTTTAGATCTTGAGGGGTTCGTCTTCTCTTTTCTTCTGCTTTTGGTGTTTTTTCTCCTTGAAAATTAACTCCTGTTGATTTCATTTGCTAGAGAGCAGGAGTTTCCAAACTATGCGTGTACACCGCTTTGTGAACTTTATGTTGAAAAGCGGTATATAAATACAAGTGATTGATTGATTGATTGATTGGTCCAGAAACTCCAAGATTTTATCCAGCCTGCAGCAGAATTTTTTTTTTTTGTCAGAGCATTTGCTAATGTTTGACATTTTTACGCGATATAAATGATGAGTATGCATGCACGCACGAATGCACGGCATGTGTATTTAGACATGGCATTTTTTCTTTGTAGTTGTCACTTTTCTCTTTTATTCTGAATCATATTATGTTGATTGCAAAAAAGATCCAAGTAAAGTTTTAAATTTCATGCATTCTTAAAACTGTTTTTTTAATCTGCAAAAATGTGTAAAAAATATGATGTGGACCTCGTACTGAAAAGTTTGGACACCCCTGCTAAAGAGCAATATAATCTCATAAGAAGAGCCCCGCTGGATCAGGCCAAAGACCCATCTAATCCAGTTTCCTGTATCTCACAGTGGCCCACCAGATGCCTCAAGAAGCACAAGATAACAAGATTAAAAAAAATTGCATTTCGTTGCCACTCCCCTGCATCTAGCAGTCTCTAAAACAGTGGTCTCCAAACTGGAGACAATTGCAGCGGGGAAAATCTTCCCCCATGTGAATGGCACTTTGTGTTGCGCCAGGGAAGGTGCAAAAGGCCCCTACTGCAGCTCCCAGGGGTCTTTGCAGCCAGCCGCATGCACGGAACACTATGTGCACGGATTCCTGGGGCAGCAAGCAATGGAAGTGGCTGGCCATGAAGACCTCTGGGAGCATTAGTTGGGGTCTTTTTCACTTTCCCCAGAGGAATGCAAAACACAGCTCATGCCAAGGTAGGAAAAGGGAGGCACTGGATCCGGCCTGCAGACTGGGCTTTGGAGACTCCTGCTCTAAAATAAGGAGGTTGTACCACCCATCATGGCCTGTAGCGTGCAATAGACTTTTCCTCCAGAAATCTGTCTAATTTCAGATTAGGCAGATTAGACCTACGCAGGAGCAATATACCTACCCAAAAGAGCAATATGAGTACCCTAAATTTAATCCCAATATAAGAGATAAAGCCATGTAAGAACCCCTCTAGAAATGGGACTGGTTCTGGATCAAATGTACCCCAAGAAAGAAAATGCAAGCATGGATTCATAGATCTGTATTTAGTTATTTTCTATATTAGCAAATGAAATTACATTTGTTTCCTCTAATTTTTAGCAGTTTTCTTTTTTAAATTTTAAACATATGCCCATTAATGCTCTCCTGCCCTGAAATCCAGCCCTGGATGGAAAACATAACTTGGTTTTGGTAGAGGAGACAAGGTCTTGTGGTGTGGAACTTTTCTTTTCCATTCCTGTGTTTCCGGCACTGTGGCTGCTTGTCAGCTTCTTCTGATTATTCAGCAGTATTGTCCCATTGCAGCCTAAACTTTTATTTCAGCCCAGGCCTTTCCAGCCTTGGGGTTTCCACGTGCTGTGAAAGCACATGACATTTGATTACATGTTCCTTGCGTCTGTGGGGTGTTTGTTTTTTTTTTGTTTTGCTTTTCAGAACAGGCTGTAGCGATTGAATTTCAAGCGGTCCTTCATGAAGTCAAACAGATCAGGGGAAGGGAGCAAGAAGTGAAAATGATATGGAGAGAGGGGTGTTCCTTCTGGCAGGCAGAGAGTTTTCAAACCGCTTGTCCTCAGCAGACTTAGGGTCCATGGGCAAGGCGTTAGGGCACATGAGTGTATCTGTATCTAAGCAGGTCTAATATCTGGTCTGTGCCTGCATGTGTGTCTACTTGTATAGGCATGTGCACCCCCTTAAACACCATCATAGAAGAAGGGCAGGTTATAAGTACAGTCAGTCTTCTTTATATATGCAACCTCGTTATTTGCAAATTCGCTTATCTGCAGAAACAGAGAATTGCTACTTTCCTCGTTATCTGCACTTCTGTTTTCGTTATTCACCATGCAGAGACCATTTGAAGGTTGCTGGGACCTGCAGAATGGCACTTGGGACCAGCGCTTTAAAATGGCTGGCAGAAGCATCCACCAGCCTTGTTTAAAGGGTCCATGCTGGTTGCGGGTGGGGTGAAGTAGAGGTAAAATGACAAGCTCAAGGTCACCCAGTAGCTCTCTGCTTAAGAACATAAGAGCCCTGCTGGATCAGGCCAAAAGCCCCTCTAATCCAGCTTCCTGTATCTCACAGTGGCCCACCAAATGCCCCAGGGAGCACACAAGACCACAAGACACCTGCATCCTGTTGCCACTCCCTTGCATCTGACATTCTGAGGTAAATTTCTGAGGTAAAATTCTGAGGGAAATATGAGGTTAAATAAAACAGAATTTGCTATCCTCTCTGTGGGGAGGGGGCTATAATAACTTGCAACCCAATCAGGGCCTTAAGAACATCAGAAGAGTCCTGCTGGATCAGGCCGAGAGCCCATCTAGTCCAGCTTCCTGTATCTCACAGTGACCCACCAGCTGCCTGAGGGAGAACGCAAAACAACCAGATACTTGTTGCCACTCCCCTGCGTCTGGCATTCTGAGGTAGCCTATTATTCTGCACCATTCCCAAGGAAGACACCAGACTAAGGTTGGGGTTTAGCTTTATTAAGCACAAGTGACCAGGTTTTAAATAATGAAACCTA
The DNA here is from genome assembly GCA_029204185.1 of Lerista edwardsae. Classification (NCBI taxonomy): domain Eukaryota; kingdom Metazoa; phylum Chordata; class Lepidosauria; order Squamata; family Scincidae; genus Lerista; species Lerista edwardsae. Next base: position 6,917,463 of record JAJKFI010000017.1, on the reverse strand, counting down.
CTGAACACCCATCCCTCCCTCACCAGTCTGGGGTAGGCAAAAAACCTGCAATCCATGGACAATTTGGATGACAGAAATTTTTTTTTCCTCATCATGAGCGACTCATGATGAGCGACGATCTCAGACTAGACATATCCGTCATAGCTTGTAACCTGTGATGGAGTTTTCCTCTAGAAATCTGTCCAGTTCTGTTTTAAAGGCATCTGTGACAGACACCATCACCACCTCTTGTGGCAAAGAGTTGAGTCTATGTTCTACAGTCACATAATCTTTCTTTTTCCCCATGTTTCTTGTCCTGTAACCCTGCATGCTATCCTTGATGCATTGTGTTGCTGCGCTGCAAGACGTCTTCCTCTTGCGCAAGAGTTTATAAAACAGCTCTAATATATTGTCTTTAGCTACTCCCAGCCTTTTGGGTCCAAGCCAATATAAACCAGCAAATTGTTTAAACAACAAAATGGAAACAGCAGTAAAGAAGTGGTCTTAAAAGCATCCGTCAGATAAAACAGAATCTTGGGTTTATAGCCCTGGGCACATGAAACTGTTTTTACCTGGCATCTAAACCTCAAGAGAATGGGCACCAGGTGTGCAGTTTTGCAGAGGACAGGATGCTACTGTGAAAGTTAAGTGGGAGGGGGAGTGACTTGCCCATCGTTCACCTGATGAGCTTTGTTGCTGAATTGGGATTTGAACCTTGGTCTCCTTTGCTGTCTTCCAGGCATTCTTCTCTGCTACCCCAGTAATTGACTTGTGAGCTGGTATCAGGGAGTATTCCGATTTTTGTGAATTTGTGGCCTTCCCAGTAGCAGCTGGTGGGCTACTGTGACAAGCTGGATTAAATTGGCCTCTAACCAGATTTGGCAAGCCTTTAGTCTTACGCTTGTCATCGTTTATCGGAACAAGCAATAATGTGTAGAAACATCAGATCTTCCGATATGCCTCGTTAGTTTATTCTGAAGCTTCCATATCAATAATTAAAAGTAGGAAAAATGTGTTTCGTTTCTCTTGAACGGTGTTTCTCTTCATTGAAGCCCTAAAGGATGGATATGAGCCGCTTGGTTAGTGCTGAGGGATGTCTTTGATGCGTTCTAAGTGCCAGAGGGCTTCTTGTCTCCCCCTAGGAATTGTTTGAATACTTGAATGGGAGTTTGTTAAAGAGACACATCGGTGTTACTTAAGAGGTGACTCCTGTCCCATGTTTGCCATCTGGTTTCCAGCTTTCACTCCAAGTTGCATGGGATGGGTTGTTGCATAGTATAGCACCCATTTTTTTCTTTTGCCGTGCAGGTGGTCCCACAATCAATACCTATCAATGCCAGGTAGGGGAGAACCCTTACCTGAAACCATGGAGAGCCCCTGCCATAGCATAGACCAGTGGTTCCCAAACTGTGGGATGGGATCAACCAGTGGGTGTCGAGCCAATTTCAGGTGGGTCGCGAAGCACCAGGAGCAGCCATCACTGAAAATATGAGAAGATGGGACACTGGAAAGGGGGAGGGCTGTGTGATTGTTTTGCTAGCATCAAGGTTTTACATAGGCTTTTTTTTCTTTCTGATTCACTTTGCTATTGGAAAATGTCTGAGAAGTAACTCCACTTACGGCTGCATTCTCAGGAAAGCAGAAGGTTCTGGCGTCTCAAGGATAGCACTTCCAGCCATGACATCACTTCTGGTGGGTCTTGGACAGACTGTCATTTTAAAAAGTGGTTCCTAGCGCTAGCAAGTTTGGAAAACAATGATCTATGCCAGTGGTTCTCAAACTTTTTAGCACCAGGACCCACTTTTTAAAATGACACACTATCAAGACTTCCAAGACTTGTAAAAAAATGTTTAACTTTACCAGCTACCAGCATTGTTTCTTCATAGCATGGGGGGTTGGTCTTACATTGCAAATATTCAAATAAGCCTTGGCTGAGTAAGTTTTTCTTTGTTCTGAGGAAAGCTGGCAATTATTCAAATGCCCTTTTTCCTAAACATTTACTTGTGGGTTAGGGGTGTGTGTGCGCGTGTGTGTCCGTGTCCCAGGCAGTAACTACTCTTTCATAACACTTTGGAAGTTCCTCAAAAATTGAGATCTGCAACAGAGTTTGCATGAGTGGTTGATAGTACGTTGATGGCTACCTTGACTTCCTCTTCTACTGACGGGAACCGTGTACCGTTAAACATTTCCTGTGCCGGAATGCCATTGTATTAACACCTGCGTGTTTAATGGAACACTGCAGAGAGAATTTCCCCAGGGTGGCTGTCTTGCTTGAAGGGTTTTGCTTGCTCGGCTGCAGGCTGCAGCGTAACATGACCCTTGTGAAGGCATCCAAATGAAAAGGTTTGATTCTGTCCCCTTTGAGGCCGAGGACCTACTCGAACCAAAGACCTCCAGTGGCTGGTCTCTCCCATCATCCTGTTGCAGCCCACATAGTGTAGTTCTCATCCTTAAGACTGTGAGATGTTTTGCTTGGGATTCAGACACCTTTTGTTCCCATGTGATAAGAAAAAGAATCTCTGTTTCACAGTGTGTTATTTTCTGGCATCATCCATATACATTGTTGTTGTTCAGTCGCTTAGTCGTGTCCGACTCTTCACGACCCCCTGGACCACAGCACACCAGGCCTCCCTGTCCTTCACTAGCTTCTGGAGTTCGCCCAATTTCATGTTCATTGCTTCGGTGACACTATCTAACCATCTCATCCTTTGCTGCCCCCTTCTCCTTTTGCCTTCGATCTTTCCCAGCATGAGGGTCTTTTCTAAAGAGTCCTCTCTTCTCATCAGGTGGCCAAAGTACTTGAGCTTCAGCTTCAGGATTTGTCCTTCCAGGGAGCAATCAGGCTTGACTTCCTGTAGGATTGCCCGATTGGGTCTCCTTGCAGTCCAGGGGACTCTCAAGAGTCTTCTCCAACATCATAATTTGAAAGCATCTATTCTTCTGCCCTCTGCCTTTCTTATGGTCCAGCTCTCACATCCATACATTGCTACTGGGAAAATATACATGGTGCTTTGCAAATAATGACAGGCCCTTGCCTCATGGGGCCTACAATCTAGAAAACAGACACAAGACACACAGAGAAAGGGAAGTGAAATGAGGGGGGGGCAATAGGGGAAGAACCTGCAGTTATTTATCATGCATGCTTAGCCTTAGTTAAGTAGGGTATGGTGAAATGCCTAATCTTTGCTTTCTGACCTGACCTTTCCTGATCTTTTCTTCCTGACCCTCCCAAACTCCCTGCTTTCCCCCTCTTGCCTATTTATACTTTTTAGAGCCTTATGATTGTTAAACCATGCCTATTACCTGCAGGGGTGTTTGGAAGAAAACAGCGATTTCTGCCAAGTGCCATCCAGGGAACCTTAGGCACCTCTAATCTCCATTGATGTCAACCAGACGGGCAGCCCGATCCTAACTTGGGATGGAGCAGGCAGGCTGGCCAGCCTGCGCTGCATCCTAACCCTGCCTGAGGTAAGCTGTAGGCAGCCTAATAGGGTCAGACTTGGGCAGTGGTGTCATTCAAATGATTTAGGAACAGGAACTCACTTTTGATTGGCACTTGTCGGGAACCCGGAACCAGCCACGGAGCCCGTTAGGATCCGGAAAGCCCGTTCTGGTCCGTTCCCCCTGAATGACATCACTGCCTTCGCCCCCCTAGGAATCTGGAGTCGCTCCCTTTAACCCTCGGAGTGCTGGCCAACCAAGAAGAAAAGCTCTTTGCAGAGGAATGGGGAGGAGGGAGAGTGAAGTGGGCGGAGTCAGCCCTAATTTTAACTAGTGGAACTTTGTTCCCCCGCATTCCCCCTGCATGGCATCACTGGACTTGGGCCTGCTAAATACCTTACGGCACTTTCAATACAGCGTTGGGCGGATGCAGGCCACCTGCATTGGCCCAACAGCGCGTTAGGACTGCGCCCTTGAACATTTTTTTTACAGGGGCTTAAATAGTGTTGGGGATGAGTTTGAGGATAGGTCTTAGGGCTGTGACACTGGTGGAAGGGATTGATTCCTTTCCCTTGCATCTCAGTTCTGATGAAAATAACCCCACACGCTGCTTCTTATTCCTTTATTTGTATGCCAAAGCACACCTCATTAGTCTTCCTTTCCCCTTGGGGCCACAAGTGTCAGAGCGGCCCTTGGCTGCTGCCTCTTCCTTCCACACACTGCGGCTGTTGGCAGCAGCAAGGGCTGGGGGAGATGACAGCGGTCCTTCTCCCCCCCCCCCCGTGAGGTTGCAAACAGCCTGCCCCCCAGGAAATACCTGGCAGCAGGTGACAGTGTCTGGGAGCCTGGTGTCGTCTCCTCTGGGCTGCAGATAGAAGGCTGCTGCCTCTGCTTCCCTGCTCTGCTTGGGCTTGAGTAAAACAGCTGGGAGGGAGGAGGAAGAGAGGCAGAGAACAATACAGGATGAAAAATGGATTCTGTGCCGCAAGTTGGAGTTGAAGGTAGCCCCCCCCCTTCTGCAAAGGCAGAAGACAATGGCTTTGGACTGCTCACGTTCCCTGCATTCCTTTCTCTCTGATGGTGCAATCTCGGGTTTATATTGTGAGAAGTCATTAATCTCTTTCTCTGGAGAGCTGGAAGCGGTGAAGGAGTCAGACTGCATTTCGCTGTCCAAGGAGGAGATAGCTACTCCCTCTGTAGTCACCCTATTCCAGTGTTTTAAGTTAATGGCTTGACCCTGTAATGTCTGGTTGCAGGCCTCTCATCTCCATCGTATGGGGGAACAAGGGTCTGAGCAGCCTGTAGATATGGCTGACCTTCTCCTTGCTCTTGACAAAGCCCCTGTTCAGATAACACGGTATCTGTGTTCTGACACAGGAAGGTATTGTTGGTGATGGGGTCCCCCAGACTGTGACTGCAAGCAAACGTAGGGAGAAGGACTACCAAGTCTTTGCGGATTCCAAATCTGCAAATGCTGGCTGGGCAGGCAAGCAGAGCCAAGGCTGTAAAACAGCACTTACATGTGAGTAAATCCCATTAAGCACGTAAGAAGAGCCCCACTGGATCAGGCTAAAGGCCCATCTAGTCCAGCTTCCTGTATCTCCCAGAGGCCCACCAGATGCTTCAGAGAGCACGCAAGACAACTAGAGACCTGCATCTCATTGCCACTCCCCTGCATCTGGCATTCTGAGGCAGCCTACTTCTAAAATATGCAGGTTGCACTACACATCATGGCCTGTACCCTATGACGTACTTTTCCTACAGAAATCTGTCTAGTCCCCTTTTAAAGGCACCCAGGCCAGATGCCATCACCACCTCCTGTGGCAAGGAGGACCACAGATTAATTACCTGCTGGGTTTTAAAAAAAGTATTTCCTTTTATCTGTTCTCTCTCTCCCAACACTCAATTTCAGTGGGTGTCCCCTGGTTCTGGTGTCGTGAGAGAGGGAAAAGAACATCCCTCCATCCACTCTATCAACTCACATGCATTATTTTGTGTATCTCAATCAAGTTCCCCCCTCATGCGCCTTTTTTCTTGGCTGAAGAGCCCCCAAACTCTGTAGACGTTCCTCATGGGAGTTGCCCCAGCCCAGTAATCATTTTGGTCGCACTCTTCTGCACCTTCTCTACTTCCTCTGTATCTTTTTTGAGATGTGGTGACCAGAACTGTATGCAGTACTCAAGATGTGGCCTTACCATCGATTGGTAGTGTGGCATAATAATATTGGCAGTTTTAATCTCAGCCCCATTTTTAATCACCCCCAGCATGGAATTGGCCTTCTTCACCGCTGCCGCACCCTGGGTCGACACTTTCACCAAGTTGTCCACCAGCACCCCAAGATCTCTCTACTGATCGCTCACAGAAAGCTCAGAACCCATTAGCCTATATGTGAAGTTTCGATATTTTTTTGCCCCATTGAGTTCACTGAGATTTAATTCCAAGTAAGCATGCATGGATGGGACCAGTGATGTCATGCAGGGGGTACGCGGGGGTACGCGAGTACCGGTTTCTAGGATTACAGCCGGCCCCGCCCATTCACCCGCCCACTCATTGACTCCGCCCCCTGCAACATTTGAATTTCCTGCACTTTTGAGTTGCCTGCACGTTCTCAGAGCCAGGAAGGCAGGCTTGCCTTGCCTTGCCACTGAAAAATGAGCTGCTCTGGGGTTTTGGAACTGTTGGGTCACTTTAACATGATGCCAGGCCTCCTTAACATGTTCTGGGGGTGCTGTGGAATACTGTTGCAACTGTTGGGTCAGTTTAAAATTGTCTGAGGCCTCAAAAAGGGCTTTTTTAATGTCACTTCCTGCCACGACATCACTTCCAGCTTATGATGTAATTTCTGGTGGGCGGGTCCTAACACGTGCCAATCAAAAGTGAGTACCTGTTGTTAAATCATTTAGATGACACCACTGGATGGGACCGACTGTTAGCACTTATTATGGTGAGGGGGGAGGTGTGGCTTAGTTGTGGCCCTGCCCCTCTCAACGGTCATGCGCAGTTTGTCCCTTTCTTTTGCATGAGACGGAGGGTGGCTGCATCAGCCTTCTCTACTCCTCAGGCTGTGAAAGAGATGCTCATTGTGGTTTGTTGGTTTTTTAAATTTAAAGCAGTGTGTTTTTGGCTTCGCTTCCTGCGCAAACCGGGGGCTACGATTATAGTCTTCACCTGGCTCTCTCCCCACGGTGTTGAGCCTTATTTTTTTTTTCCTTCTGGGATGAAAAAGAATCCTTCCCTGTGGTTTTGTGCTGTTTCAGGAAAGGACTCCTTGGAGGTGTCGGAGGCCCGGCCAAAGCCATTCAGGGTTGTTGTCTGGGAAGACACTCTCCTGGTGCCTTTTTAGCACTGTGCGCCACCCATTTGCATGAAACTTACGACCTGATTCAAGCAAAGTGCTGGGGGAATGTGTGTTCCACCGGTGCAGGCTTTGCAGCAGCACAAGCTGCAAGTCCAGAGCTTTCTCCCGTGCACTAGTGGATGTTCCGAGGCCCACCTGAGAAAGTAAGTCCAGCCCAGGGGAAGGCAAGAGGAGGGTGGGGAGCAGTGGTGTGGCTAAGGAAGCATAGCCCGGTGCAGAAGGCAACACGTTGCCCCAGAAGTGAGATCACAACAGGAAGGGATGTCACAGTTGTATTTTCATTTTCAGATTTTTTGGCCATAACGTTGGATAGAATGAAGATATTACACTCCGGTTTGTTTCACTGCATTCTGCATGAAATTCCACGTCGAACGATATATAACATGGCAGTATTATTCTTACAAATCGCAATTTTAATTTTTACGTGACTTAAATTTTCGTTTTTTGGCCATAACATTTGAGAGAGTAAAGACATTACACTCTGGTTTGTTTCATTGCATTCTGCATTAAATCACCTTTCCATATATAACATGATGGTATTATTCATACTTACCAAGGTTTTCACCATTTTGGCCACAAGCTCAACTTGTTGCCCCCCTAAATCTTGTTGCCCAATGCAGTTGCACCCCCTGCACTTCTTTGGCTATGCTCCTGGCAGGGAGGAGGTGAGGTGGCTAGATCAGGCCCATCAGGGGGTGTGGTCAGTGGCAGCAACACATGCCAAATCTCAAGCCCCTTCCTGGACCTGATCTGCCTGCGTAGAGCAACACAGACTTGCACCAGCAATTGAGCTGATCTGAGTTGCCCCAGCAGCTGAAAATCCCCCATCTTAAGAAAATGTACACACTTCCATAGTGTCAAATGTGTTGTGCTCTAATTCACATTATCTACTATAATTCACACATGTATTGCACACAGAAGCAGTTCCTTGGCTCAATCATAATCATAATCATAATCATAATCATAATACATGTATATACCGCCTTTCTTAAGATCACTAGATTTCTTTAATTACTGTAACTCAAGGCGGTTTACATAGGCAGACTTTTATTCACAAACCCGAAGGTTTTTACAATTTACAGAAATGTTCTATCTTTCAGGAACTACACACATACAGATCTTTCTTTCTGGATTTAGCCTTCTTTCTTTAGCCACCCGTCTGTCTTCTGCTGGCTGATAAGAGGCTTCCCTGCTCCCACCAGAGACGCAGCTGACTTCAGCACACTCCTCCTCCCGTGAGGCAGCTGAAACTCAGCTTTTAATCAGCCGCAGTTTGCAAGGTCTGCTGCTCACAGAGACTTCCGGTAGTCTCGAGCTCACGACCTTCAGATCTTCAGCTGTTATCTTCGGGCAAACGGAGGCATTAACCCTCTCGAATCAATCAATCAATCAATCAATCAATCAATCAATCAATCAATCAATTAGACCAAGTACTTGCAATGTGCCCCATTGGTGTCTGTCTGTCTGCCTGTACACTGCTGACACAGGTTGACGAAGGGATCTGCAGGCATCCCCCAAAGCATGCGCTGGGATGGCGCAACATATCTTCTAATTGCTTCCCTTCGGGCACAAATCTAACCTGGAGTTAGCAACCCAGGAATGCTCCAAATGTGCCGTAAGGCACATTTGAACCACGCTCGGAGTCAGGGAGGAAGGCGCACGCACGTCTGTGCACTCCGGGTTAGGATTGTGCCCTTGGATTGTTCGAGAGTTGCAGGTCTGTAAGAATTAGAGCTCATTAAAACGTGCGTACTTTTTTTCCGTTTTTGAGCCACCCTGTATTTTTAATTGGTTAGTTGACGAGTGAGTTGGATTGAGCATTTCAGCCTTCCTAAGGATAAGCCTTGCTTATCCAGCCCATCTGGGCTATTCCCTTCCTGCACATCCACAGGGTGCGATGGGGCTGAGCCTTCACTGCGTTGCCTGGGGCAAGCAGGGGCGCCGCAGATTGAAAGGCCAGCGTCAAAACCCTGCAGGCGTTCCGACTGTGTGACCTTCAGCGGGCAGAGCTGGGCAGAGAGTCAAGGGGAAAACCTGGCCTTGTGCTGTGCTGGTTACATATGTCATTTTGTGGTCCTTGTAAGAAAACAAGGGGGGGGGAGGAAGAGCACGTTAGTCTGTTCCCGCAGAAATGGCCCTGTCTTGTAGTGCTTTAAAGGTTATTTTGCCACGAGACGTTCTGCAAGAGAAACTGGAAAGCGCTGTTTGCCCAAAGTTCTGCGGGCTCCCTGCGCGGCACATTCCAGCGAGCACTGAGGCCGGGTTGCTTTTGGGAACGTTTGTTCTCTCTTCCTCCCCGCCCCCAAGCTTTGCACTCCCCTCTCCTTTCAGGAGCAGCCAACGGCCTTGGGGTGCAAGGCAAAGAACGCTCTCTGGCCCTGGATTTCTGCCACCTTTCTCAACCCCTCCTCTTTGTGCTGCTGCTGCTGCTCCTGGGCGGATATTCTATACGGCTTGCAGCACTGGCCTGGAAGGAGTGTTGATTCATTCTCCGGACATGCTTAGGATGCAAAAAAGACACTGGATTTCTTGGTCAAGGCCACATCCTGGAGGAACGGTGGCCCCAACAACTGGGAAAATGCTTTGAGTGTGCTTTCTGTGTGATACCGGTAGACCTTAGCACTGGCAGAAGAGGCAGGCGGGGGGGGGGGAACAGTGCAATTGCCCCCCCCACTAGTTTTTGATGGAATCAGTCAGCTGCTTGCTCCTGCCAAACTAAAGAAATGGGTTGGTAATAGCGATCTAAGGGCTGTAAAAACAGGGTAATGTTTCTTCTGTATGGACAAAATTTGGCAGCTGATAAGGAGAGAGAGAGAGAGAGAGAGAGAGAGTCTCTCTCTCTCTCTCTCTCTCTCTCTCTCTCTCTCTCTCTCTCTCTGTGTGTGTGTGTGTGTGTGTGTGTGTGTGTGTGTGTGTGTGTAAATTTTTAATGGATACTTCTAGTCCAGTCCTTCCCAAAGTCCTACAAAGGGGTTGGAAACACTGTATGTTTGTGCAGGGGAGGGGCTGCACAAACAGGATTGCACTGCTGCAGGGGCAGGTGGGTTTTTCCCCCTACTTACCTCTGCCAGTGCCAGCCACTGGGGTGTGTGGGGAGCCCCCCCCCCCAGATGCCTCTGCAGGGCTCTCTAAGTCTCCTGAACAGTTAAAAACAAAAAGATTGAAAACCACTTCCTGGTTCGATTGAAAACCAGAAGTGATTTTCAATAGCCCCCCCCCCCCATTCTGGAGGCTTGGGGAGCCCTGCAGAGGTTTCTATGGGGCTCCCCACACATCCTGGAGGCTGGCAGGTCAGAAAAAAACCCTGCAGCAGTGCAATTCTCCCCTCCACCCTTAAAGGGTCAGGGATTACTGCTTCCCTGGCTGGCGTGTCGTGACCCACCAGTTTGGGGATCACTGTTCTAGTCCTTATGACTGTGAAAGTGAGCTAATGATATCATAGAAGCGAGGCTGGGGCAAATGGCCTGAGCCAGCATTCCGCAATCAATGGAAAGAGTTTTGCTGCTTCTCATAGCACTTGGCCTTCCCTGTCAGTAGCAAAAGCCGAACAAACGATGCAGAATAGTTAGTGATGGTTATGAGAAGGCGCATAATTCTGACTTCAGTCTTTGGCTTTTCTTGGCATAGGGTTTCTTTGGTGCAGGATCTTTATCGAAGTATGCAAAGCCTGGATTGAGAACCGGTTGCTTATATACAATCGTTGGTTCCCTAGCATCCTAATATTTTATTTTTCAGTTACTCTAACTGGGTACTTTGGAGTGCATATGCTGTACAATTAAAGTAACTTGATCTTGGTTAATAATGGAATGCAAATAGCATTTAGGATACAGAAGAGCTGATAAATAATGAAGGTAGGACTAGTTAGACATTCATCATAGACTCCTCTTATCTTGCATTCTCTTTTGATTGATGGGCTGGGCTGAAACTGCAGGTCTAATAGCTTTGCTTGAATATTACATAATACTAATAATGGGGTGGGTCCAGTGTATGTTTGCCTGACTATTATTGTCAGCTTCATACAATAGGTAATGGCTGGTTATTTTTGTATTTAGTCTGATGTTATGGGACAAAACTTTTTTTTTTTAACCTTTCTGTGGAAAGAAGGTCTTGTGCTCATTCCCACGTGCAGACCCTAAGTTCTATTCTTGGCTTTGTGGTGTGTGCCATTGTTATAAAATGTCAGACACCCAAATGGGTCACAGTGAAAAGAGCAAGAGGAAGCATTTCTCATTATATTTATGCAATTATTCTGAAATCCAGAAAAATCCAAAATCGGAACACCTTCCCATCCCAAGCAGTCTGGATGAGGGATCATCAACATGTAAAATGAAGCAAAAAACAAAACAAAACACCAAAAACAACTATACAAAGTCTTGCTAGTTGGATTGATTCTTCTATAGCTTTATCTATTTTTTTTAAGAATGTTATTTCTCACCTTTTCTCCAAAGAAGACAGTGTATATGCTCTCCCCCATGCCCCCGCATTTTGTTCTTACAACAACCCTGTTAGATAGTTAAGGCTGAAAGAGCCAAGGTCACCTGCGAGCTTCCTGACTGTGTGGGAATTTGAACCTGGGCTTCCTTGCTCCTGGTCACTCAGGTGCTCCAACCACTGCTCCGCACTGTCTCTCATGTTTCAGGGCTCGTTCAGGTATTACTTTCTAGGCAAAAATCTCAGCCTGTTAGAATCTCGGTCTCTTGTGCGCATACATGCACCGACATGCTCTCAAATGTTCTGGTGGCACAAATGGTGTCTTACGTTGCTCAAACCAGCCTTGCCGTCCACACGCAGCGCACAGGAATGTTGGAGCCAGGCCAAGGGTCTTTGAGTTGCTTTTTTGCCCTGAGTCTCTGGGAAGGTCAGATTGCTCTGGCGAATTGTGGACAGTTTTGCAACCGTAAGCCTGTCCACATTCCAACGGCAGGCAAGGCATCTGCAGCAACCAAAAGAAAGTTTCAAATAAATATTTAGGCTCCAGAGACTTAGAATTTCTCTCTTATGCTTCCACTCCCTCTTTCAGAATGTTTTTGGCTCCTTTTTGCCTGCAGCTTGCAATAGGCGTACTAGAGCCAGGCTTGTGGCTTCCCCTCACCCCTCTTTTCCTCCTTCCTTAGAGCGCTTTTCCTTTGGCTGGAACTGAGGTTTCTCCTTATCTCTGTTGCATGACACATTGCAGCTGCGGAGGAGACACTACACAGTCATGCACATGGAAGTGGTGGGGGTGATGTGCAAGGCTGAAGATTTTCAGGGGAATGACTGAGGGCGCAGTCGCATTCTGCCAAGGAGATGTGTTCAATACATCCGTCCTGATGTCTCTGCTGCGGTGAAGGCTGCAAAACATGGAGGGTAAACATGTGGTTGTAAGCTGCGGTGCTCTGGCCCATTGCGATTCCATAGTGCATGTCTACAAGCCTTCATGTTCAGGAGCATACTTTATCCTGTGCACCACGGTGAATGCTGTTGCAGATATGACTGTAAAAGCAAACAGCAAACCTGACACATGAGCCAGCTTTTTGAAAGCAGGTACATGTGATCCTTGAAGACAAATACAGGCCATGCATCGTGGCTCACTAGGTGGCTGACATTCCCCTCACTAGCCAGCACTGGCATTGCAGGGCAGCAATCTTGAATACCTGCTGAGGAGCTCATCCTACTTTCAGTGGGTTAGGCTGCAGTCTGGTCCACATTTGCTAAGGAGTACGGCCCATTGAATAAAGTGGAGTGTTGGAGCAGCTCAGAACCACTCCGAACCCGGAAGTAATTGGCGGTGACGTCCTCACGTCGCCACAATTATATCCAGGCCAGGCACTTTTGGGGTGTGTGTGTGTGTGTGTGTGTGTGTGTGTGTGTGTGTGTGTGTGTGTG
>JAJKFI010000017.1:6798927-6904810 GCA_029204185.1 Lerista edwardsae | reverse complement strand
GTGTGTGTGTGTGTGTGTGTGTGTGTGTGTGTGTGTGTGTGTGTGTGATGTCCGGCATCACTGCCCTCTGTGCCAGATACTATGCCAGTGCACAGTGGGGTTTATTGTCCTCACGATTTATGTTTGTGTTCCACCGTTCCTCCAGTGAGTTCACTGCATAGCTGGGGCCATCCTGTTTTATTCTCACAATAACCCTGTGAAGTAGAGTGAGGGCGCAATCCTAACCTGGAGTTAGGCCGGCTTAGTTAGGCCAGCAAAGTTTGGCTGGCACAAGGGACCCCGTAAAGTACATCTGGAGCACTCTAGGGGTCAGAAAGGCCAGCACACAGACGTGCACCATCATCCCTGACTCCAAGAGTGGTCCAAACACACTTTACGGTGGCCCTTGTGCCAGCCAAACTTTGCTGGCCTAACTTGTGCCGGCCTAACTCCAGGTCTGAAAACAACTAGCTCGAGGTCACCCAGTAGCTCTCTGGTCACATACAGCCTCCTTGATACCTCTACGGCACCCTGACTCTCCGTGTATTCTGGATCCAGGCCAGGTTTTGATGCCTAACTGGAGCTCATCAGAGCTGATGCCATCTAAATGTTGAATCGCATCCTGACTGTAGAGGAGGAAAACCAAAGGCATTATTCCAAACCACCCAGTGGGCTTTGAGTACGATTTAAAATGAAACACTGAATGAAATTCAAGGGCTGTTCTCTGAGGTTTTATAAGGTTTTATACCTCAGGCAGTCTGAGGGGCTCGACATAAGCCAGGCTGTATAACTTGGCATCATTGCTAAGAAGAGTTTCTGCCTGGAGGAGGCCAGAGTCGCGTCCTTGACACATTTTGATCACTGACGTCCTTCAAAAATGGGTGTGGTGACAGATGCTTTCATTATTCCCCCAGGTGGGTGTGCTGGGGGTCCAAGAGCGTTGCCAGGTGAGTGGAATGTGGCTAACAGCCTTCTCAAGGTTCATTAACAGGACCCTGAAGCTGTGAAACTTGGTGATGCCAAGTCAGAGCAATACAAGGGGTCTGTCCAGGCAACAGGAGGGGGTGGATCCGGTGGCATTGGTGCATGCTGAATCCTCCTTTTCTAGGCTGCCTGCTCCTTGGACCTTTGTCAGCAAAAGAGCTGGCACAGGTCTGGGGAGACCCACTGGAGAGTGGGAGGCTTATGGAGGGTAAGGCAGTGGCATAGCTAGGGCGTGTGGTACCCAGGGGCACAATTTTTAACATTCCCCATACAGTACACCCCCAGGCCTCAGAAGGTCTCCTGAAGTGCCTTTCTAAGGCCTCGAGAAGACCTTCTGAGGCTTGGGGAGGCCACATGCAGCCTCCCTGGGCCTCAGAAGGCCTCCTGGAGGCCTTTGAAAGGGCCTCCTGTTTTTCACTGAAAATGGTAAGTGAACATAAGAGCATAAGGAAAGCCTCGCTGGATCAGGCCAAGGACCCCTCTATTCCAGCTTCTTGTATTTCACAGTGGCCCACCATATGCCTCAGGGACCACATAAGACAACAAGATGCCTGCATTCTGTTGCCACTCTGTTCCATCTGGCATTCTGAGGTAAATCCTGAGGTAAACGCACTGATGGCCAGTCAAAATTCTCCACAGCATTTTCTCTTTGACAGCCACCAGAACCAGATGCTCCTGTTCAGACATACACTCATAGGAACATAGGAACCAACCCCACCGGATCAGGCCAAGGGCTCATCTAGTCCACCTTCCTATATCTTACAGTGGCCCAATAGATGCCTCAGGGAGCACACGAGACAACCAGATACTTGCATCTCGCTGCCACTCCCCTGCATCTGGCATTCTGAGGTAGCCTATTACCTTTCCACCCCCGCCCTCCCAAGGAAGACTATGGTTGGGGTTTATTAGCACAAGTGATCATTTTTAAGTCATAAAACATACTGAACACCTGTCCCTCCCTTGGGTGCCTTTCTAAAGCCTCCAGGAGGCCTTCTGACACCCTCACAAAGTGTGGTACCCAAGGCAATGTACACTTCCACCCCCGCCTTAATTATGCCACTGGGGAAATGGGAAATAATTCTTCTTTCCACTCCCAAGCTTCCCAATCTCCCTTCCCCACTGGATTTTGTGCAGCTGCATAGACTTTTGTTTTTTTCTTTTGGGTGGGTGGGTGGGGGGAGGGAAGAATAGCTGTTAATGTTTATTAGGATTTTATCATTATTTTGTGAACCACTTTGATGAGAATTACTGGGTTGGGGCATCTCCGTTAGGAAACTTCCCAGCGTTTGTGGCTCTTCAGTCTAGAAAAAAGGAGCTTGAGGTGGGATATGACTGAGACATCTAAAATTATGCAGGGGATGGATAGAGTGGATATGGAAAAGCTCTTTTCCCTCTCACACAACACCAGAACCAGGGGACATCCACTTGAGGCTGCAATCCTATACTCACTTTCATGGGAGTAAGCTGCATTGAACACAATGAGACTTACTTCTGAGTAGACATGCATAGGATTGCACTGTGAGCGTCGGGAGAGTTAGAATGAAAGAAAGAAAATATTTCTTTACCCAGTGTGTAATTAGTCTGTGAAACTCCTTGCCTCAGGATGTGGTGATGGTTTCTGGCCTAGATGCTTTTAAAAGGGGATTGTATAGATTTCTGGAGGAAAACATCACATGTTACAAGCCATGATGGGTATGTCCAGTCTGAGATTACCAGGTCGCTTATTATGAGTGCTGGGTAGGCATTTTCTTTCTGTCAGATGACTTGGCTGTGAATGGCAGCTTTGTTTGCCTACCCCAGACTGGGGAGGGAGGAACGGCATGTTTTTAAAAAATAGTTACTTGTGTTTAATAAAGCTAAACCCAACCCATAGTCTGGTGTCTTCACTGGGGGTGGGGTGGGCAAGCAAGGGTAATAGGTTACTCAGAAAGCCAGATGCAGGGGAGTGGCAGCAGGATGCAAGAATTTTGTTGTCTTGTATGCTTCCTGAGGCTTCTGGTGGGCCACTGTGAGATACAGGAAATTGGACTAGATGGGCCTTTGGCCTGATCCAGTGAGGCTGTTCCTATGTCTGAAGAGGAGCGTCTGGTTCTGGTGGCTGTCAAAGAGCAATGCTGTGGAGAAACGTGATTGACCACCTGTGTGTTTACCTCAGGATTTACCCCAGAATGCCAGATGCAGGGGAGTGGCAATGAGACCCAGGCATCTTGTTGTCTTGTGTGCTTCCTGAGGCTTCTGGTGAGCCTCAGATACAGGAAGCTGGATTAGATGGGCCTTTGGCCTGATCCAGCGGGGCTGTTCCTGTGTTCCTAATTTGGCTGAGATAGAATATAAATCCCAGCTCTTCACGCTGGTTTCATCAAAAGGGTTCCCGACCCTGGGTGTTTCTGGTGAAGCGGGTGCCTCCTCTCAGAGTTCTGCTTTGTAGAGCTGCAGCCAGCGGGAGGAGAGGGGACTCCTGACGTTTCAGTGGTCCGAAGTGGTGTGAGGCAGCTTCCCAGATGCTTTCATGATTTCTCAATGCAGTTGAACCACCCTTGCTAAAAGGTGACGGTTGCTACAGCTACCTTTGCCCTGAACACCTGGAGGAGCAAAGTCCACCTGTGACGAAATAGGTCCCTGGGTCTCCCAACTCATCACTATTGTATTTGCTTCTCTGGTCCTGTGATGTTGGTGGAGACTTCAGGGTTGAATTGACAAGCTGGTGCTCTTTTACTAACGGGCTGAAGTTCTTCAGGCAAAAACCCCTTGGAATTATTGAATGTCTTTGAAGTTTTTTTCTCTTTTCATTGCAGCTGTGTAAATGAGTATGGAAGATTATGACTTTCTCTTCAAGATAGTTTTAATTGGGAACGCCGGCGTAGGAAAGACGTGCTTAGTCCGACGCTTCACTCAGGTAAGGCAGGCTGTCCGTCAACGCCGCTCTTAACCCCCGGATCTTTTTAGGTGCTCCTGGGGTATACAAAAAAATTGTATACCTCTCACAACACCAGAACCAGGGGACGTCCACTAAAATTGAGTGTTGGGAGAGTTAGAACAGATAAAAAGAAATAGTTCTTTATCCAGCAGGTAATTAATCTGTGGAACTCCTTGCCACAGGAGGTTGATGGCATCTGGCCTGGGTGCCATTAAAAGGGGATTGGATAGGCTTCTAGAAGAAAAAATCAATCACAGGTTACAAGCCATGATGGGTATGTGCAACTTCCTGGTTTTAGCAGAATGCCAGGTGCAAGGGAGTGGCAGCAGTTTGCAGGGAGCTTATGTGCTTCTGGTAGGCCAGGCACCTGGTGGGACTAGATGTGAGAAATAGGAAGCTGGACTAGATGGGCCTTTGGCCTGATCCAACAAGGCTCTTATGGATATTAGCTAAACCCCCTACTGAACACAGTCTCCTGCAAGTGTGTGGTTTCTAGAGGAGCAACGTCATTCATTAAAATCTGGCACATCCACACCAATATTTGTTCAGCATAAATGGCCTCCAGCCATGAAAAGTCCCAGGATGTCAGACCAGAATGCTGAGGGCTAGTTTACACAGTGTCATCAACCATCTACAGAGAAGCTCCTGTTCATTTGCATCGAGCCGCACAAGGCCTTGACAAGCATCACAGCAAAGACCAGCTTGGTCTGATCGCTTCCCAACTGGTGGTCCAGCTTGCGTTCCCAATCTTGGCATGCCTAAATTTAGTATCATGTATTAACAACACAGCTATCTCAGTTACAGAACTGTGACTTTCTATTTTGGGGGGGGGGCACAGGCCATGGGCTGGAGTTTTGTTTTTGTTTTTTGATGGGGGAGGGAGCAAGTTTAGTCCAAGGCTGTCATAAAAGAGCTTTATTTAAAAATAAATAAATAAAAGCATTAAATTACAGGAGCACCTCTAGGCATCTTCAGGCACAAAACTTACAGTGTTTCCAAGTATAAAAGCATTAACTTATACGGGCCTCTCCAGACATGTCAAAGCGCAAAGCTTGTACATAGGCATCTGCATGTGACTTACGTGTCTCTAGGCATTTTAAGGCGACCACCATGAGGCATCCATCACAAGGCTCGGGGGCCAAGCAATGGGCGAATACAGGAGCTTTTTTAAAGGCTAGGTGCCCTTTTATCTGGAAATCAGTGCTAATTGGCAGTAACAAACGAGTTGACGGCACAATGATAGTGGAACTGGAAAAAGTGCAGAAGAGAGCAACGAAAATGATTCCTGGGCTGGGACACCTCCCTTAGGAAGAAAGACTAAAGTTTGGGGCTCTTCAATAAAAAAAAAAGGCACTGAGGGGGGACATGATTGAGACGTACACAAAATATGCAGGGGGTAGATCGAGTGGATAGAGGGATGTTCTTTTTCCTCTCTCACAACACCAGAACCAGGGGACATCCACTGAAATTTAGTGTTAGGAGACTTGGAACAGATAAAAGGAAATACTTTTTTATCCATTGGGTAATGAATCTGTGGAACTCCTTGCCACAGGAGGTGGAGATGGCATCTGGCCTAGGTGCCTTTAAAAGGGGTTTGGACAGATTTCTAAAGGAAAAGTCCATCGTGGGCTATAGGCCATGATGGGTTGTGCAACCTCTTTACCTTCGTAGTAGGCAACTTCAGAATGCCAGGTGCAAGGCATCTCGTCTCAAGTGCTCCCTGAGGCATATTGTGAGATACAGGAAGCTGGAGTAGATGGGCCTTGGCCTGATCCCGCAAGGGCTCTCTTATGATATATGTCTCAGGTTCTCATCATCTTATCATGCACCTGCAACAGATAATTGGTAACAAGCTGGAGATGTTCTCATCATTCAAAGACATCTTATTTGCCACATGCCGTAGATCACAGGATGGACTCAAGCCAATAAGGAAGTCAACAGAGATGTCCCCCTCATTAGAGAGGAGGGCTGTTTCGTAAATATAACGGGGCTTTGAAATAGACACACACACACCTTATCACCCGGTACATCTGACATTTGGCAGTGGCTGAGTTCTTTGTTTTGAGTCCAGCTTCTCATGGGAATAGCTCAGCGAGCACGCAGACGTATCTCTAGGGACTGGGGGACACCCAGAAGATGGCTCAGGCACACAAGATGGAAGACAGTTGCTAGGCCTTGCGCCGGCTATTACATTCCGTCACAGAAATGTCCCCTGCGCTAACTAATGTGTGCCTCCCCTTTTAACCTTGTACCAGAAAATGACACAATTGCAGCTTTGAAATAAAATCACTGCCCCCCCCTGCAAAGGAAACTGTGGAGAGCTAGCATGGCAGCATGTAGGGCTCAAATTGGTCACCACCTTGATGCACTAGCTTTCTGCATACAGGGAGTTTTTATGTCAAGGAGCTCTCAAAGGTGTTTTCTTCCAGGCACTCTAAAATGGGACGAGTTCTAAGAAGGCTGTGTTGCCCTGTGTTTTGTTCTAGTTTTTCTCTCTCTCTGACATTCCGTGGAGGTGTTACGCCATCAAATGCTTTCTGTTTCTGTGAAAGCCCTGCCAACTGGCCAGCGTGCAATCTGCCACCTCCTGAAATTCCTTTGAAATGGGGGGTGGACAAAGCAGTGACAAGCTGTCACCTTCACCGCTGTGGCACATCGGCACATTGATGTGAACAGGCGCCAGTTGGCGGTGTCATTACCTGAGCCTTTGTCTGAGTCTGCTCTCTGTCTTGTTAAACCCTCTGCCCCCTTCCAGCAAAAAAGGTAACCGTGTTAGGTTTCCTTTTCCGCTTTTCATTGTGAAAAGAGGATTCCAAGGGAGGGGTGGTATTGAACTTACTTTGCCCCTTGATGGAAAAGAAGCTTGCCTGGGGAGATTATGTAATGTTCCTTGGCGGTTTTAAATTGTCAGCACTTCCTTCCCGCCCTCCTCCTTCCAAGCTTTCAAAGAATTAGCCTTTGGAAACGTCAGATCTCCCTCTCTTTCCCTGACCATGGGCACGCTGCCATGGGCACTAGAATGGAGCCAAATGGAGCCCACCCACCCGCCAAGAACCATGTAAAAATCTACAAATGCTTTTGCCACCTCTCAGCCTTCTGTTGTCTCTCCTGCTGGTCAGCAAGCTCGATGTCTCCCAAGCATGCCAGTTGGCTCCCTTGGAGTGAAGAGGCGGCCACTGCTTGCTCTGTGCCAGCGATGCCACAGAGCATCATAAAGCCACCCAGTCCCTTTGGGGCAGCCCAATCCTAAGCTGTGTTGGAGCAGGCAGGCTGGCGGGCCAGCGCGGCATCCAACGCAGCTTGCTGGGAGGCTGGAGCCTCCCCGGCCCAAGGGCATATTTGTGCCCTTGCACCTGGGAAGGCACCAGCCTCCCCAGTGTGCTCCTTGGATCTGTGCCCACGAAATCACTGGCACAGATCCGAATAGACTGCATGGCCCAAATTGGGGCTGCACGCCTTGGGGATGAGGCCTAGCATGTTCTGCTCCACCCAGTTCCGCGCTTGCACTAGTCAAGTTTGGCTGGCGCATGGGCGGCTGTCCGCCTACACTCCCAGATCAGCGCTAGAGCTGGTGCCAGTCTGGGAGACGTAGCGCCATCGTGGGGGTGACGTTGCGTCAACGCAAAAGGGCGCTTGGGATTGCGCCCTGAGTCGGCGGCTTTAGGTTGACGTCTCCAAAGGACTTGTCCCTTTTTAAATATAGGAAACATAAATCTTTCTTGTTGTGTCCGTTTTATTTAGGCTTCTGCGTACAGGGAGAGGTCAGAGCCACACATTTTAATAAGATGTTGGAAATATGCGGGCTACGACCCTCTGATCGCGTCAAGGCGACGGCTGTGCTTGCTCTCTGGACTTGGTCTGGATGCCAGCTGGGATTTGCACATTTTGGTCTTCCGGTGCTTTGCAGGGAGGGTGGGGAACCCCAAACAATGAATTCTGATTCTTTTGGGGAAATAGTTTCTCTCATTTAGCTGAGGAAGAACGGTACAAAGGAGGGGAAAGAATGAAAGCTGCAGCCTGTTGCCTAGGAGGAGACTTCAGATATGCTTGGCTTTCATCGCACTGTAGGATGCACTAGGGTGTGATGTTTAATTTTACGCTGCTTTGGGGCCAACGCCTCCCAAAGCAGCATACAGGCAATGCAGAAGGCACAATAGCAAAAGCAACGTAATTAAGTTTCTCGAGTAAACCAATCTAGGTAAACTACGATAATATCAGTGTCGAACTGAAAGATAGCCAGCTGAAATAGTACAAGCCATGAGGAGGACTAAATAGTACAAGTCATGATGCTGTTGTTTTTAAAAAATGCCCAGTGGCAGGGATGAGTTTTCAGCATTCGCTGAAATGAGAAGAGGGAGAGGGCTGGATGCCCCTCCCAGGGATGGGAAGCCTAGAGCTGCGGTGCTGCTGTAGAATAGGCCTCAGCTCATGTAATCACCAGCAGACCCCGGGCAAAGGCATGACGCAGGGCAGAGCCCCTTCTGCGTGAGCAGGCAGGCCTTCCGAGACTCTGGAACCAAGGCTTTGATGTAGGCATTGGTGTCATTCAAATGATTTAGGAACAGGAACTCACTTTTGATTGGCACTTGTCGGGAACCCGGAACCAGCCATGGAGCCCATTAGGATCCAGAACTCCCGTTCTGGTCCGTTCCCCCTGAATGACATCACTGCCTTCGCCCCCCTAGGAATCCGGAATCGCTCCCTTTAACCCTCTGAGTGCCTGCCAACCAAGAAGATAAGCTCTTTGCAGAGGAATTGGGAGGGGGGAGGAGGGGGAGTGAAGTGGGCGGAGTCAGCCCTAATTTTAACTAGTGGAACTGAGTTCCCCTGCGTTCCCCCTGCATGACATCACTGGACGTAGGGCTTTGATGTCAGTCGGGACCCAAAGTATTGCAGGCACCACAATGCACTTTGTAAGTGGCCCCTCCCACTTGCCTCAGGGCCATTCTGGGCACTGATGACAACTGTGTTGCTTCTCATATACGACGTATTTTTAAGGGGTCCCTCTGAACTTCACGCATAAGACTACCCCAGTAGGAAGATAGAGGGGCTCTCAAGGGCTGCTCAGACACGAGTGAAACATCAAATCTTGACTGCTTCTTGCACCAGAAATGCTCCCTGAATAATCTTTTCTTTTTCCCTTTCCAAGGGTCTCTTCCCCCCAGGGCAAGGAGCTACCATTGGGGTTGACTTTATGATTAAGACCGTGGAGATAAAAGGTGAAAAAGTAAAGGTAAGGCCTTGCTTGCTTGCTGTACTTCCATCTTGAGTTCATTGGCATTTTAGGTGACTTATAGCAGATCTGAATATCGGTGGACATAGGAAGCTGCCTTATACCGGTAAGGGGTGGCCAATGCGTGGCACATGTGCCACTAGTGGCACATGCACACTTCTTGAGAGGTATGTGCTAAGTCATCACCTATTTCTGAAAAACATTTAATAACCCAAGGAAGCACCGTAGCAGTTTATAGTTTCCTTAATTTATTTGCTACTCCTTACACAGCTCTGTACTTCCTGGCACTTTGAGATATACAGCCGCTGAACTTGGAGGCTCTATTTAGCTATCATGGTGACTGTGAAAAGCAACGTTAAAGTGGAGTGGCACATTCAGAGTTCTCTACATAAAAAGTGGCACATGCTGTGCTGTGGGTTGGCCCTCCCCTGCTGTAGGTCAGTGTTGTCCACATCGAAAAAAGGCGCCTGAGGGGGGACATGATTGAGACATACAAAATTATGCACGGAAGGGATAGAGTCGATAGAGGGATGTTCTTTTCCCTCTCTCAAAACACCAGAACCAGGGGGCATCCGCTAAAACTGAGGGTTGGGAGAGTTAAAACAGATAAAAGGAAATACTGTTTTACACAGCGGGTAGTTAATCTATGGAACTCTTTGCCACAGGAGGTGGTGATGGCATCTGGTCTGGGTGCCTTTAAGAGGGGATTGGACGGATTTCTGGAGGAAAGGTCCATCGTGGGCTATAGGCCATGATGGATTGTGCAACCTCCTTACATTGGTGGTGGGCTACTTCAGAGTACCGGGTGCAAGGGAGTGGCAACAGGATGCATCTTGTTGTCTCGTGCCTCCCTGGGGCATCTGGTGGGCCGCTGTGAGATATAGGAAGCTGGACTAGATGGGCCTTTGGCCTGACCCAGCAGGGCTCTTCTTAGGTTCTTATGATTCACAGTGGCTCTCCATGGGAGAGCCCTCTGGGAGGCTGCCCCCTGCAGTTTCCCAGGGCTAACATTTTGGCAAGAGGAAGACCAGCCTGGTTCAGGTCAATGACAAAAGAAAGAGCACTGCAGATGGCTTTCTGTCCTCCTCCCTGGCAGACAGAACTCCGTTTCCTCCAACAGGCCACCTGAAAGGACGCACCCTTGTCTAAGAACACAACACGTGTTTTAAAAGCATTTCAGTGTGTGTAGCTTGTTTGCTTGTTAGCTGTCTTGAGGCAAGGTGAGAAGACAGCTCAGAAATCCAAAAGTAACAACCGGGATCGTCTCCAGACCTACCTGGCACTGCTGCTGACGAGACCCAGTGCCTTCAGCATGCAAAGCAGGTGCTTCCCCACTGAACTATGACGTTTCCCCTTTGAAACCTTTAAAAGTCCAGGAAACACCTGGCAAGTCGAGGGTTGGTTTTTCACATCTCCTCTGGGGCAAGGGGTTGCCAGTCGGGAGCCGAGTACAAAACCCAATAATTCACGTCATTGGCACGTCAGTGTTGTGCACTGTGTGGGTCTTAGGATGGGTCCCTCGTGTTCAGCAGTTATGGCTGGAGATGGGGCCTTGTTGGCAAGCACTGGATTTCTACCCACAAAGGACTTGGGCAGATAGAAGGGCTGCGGTCAGTGGCATTATTCACCCGGTACGCTGGGTGGGACTTACGTTTGAGCGGCAGTCCGCCCGTTGCGTCACGCCGCGTTCCGCCGCTTTCCTACCCGCCCAGCCGACTGTGACCGACTGTAGGGGGCGGTGCTCATCTCCGTTTCTAAGCCGGTAGAGCCGGCGTTTTGTCCGAGGACAAGCTTCTGTGGTCGTGTGGCCGGCATGATTATACGCCAAGGCACACAGAACACCGTTACCTTCCCACCAAAGTGGTCCCTAATTATCTACTTGCATTTTTAGGTGATTTTGAACTGCTAGGGTGGCAGGAGCTGGGACAAGCAACAGGAGCTCACTCCGTTGCGTGGTCTCGAACTGCCAACCTTCTAGTCAACAGCTCAGCGGTTTAACCCGCAGCGCCACCACGTCCACAAGTAAACATGAAATCTTGGTGCAAGTGCTTTAAAAACCACCACACACACCCCCATATGAAGGGATTGTAAGATTGTAAAACTAAAACTTTTTCTTGAAAGAAAAGGTTCTCACACTGGAAACAAAAGAGTATTTCTTTTTGTATGTGTGTTTCCACCTTAATATCTAATTAAAAATGGCCCCTAGTCAATGAATCAGTTCTGCCTGCAATCCTGTTCATATCCACTTAGAAAGAAGCTCCCCTCTTGCATTTTACTTAGTACTTATTTTTTGTTTAATATTTATATCCTACTTTTCTTTTTGCAAAAAACCAGAATGGCTTATAAAAACAACTGCCTCATTAAAAGAATCAGCATGCACAGATGGAAGAATTGCACTGACAGCAGAGGGTGGGTGGGGGGAATCAAAAAATCACAAATTGCAAAAAGCTACATCAAAAACAATCAGATAAAATCAATAGGGACACACAGTTTAGAACCCTTAGAGATTACAAAGGTGCGTGCAAGATTCTAGTGTTGGTGCCTTGTGAACTTGCCTGGGGCTGGAGTTCCACAAACTGAAAGCCTCCCCCCCCCACTGTGGCTGCCCCCACTTCCTATCCAATGACAGGGCCCCTGGCCCCCCAACCCAAATGAAAGACAGGTATTTATGTCAATCCGTGGTGCCAGAGTGCATAGCTTAAATTAGTGAGCGTGTTCATTTTAAACTGATGAACCATTGCAGCCCTAAAACAGGCCCAAGTACAGAAGACTAAGACAAAATAGAGATGCCTGCTCTTGAGCTGTTATCTGGAGCTGAGAAAACGTACACATTTTCAATTCCTTCTCACTCCTCCCCCCCCCCCGCCTTGTCGCCCATAATCGCTCTGCTAGTTTGGCTGCTGCGGTTCTGGGGTGTGTGACATTTACGGCGCTTCCAGTTTGTGCTCTAATGCTGGCATTAGGATTCTGCAGCGGAAAGCCTGCCGGTCCCCATCGCTGATGGGGAAATGATAAATATCGCACGCAGATTTCCAGACTTGGCCGCTTCTCAGGAGAGTCACCTGGTGTGTCATCTGAACTTCGTGCCTGGAATGTAGATCTCTAAATGCGGAAAGGGGGAAGAGGCACAAAGCAGACCCCGGGGACATCACAGCAGTTTATAACATTACGGAACACGGAGGGAGAACGAGAGGAATATTTTTTCCTCCCTCTCTCCTAACAGCAAAACTTGGATCATGCAATGAAATTGATTGGGTGTGGGGTTCAGGACTGACAAAAAGAAGTATGTCACACATACACAACACGCAGTTAACAGTGAATTGCTTCAGACTGTTCACGTCTTGTTGTGAAGTGCCGAGAGGACCGCAAGGTGTCAGAAAAAGGGGTGTTTCAATTGAATGGAAATAGGTGAATCTATTGCTTTTGAATTATGGTGTTGGAGAAGACTCTTGAGAGTCCCCTGGATTGTAAGGAGAACTGATCGGGCAATCCTACAGGAAGGCAAGCCTGATTGCTCCCTGGAAGGACAAATCCTGAAGCTGAAGCTCAAAGACTTTGGCCACCGCATGAGAAGAGAGGACTCTTGAGAAAAGACTCTCATGCTGGGAAAGATGGAAGGCAAAAGGAGAAGGGGGCGGCAGAGGATGAGATGGTTAGAGAGTGTCACCGAAGCGATGAACATGAAATTGGGCGAACTCCAGAAGCTAGTGGAGGACAGGGAGGCCTGGCGTGCTGTGGTCCAGGGGGTCGCGAAGAGTCGGACACGACTTAGCGACTGAACAACAACAACAACAAGGTGAATCTATGGGTTGAGTTCTCTTCCAGAGGGTGTGGTGGCTGCTAACTTGGATGGCTTCCGTTAGGTATAGGTCTGTGATAGCTACATAGATCCTTTGTGCACAAAGCCAGGAAAGGCCGGATAGTGTGCAAGTGATGGTTTTTGTCTTTCCTGAAGCATCTATTTTCTTTATTTATTTGAAGAATTTATATCCCGCCTTTCATATGCCAAGGCAGCTTACATGAGCAAGCTAGTCTACCGAATCCTCAGCCCCGGATGTTGCTTTCATAGTGTGGTTCTCTCCTCTGGCTGTGTGCCATCGAGCTCCAGCTGGCAGTCGTAAGTCAAGCCTGGACAAGTACTCAAGACTGTATTCTGTTCTTTTGCCGGCTGCCCTTCTTATCTCACTCATCCCCGCACTGGTTAATCAGCTCCACAGTGACTCCATTCTACCACAGATGGTACTGCAGCATCACAGCCTGCATTCTGTCTCCCATCCCAAATCCCCAGATTCTCCTGCTTGACTTCAGGCAGGACCAGCAGCTCAGAAACACCACCTGGCAACTGTTGAAATTGGAGGCTAGCTACAGGGGATGGACACTTGATCTGAGCCAGCAAGGCTCTTTGGGTGTTCTTGGGTTCATCAGGAAAGGAATGTGTGCCATCTCTTTTTGAGTTAGGAAGGGGCCAAGGTTCAGTGGTCAAGCAGATGCTTTGCAGGTAGAAGGTCGTGCGTTCAACTCCAGTTTATAAAGAACCAGGTAAGAGGTGCTGGGACGAGCCTTTCGCTGAGACCCTGCCTAGCTGCTTCTAGGGGGAGCAGACATAACAGGGCTAGTTGGACCAAAGATCTGACTTGATATAGGGCAGCTTCGTGTGTTGGGTTTTCATTCTTGGAAGGTTCTTTGGTCAAAGAGATGCTTACGAGTTTTGCACTAACACCGTCATTCTCTTCCTTTCATTCTGCTTTGCTTTCTCTCCTCCTCCCCTGGTGATGCGCACTCCCGCACCAAAAGCTGCAGATCTGGGACACGGCAGGGCAGGAGAGATTCCGGTCCATTACGCAGAGTTACTATCGCAGTGCAAATGCATTGATCCTGACCTACGACATCACCTGCGAAGAGTCGTTCCGGTGCTTGCCCGAGTGGCTGAGGGAGATTGAGCAGTATGCCAGCAACAAGGTCATAACCGTCCTCGTGGGTGAGTGTCATTGGGGCCTGTTTGGCAAAAGGAGGCCCTCATAGCAAACTGGCAGAAAACAAGGCCGAAGCAGAGTGAGGAGACATGTGGCCTGTCTTCCGAGACAGAAGCATTTCCTTTGAATTGTGCTGGCACGAGCAATTGCTGCTTAATGACAAGGACCCCCTCATCCTGCCTTGTGGGCCAAATCCACCCCCACGACCATTTTGTTCCGCTCCCAGATTTTAGTTTTGTAGTCAAAATGTTGCACAGAGACAGCTTCACGCGTGAAAATCAGATCGTTGTTTTCAAAGGCTGTGTGTGAGAGAGATTCCACACTGCAAGGTTCCGACTCATTCTTGGGTTTGTATGGAATCCCCCCAGTCCATGCCAAGGCCTTGGCAGGAGCTAACTGTAGAGACTGATCATTTTGGTGGCAAATCACATTTCTGTGCCCTGAATCGGAATGTGGAGAGTAGCTGTTATGTGGCATCTTTCACCCCAGGTGCAGATGCTAGAGGTTTCTGCTTTCTCAAATGTGTATGCCGCCTTTCTGCCATTGTGCCTTTCAAAGGGTATTGGACAGATTTCTGGAAGAGAAGTCCATCACAGGTTACAAGCCATGATAGGTATGTGCAAATTTCTGGTTCTAGCAGTAGGCTACCTCAGAATGTTAGATGCAGGGGAGTGGCAATGAGATGCAAATATCTGGTCATCCTGTGTGCTCCTTGAGGCATCTGGTGGGCCACTGTGAGATACAGGAAGCTGGACTAGATGGGCCCTTGGCCTGATCCAGTAAGGCTGTTCTTATGTTCCTATGAGTCCATGTCTGAAGAGGAGTAAGCGGTTCTGGTGACTGTCAAAGAGAAATCAATCAATCAATCAATCAATCAATCAATCAATCAATCAATCAACAGGTACTTATATACCGCTTTTCAACACGAAGTTCACAAAGCGGTTTATAGGCAAATAGTAATAATAAAGTTAAATGGCTCCCTGTCCCAAAAGGGCTCACAATCTAAAAAAAGGCAGACCGCCAGCAACAGCCACTAGAAAGACTGCACAGGGGTGAAGAGGGACAGTTACTCTGCCCCTGCTAAATATAAGAGGAACACCACTGGAAAAAGTGCCTCTTGTCCAGTTAGCAGGGTAAACTGGAGAAATGCTGTGGAGAATCTTCAGTGATGTCATCCGTCAGTGCCAACAACCGGAACGCACGGTTGAGTGG
The DNA here is from genome assembly GCA_029204185.1 of Lerista edwardsae. Classification (NCBI taxonomy): domain Eukaryota; kingdom Metazoa; phylum Chordata; class Lepidosauria; order Squamata; family Scincidae; genus Lerista; species Lerista edwardsae. The sequence continues at coordinate 6,889,512 of JAJKFI010000017.1, read as the reverse complement.
CAGCTCCCCGCCCCCGTGCGGAGCTCGGCCACTCCTCCCTGCGCCCAGAATAGCTCCATATCGGAGCGAATCAAGCGCAGGGGAGGGCGGGAGGGCCAAAAAGCGTGCGGCATCTGCCGCGCAATGGCGCCCCATCGCAGCCCGTCCTCGGAACAAGTGGTACGGCGTTCCAGACTGTTCTACCCAGATGACATCGCTGAGAATCTTGAGTGGCCACCAGTGTGTGTACCTCAGAAAGCCATGTGCAAGGGAGTGGCCACAGAATGGAGGCAGCCTGTTGTCTTGCGTGCTCCCTGAGGCATCTGGTGGGCCCTTGTGAGATACAGGAAGCTGGACTAGATGGGCCCTTGGCCTGATCCTGCGGGGCTCTTCTTATGCTCAGTCTCTTTTTTCCCCATATGTGCCTCACAACTGTGAGGGAAGGGGGGGAATGCCCTCACCAAAAACCAGATCCTCTGGTATTTTTTATGTCTCCGTCTTGCTTGAGATGTAGCCGTTCTGGCTGTCAACCGCTGTTCCACTGAAGCCACAAGGATGACGCCTATTAACGTTTGGCATTCTAGTGCTTCAGTACACTCACTTTGAGAATCTGATACCCCGGCAGAGCTTCTGTGGGACTCAGTCCAGGAACTCTTTAGGCAGCCTGAATTGGCCATCTGGGGAAAAGGGTTTGTCGACCGAATTTGGCTTCACTCTCTTCCTCTTTCATTGTAAGTGACTTGGTACATAAATTGCACTTGGGAAAACCCTCAGTAGGATCACCTGGTGCACGCTGGTCACTTAGTCCTGCCTGTTTTGCAAAAAGCAGGTTTATTCCTCGTTTTTCTGTGCCCCAGAGCCAGTCTTCCTCCCAAGTAATGTTGTTTATTAGAAAAACTGGATGTTCCACTTCCTCTTTGTAAAACTAAATCCAGGCAGCTAACATAAATATTATTTTAATAAATAAATTAAAGAAAACAAATCATCCCATCAAAAAAAAAAGACAAAGCAAAAAGCTGGAAAATAACACCTACAAACATGTACAAGGCAACAATTTAACAGTCATGCATTGCTGATGACTGACAAAATGTTCCCCAACCCCTTCCTACAACTCGCCCTAGAACAGAGCCCAAACCATAGTCCACGGGCCAGATCCAGAGTTTGGAGAAAGCCCCCCCCCCCCCGAGCAATGCTTAGTGTTCCACTGCATTGCTTGTAATCTCTCTTCCTGATCTGGACAAAACAGCGCTGTGCACGGTCGCATCTGCCCAGATATCCCTTTGCAAAGCCTGCCGGAGTTTTGGGCAACAGACCCGACTGCCAAGCATGTTGCTTTATCCAGTTTGGGAAGGGAAATTACAAGCGGCACAGCGGAATGGTAAGTGCCTCTCTGCACAGGGACATTTTTTTTTTTTTGCTGCATAGCGGCCTTCAGTTTGGATAAAAGGAAATACTTTTTTTACCAAGCGGGTACTTAATCTGTGGAACTCCTTGCCACAGGAGGTGGTGATGGCATCTGGCCTAAGTTCCTTTAAAAGAGGGTTGGACAGATTTCTGGACGAAAAGTCCATCATGGGCTATAGGCCATGATGAGTTGTGCAACCTCCTTACATTAGTAGCAGGCTACTTCAGAATGCCAGATGCAGGGGAGTGGCAATGGGATGCAGGCATCTTGTTGTCTCATGTGCTCCCTGAGGCACCTGGTGGGCCACTGTGAGATACAGGAAGCTGGGCTAAATGGGGCTTTGGCCTGACCCAGCAGGGCTCTTCTTATGTTCTTATGACTAGTGTCCAAGAAAACAGGAAGGTATAAGCAGGAATGTGTGTATACCATGATTGTTCAGGAGCACCGAATAAATGCAGACTACCCTTAGCACTTCGCTAGAATGATACTGCTAAGACTAGGATGACTAGAGTAAGTCCACCCCAAATAGGAAAAAGTTGTAAAGGCAATTATGCAACGTTTTCTAATTTGCATAATCTAGACGGGTTGCAGAATTAACTTTCCTTGACGCCTAATTTGATTTGGTTTTCGCCCAGAGCATAGCCCTGCTGAAGAGCTGCCTAACAGAGGCAGACAAATGGCGCATCTCGCCCAGCTGTCTGTGGCACACCACTTTCCCAGTCCTGCTGGGTTCCTTGAGTTGGCGATTCTGCTGACTGAGCTCCGGATCTTACGCAGGCAGGATGTACTCCGACCGCTGAGCCCCAGCCTTTGCGCAAAGAGTGATGCTGAAGCTGTGGCAGAAGCTAGACTCCTTACCTGTGTCAAGCCAGAGGCGTCAATGCAGCCATCCCCAGGGGTTCTCCCAGAGCAAAGATGTGGGAAGCCATCTCAATCCAATTGGCTTTATATACACAGTTGTCATCCTGTCCCCAATAGTGATTTGGATGCAGAGAAACCCCCAAGCAGCGGAAGGGATTTCTATGCAGGCACGGAGAGGTTTGCTGTCCAGCTACAGCCCTTGACACCACATGTCGTCCTGCTGCAGGGGCTTTTGGGGGGCTGCCACCAGAAAAGGACAGCTGAGAAGGAAAGCCATCCATGAGCCAAGGCAACCTTGTGGTTCTCCGGGGCCAGCCAATAATAGCAATTTGCCTTTAATACAATGATTGAGATTGTAATTGTGCCCCGAAGAGGCGGGGAAAAAAACCTCAGTGATTTTTAGTATTAAAAAAAAACAGCAGAAAAACCTTCCATTCATTTTCATTCATTCGTCTTGCTGATATTAAAAGTGCCCATTAGTGCTCAATTAAAGTGAATTGCTATGTTGGTTGGGATTGCTCCAATAATAAATGGACTCGGCAATGTATTGCTGAATTCCTAATATGGAGGTGGGGAGAGAGAGGAGAAAATAAGCACTGGAAAGTTGCTGTTTTTACAGCATTAATTGGGGGAAAAAAGCTTACACCAGAATGAAAGGCAACAAAAAGCCTTTTAAAAAAAAAAATCCAACATCTTGCACCTGTTTTCTCAGAACTCTCCCTGCTCAAGTTTATTCTGCTCTTCGCAGAATATATGCATAAGATTTCAGCTTCACTCTGTTTTAGCAGATCAGTTAAATAGGAAATGGGTCTGCACCCTGGAGTGCAATTCTAACCTGGAGTTAGGCTGGCACAGTTTGGCCAGTAAAGTTTGGCCAGTACAGGGACCACTGTAAAGTATATTTGGAGCACTCTCAGAGACAGAGAGGCCAGCACACAGACCTGTGCCATCCTTCCTGACTCCAAGAATAGTCCAAACACACTTTATTGTGTCCCTTGTGCCAACCAAACTTTGCCGGTGTAGGTAGCGCCAGGCTAGGATTGCGCTCTCAGTATGTGCCATCCTTCCATAGTTCCTTCTCTGTGGACATTGAATATGTGGCTTGACAAATTCACGGAGAAAATGTCTATTGACAGCTATTGGCCAGGGGAGCTGTATGGAACTTGCAGGTTCAAAGGCAGCGTGTCACTGTGTGTCATAGTGTGTGACAGTTGCTGGGATGACAGCCGGCTCTTGCTGTCATGTGGTCCTCTGGGGGCTTTCTGGGAGAATCGGGGTGGCCACTGTGGGAAGCAGGATGCTGGACTAGATGGGCCCTCTTTTGTCTGATCTAGGAGGGCTCTTCTGGTCTTAGATCTTCTTTTGCTTTTCCTGGCATATGGTTAGAAATGAATCCCACCAGCATGGCCAGTGGAGTCTTTTAGCTACATGGAGTCTTTTAGCTACAAAGAGAGTATCCAGTGTGGACTGATAGGGGCACCTGCCTCTGGCATAGTCTGGCCAGGGGAGTGAAATGAGCACCAGAGATCATAAGAACATAAGAAGAGCCCCGCTGGATCAGGTCAAGGGCCCATCTAGTCCAGCTTCTGTATCTCACAGTGGCCCACCAGATGCCTCAGGGAGTACACGAGACAAACAAGATGCCTGCATCCTGTTGCCACTCCCTTGTATCTGACATTCTGAGGTAAATTCTGAAGTAAAATCCTGAGGTAAATATGAGGTAAATAAAACAGAATTTACTGTCTGTGGGGAGGGAGAGATAATAACTTGCAACCCCAATCTGGACTTTAAGAACATAAGAAGAGCCCTGCTGGATCAAGGGCCCATCTAGTCCAGCTCCCTGTATCTCACAGTGGTCCATGGCGCCCACCAAACGCCTCAGGGAGCACACAAGGTAAGATGCCTCTGTCACGGAGTTTCAAGTTAAGATTCAAAATACAGGACATTTTACTGCCGTGACAGCCTCCATCCTGTTGCCACTCCCCTGCACCTGGCATTCTGAAGTAGCCTGCTTCTAACATAAGGAGGTTGTACAACCCATCACGGCCTATAGATTTAGCCGAGAGGGTTAATGCCTCCGTTTGCCCGAAGATAACACCTGAAGATCTCAAGGTCGTGAGCTTGGGACTGCCGGAAGTCTCTGTGAGCAGCAGACCTTGGAAACTGCGGCTGATTAAAAGCTGAGTTTCAGCTGCCTCGTGGGAGGAGGAGTGTGCTGAAATCAGCTGCATCTCTGGTGGCAGCAGGGAAGCCTCATCAGCCAGCAGACGACAGACGGGTGGCTAAAGAAAGAAGGCTAAATCCAGAAAGAAAGATCTGTAGGAGTGTTGTTCTTGGAAGATAGAACATTCTGTAAATTGTAAAAACCTTTGGGTTTGTGAGAAAGTCTGCCTATGTAAACCGCCTTGAGTTCAATCATTAGAGAAATCTAGTGATCTTAAGAAAGGTGGTATATAAATAAATGTTATTATTATTATAGCCCACGATGGACTTTTCCTCCAGAAATCTGCCCAATCATGTACTTTACTGACAAGTATTACAATATGTAATGCCTCATTATTGCAGACTGCAAAGGTAACCCTTTGTTTTCACAACAGCCGAAGCAAAGCTTTCCAGTCAGAATGCAGCATGACCTGCAACAATGGACAGTAGCAGGCAGCAGGGTTCTTGTTGTCTGCTTTTGCACAATAGCTTCTGAGCAAAAAGAACCTGAGCACTAAGCCTGGGATTTCAGGAGTAGTTTCCCGAGAGGTCTACAACCATTCTTAACTTGCTGTCGTGGCAGGTCGTGGGGGGGGGGGAGGCAGGAGCAGAACTGAGAGGCTGGCTGGGAGCATAAGTAACAAGAGCTGGAACTACAAGTTTCCACACCTGCAAGTGCTCAGCGGTCTCCAAGAACATTTATTTGGTGCTGTCATAGAAACTATTCGTGCAATGGAGCGGATCCCTGTGTGTCTTAGCAGGGGTTAAAAACGGTTTCCTGTTTGTGTGAAGTCAGTTAAAATTCAAGCTATAGGTTTCCCTCTAAATCCATTTAAGTAAAAAACAACAAGGCTTTCGGAGAATGAGGCCCTGGCAAGCTGGGGCGTGGTGGTAGGAGGAAAATGACTGGAGGGGGCAGTGTCACTGTCCCAGTTCAGGACCCTATGAGAGCACCATGCCATGGAAGTAAGGCTAGCTTTCACCACTGGACTCAGAGAGTTGCCGTGGAGAGGCATCCTCACAGGTCATGGCAGGGATGTGTAAGCCAGCTCAACATGGTACACTGTCCGGCAGGGATTTTCAGTGTTTTTCTTCTCAGGGCACTCTAACCTCTATGGTCCTCTCTATGGTCTTCACCTCTTGTGATGTCACTTCCAGCTTCCGGGAGACTCGTCTGGGTTCTCTGTCTCTAGGGCAACTGTCAGTAGTAACAATTTTTCTGTCCCTCTTTCTTTACCGGCTCTTTAGAAACAGAGCCACAGAAGCTGGAAGAGTTTTTTAGCAGTTTCCAATCGCTGTGCTTCAAACTCCACAGCTCACCTGTGGAGTTTTCTTGGGTACAGCCATGTGCTGCAGCAATGTGGCACGCCATGTGCCAGTTGAAAATCACTGCTGTGTAGAATTAGAGGTTCTGGGACCAAACTCATCTCTCCCCCCTTTATATCTACAGGGAATAAGATTGATTTAGCTGACAAAAGAGAAGTCTCTCAGCAACGAGCAGAGGAATTTTCGGAAGCCCAAGACATGTATTATCTGGAGACCTCCGCCAAGGAATCTGATAACGTGGAGAAACTCTTTCTGGACCTGGCTTGCCGGCTGATCAGCGAGGCAAAGCAGAACACGCTTGTGAACAGTGTGGAATCCCCGTTGCCTGGCGAGGGGAAAAGCATCAGCTATTTGACTTGCTGTAATTTCAACTGATGCCAGAGAGGCCCCGAGGCGTTCGACTGTTTCTTCTTGCCGAGGCCTGTCTCACCTTGACCCAGTCTGACTGGTGGATATTGTCAGGTTCCTGATCTGGAAGCAGGGCAGCTGTGCCGCGTCACCTGTGGGGTCAGCGTCGCAGAACGTAACCTGGTTTCATCTCCCTCCTCCCGCCTTCATCTCCCGATCTGGAGGCGGCTAGGATGCAACAGAGCGCTCAGCATCCAAGGACAAACATCATCGGGCCATCGTTGTACTTTTCGGAAGCCATGAGGAAGGCTTCTCTTGGAACAGTTGACTAATGCAAGATCTGCCTTGCACAACCTGTTTTGGATTTTTAAATACGAAAATGCACATTAACCATTAGGGAGCTGTTGTGGGGCTGCCGGCGAAGCAAATCCCTGTATATAGTTTGTGGCCCAAAGCATTGGGTTTTAGGGCACAACTCCACCGTGCGTGAATGGGGGTATGTGTGCGCACGCGCGTACGAGAGAGTGCACATTTTTAAAGTAAGTGTTAACGTCTTCCCTGTTCAGGCACTTTTCATTGACATGGGATTTAAAAATAGAAATGCCAATAGCTGAAACCAACTACAGTGGAGATTGGCTTCCACAGTTCAGTTATCTGTTCCCCAGGGTAAATTTTAGATGTAGTCCCTTACCGCCCGCTCTGTTCTGTGCAGAACATGTACAGAAACTGTTCAATAATAAGCACTTGATTGTATTCTAAAGTTCTTTCTGGTGGCACAGGCAAATAGTACAATGTGCTCGTCTTTGACTGGGTGCATTATATGTGGATTTGAATTTTGTCCTGTAGGTGAGAGGAGGTTCTGGTTTATGGAAGAGGAGTATTAGGAATCCTCTATGGCCAGTCTCAGCACACGTTCCAAAGTGCAGGGCAGCCTCCAGTTAAAATCGGTATTTTTCCCACCGTTCTGCCGTTTTGTGGAACTCCCATTCCCACTTTCTCTTTCCCGCAGAAGTGACTGAATAAAAGGTATGTTTAAAAAAATAAAAATAAATGGTTAATTATTTCAGTAGTGCATAGAAATAGCTTCAGGAACAGCCTGTTGGAACGCTGACAGCGCACAGGGTCATCTGTTCATAGGAATAGCGCAACACTGCAATTGTAATGACGGCGATTTAGGGACTCACCCAGTCCACCCACATCGCCACTCTAAGCTTGGGTATCGTAAGTGATCTGCTCTGCTAAAGACCGTATAGGAGAGCTCTGTGAGCTTACATGTTTGCAAGCTCATCTAAGGAAGATCTTACAGGTGGAATTAAGGCCCAAGAACGGTCCAGCTAAGAGCTGCCCCAAATTAACAGAATCATCAGCCAGTGTAAAAGATTGACACTTGAGCATGCTTTCGAATATCGCCCACCCCCCACGGGGCTTGAATAGCAGCCATTTGTGGAACTATTTCCTGTTGGATGCGTAATTTTGGATGGTTTTATAAGCTGAGAATGAACCTAACAGTGCATGCTCTGAATTTATGTAATCAGGCTGGGATCATCTTGCCAATCATGGCTTTGAGGGGCTGTTCTGAGCTGCAGGGCCATCTCCTCTAATGTTGCCGCTTGCAGCCCGGTGATTGCCGTTCCTCTGATTCCCCCCTCTGCTCAGTCTTGAGCTGGCGTGCGTGCGTGCATGTGTGTGCAACTGCTGGCTTGGGCAATTTAATTCCTTTCCTGATTCCAAAGTATCCAAGCTGGAAGCCGTATGGAATGTGTCCTGCCCTCATCGCCATCGTCATTACACCTTTAGTGCCATGCTAAAAAACAAAACAAAACCCCACCGCTCTGGGTTTTTTACGCTCTTGACGCTAAAGAGGAATGCAGCACCAACTGCTTTGGAGACACTGGTGTGAATGTGCTTACTCCGAAAGGAGGGAGGGCAAACTGTCTGGGTGGCTGCAGAACCCCACAGTGGATTGTAACTTTAGTATGCCTTTGCTGGCTATTCTGTATGTAGTATTAATCAGTTGGATAGCTCCAGAAAGGAATGGGCGCAGCACCCTGGGAAGTCAAAGGGCCTGGCTGAGTCGGCCCCTGGGGATGTGCAAAAGCTCATCTGTGCAGCACCCTGTGGATTGTGCTCTTGTGCATCTCCCTTTCGTTTCAACAGGGCTTGCACGGGGCAAGTGGCGGGAGGGAGAGTCCAGTGTGCCCCTGAGAGGCAGTCCCCTCTGCATTGAAACGAAGCTGCTAAAGTTTCAGCCTTTTTGAGAATAAAGCTGACGTGGAAAAAAAAAGTGTCGACTTTTCCCTGTATGTTTCTCTCGATTTTGAAGCGTCTTGCAGGGGGTGGCTGTGCTCAGCTAAATGACCACTAACATGACCAAACCCTGTGGCACCTTTTGGAACACAAACCCAAGCTTTTGTGAGCGCAGCCTGCTTCGCTGGATGCATGAAATGTTAGCTTCACTGATACATATTTAGATGAGTGTAGGGAAGAAGAAACAACAACATGGAATTGACAGGCTAGCATTCAATTTCTCTCTATATCACTCTGTATGAATATAAGAGCCCCACTGGATCAGGACAAGGCCCATCCAGTCCAGCTTCCTGTATCTCACAGTGGCCCACCAGATGCCTCAGGGTGCACATGAGACAACAGGCTGCCTGCATCCTGTTGCCACTCCCTTGCACCTGGGACAATTCTGAGGAAAATCCTGAAGTAAACACACTGGTGGCTAGTCAAGATTCTCCACAGCATTTCTCTTTGACAGCCACCAGAATCAGATGTGTCTCTTCAGACATGTACTCATAGGAACAGCCCCACTGGATCAGGCCAAGGCCCGTCCAGTCCAGCTTCCTGTCAGTGGCCCACCAGATGCCTCAGGGAGCACATGAGACAACCAGATATTTGCATCTCATTGCCAATTCTCACCATCTGAGAGGAGTGATTCTAAAGTAGCCTACTTCTACAGTTCCACAGATTGATTACACATTGGTTAAAAAGTACTATCTGTCCTAACTCTCCCAACACTCAGTTTCATTTCCTCTTCCTCTCAGTGGCTTTCTTCTTTTTCCCACCTGGGGCGTAGGAGTAGGAGCAGCAATGGAGGTCAGTGGGTTGATAGAGATGGATCTGTCCCCCTCAATCTGCTGCCTGAGGCAACTACTTCAGTTGGCCTAACTGATGGGCCGGCTCCTTTTTTTTTTTTTTTTAACCACCTTACGGAGAACTAGGCTTACAGCTAACTGAAAAGGGCAAATGTAAAACGCCTACTGTAATTAACAGTGAGCAAAGACCCAAAGCAATCAAAATATATACCGCTGACAAAGAGCCCCTCCCCCAATATGCCAGACTGCATGTCTGAGAGATCTGCATTTTGATCCAGACTTTAAAAAAAAGGAAAACCCTTCAAAAAGCTGCTGTGTGAGACTGCAAGTTTGATTGAAGCAGTGGCTTTAGGGATGGGGTATTTTTTTTTTGCTTATTGCTTATAAAGCAATTTTGCTTGTTGTTTCCCATCTTCCCAGCTGGTGGGGAAGACCAGCATGTAGTTAGTTACCTGTATGATTCTGCAGTGGGATTCACAGCCATCTGGTGAATGGCATTTAGATTAAGACTCCCGCAGAGGGAGAAAAGAGGTTTTATGTCCATGGGGCTGCTGGAATATAGAAATATACCACCACTGTGCCAGAGCTGCCATTTAATGTGCAGTTTGGTCCTTAAAGGTTGACAGAAGTTGCTGAATCCTGAAAGGGAGTTTTGTACACCAGGAGCCACAAGAGGAGAAATCACATCAGGGACCAGCAGTTAGGAAGGCTATTATCATTTGACGAATGGGAGAATAAAGGAAGCTGCTTAGAGAGGCAAGACCACAAATAGACTGAAATGTTTGGAAAGGTCATTCATTGCAGACAGTCCTTATCATTCTGTAACATGTGCATGTATCACAAATGGGGGGGGGGCATGAATAATGCCATGGTGGTTCAACAGGACTGATGGCGCATACACTTTTAAGGGTGCAATCCTAATCTGGAGTTAGGCCAGCAACGTTTGGCTGGCACAAGGGATCCCGTAAAGTGTGTTTGGACCACTCTTGGAATCAGGGAGGATGGCACATGTCTGTGTGACTCAGAGAGTGGTCCAAACACATTATGGTGTCACTTGTGCCAGTCAAACTTGGCTGGCTTCACTGTGCTGGCCTAACTCCAGGTTAGGATTGTGCCCTAAATGGCAAAGTACCCGGAAATCCGGATGGTGTGGAATGCGTCTATTCCAGCGTCAGATGCCTCTAGGGCTCTCTGGCATGCTAGTGTGACAAGACTCCACCTCTCTACTGTAGGTGCTTCCACTTGAAAAACAATCCTACATTTCGCATGGAGGGTGGGGAATCCCCCCAGCAACATGGTTGCTACACCGTTATGCATCAGTAGATGATCAGCCAGACAGTCTGTGACTGGGCTAGGACCGTCATTGATGCACAGAGATTTCATCTTGCGTTTTGGGTTCCTGCTGCAGCAGCTCTTACAACACCCGAGCCCTCGTGGCAACCAGAAATAGAGCGCTTGAAGGGCACTGCGAGACTGAGGGTCTCAGCACCACGCTGGTAAGACATCAGATTTGCTTGTAAGCACCAAAGTCTGCCTCGGTGGAGAATGCAAATTCGGCCAACATTCTCAGCAGTTACAGGAAAAGACGTCTGTTCTGGAAATATTTGGACTGCCAAGAGCCCCTTCAGGCCCTCTTGTTATGAGCAAGCAGCGGACTGCGTAAAGGCATCCATTTCTAACCACAATCATCAGACAAGTCAATCAGCAATGTATTGTCCCAGACCGTGGAGTCGGTCTTCTAAAAAAACAACACCACCATGTGGCATTCCAGATGTTGCTTTTCATCTCCCATAGCTGCACACCAAGGCCGAACATGCTCTCTTTGTGGACGAGAGCTGCCACAGTCCCTCCCGATGCATTAGCAGAAGTGCTTTTTGCGCCTGAGCTGCTTCTCTCCCCCCCCCCACTTTGCGCAGAAATGTCTACGTTGCAATACAAAGTTTTGGGAACCTGGGTGTTGTGTGGGCAGCCTTGTGCAACGTCGTCTCCAACAAACAGCTCCTTATTTGTACTTGGGCACGTCGAACACTGGTAGGGTGTAGCCTCATCACAACTATTACGGTTAGTTTGACTTTTCCGTCTACATCGGCAGTCTCCAAACCGCGGTCGCTGGTGCCCCAGTGTAACGCTCCAGGGCACAGCTATGGCAAAGCCTTGGACCAGAAAATGGGGACAAAGAGCCTTCTGGGGGCAACGTGTGGCAGAAGCAGTTGCCCAGCCCAAGGCTGTACAAAAATGGGGGGGGGGCTAAGATGGGAGACTCCAGCGTGGAACCAAAAGGCTTTGCCACGGCCGCTCTGCACGTGGTAGCTTTATGTTGGGGCAACACAGCCAGCGGTTTGGAGACCGCTGATGTAGACTTAACTATTGCGACTCTGGTTTTCACCTGGTTTTTCTGCTAAGTATTGGGGTTTTTTTTTAAGCTTATTGCTGCCTCTTTCATTACAATGTTGGTCGTCCTTAATTTCATACAACCGGAGTTAGGCCAGCACAAAGATTTGAGTGTTGCAGGAGTGTTGCAAACGTGCCGTGAAGTGCATTTGGGCCACCCTCTGAGTGGTCTTGTGTGCCAGCCTCCCTGACTCTGACAGTGTTGCAAATGCGCTTTAAGGCACATTTGTGAAACTGCTGGGCCAGCACAAAAGATTTGTGCCGTCCAGGTTAGGATCGTGCCCACAGTGAGATTTGGGTCTATAGAGAACAGAATGAAGCGGCAGACAGATTTCGAGAGGTTGCACTTCGAACGCCTTCTTATGTTTACAAGCTCCCTGCCACAAGAAAACAGCTGGAAAAGAGCTAGGATAGAATCTTTCTCCCTGATGTGCTAGTGTTCTGTTTGCACAGAGTTCATGTATGCACAGAAGCTTTTAAAGGATCACCCGCCTGCAATCTGAAGAGGTGGGGCCCATTCTACTACCTCAGTCTGAGTCATGCACAGACCAGGTCCCACCACAACCCAGAAATCGACACATACAGGATCAGGCTGCCTCATGAATTATGCACGGAAGGGATAGAGTCGATAGAGGGATGTTCTTTTCCCTCTCTCAAAACACCAGAACCAGGGGGCATCCGCTAAAACTGAGGGTTGGGAGAGTTAAAACAGATAAAAGGAAGTACTTTTTTACCCAGCCGGTAGTTAATCTGTGGAACTCTTTGCCACAGGAGGTGGTGATGGCATCTGGTCTTGATGCCTTTAAGAGGGGATTGGACAGATTTCTGGAAGAAAAGTCCATCGTGGGCTATAGGCAATGATGGGCTGTAACCTCCTTACAAAGGTGGTGGGCTACTTCAGAGTACCGGGTGCAAGAGAGTGGCAACAGGATGCAAGCATCTTATTGTCTTGTGCCTCCCTGGGGCACCTGGTGGGCCGCTGTGAGATACAGGAAGCTGCACTAGGTGGGCCTTTGGCTTGATCCAGCGGGGCTCTTCTTATGTTCTACGGGAGAGCAGGCTACTTCAGAATGTTAGGTGCAAGGGAATGGCAGCAGGATGCAAGCATCTTGTTGTTTACTGAACTCCCTTAGGCACCTGGTGGGCCACTGTGAGATATAGGAAGCTGGACTAGATGGGCCTTTGGCCTGATCCAGCAGGGCTCTTCTTATGTTCTTATGAAACCCACCCGTTGAAACTCTCCAGTCCTCTGAACAGGCACACTTCTGACGGGACAGAGCAGCATATGCCTCCTGAGCGTTGTGCATCATAGACTGACTAAGGGCAATGGTGGTAGTAGCTGCAAGTGCTAAACAATCTGCTTGCACAGCCTTGCATGTAAGTATGTGGCAGTGTGACTCCACAGAGCAGTCCTATGAGCAATAGGCATGTCAGGAAACAGAGTACCTCTGGATCACTGCTATTAATAATGCCCACATGGGGAGGCAAAATGTTACTTTATTTTCTAGGGAAAAAGTCCTTTAATGCTCATGGGATCTGCAGGTAAACATAATTCATTGTCGAGAAGTGCCAAGAGGAAGAGGAACAACACAATGCAAGTGGGGCTGTTTGGGGTTTCCCCCTTTAAGTCGCTCTTTCCTCGCCCACAGTCACATTAGAAATGAATTACTGAAAACACAAAGGCTCAAAATGCGATTTAAAGGTCATACTTCAAATTCACACTCAGGCGGATGGGTCTGATAAGGCAGGTTCTGTGCCGGGCCATCCGCAAACAGTTCGGGAGACCAACTTGCTGCGTCGGGCACAGAGTGGGACGCAGACGCCTGACTCAACCCATCAGCAAGAGCACAGAAGCCAGGAGACGCAACCGTTTGGTGTCTGAGGCTGGCGGCACCTTCACGAATGGGCCTGATTCGAACGGCAGCCTCTAGTGGTGGCATTTTTGTCGGCGTGAACTCGGTCGCGCACCCAAGTCCGTTCTCTGAAAGAGGAGACTTCGCTACGATTTGGTTGTCAGCAACGCTCCCAACTGGGATCCTCCTTCTCAACCCAAGCGCTTTTTGGTACCGGGGAGCAAGCCTCTGCACCCCTTTTCTCTCCGAGGGAGGAATCCACTCCTTGCTGTCATTGTCAAACAACTTCTGGGCTGGGCTGCCATCGGTGGATAAAGGCATCGGGTCCTCCTCGTCACCAGCAGTCCTGCAAGCGTCGCTCCCTCTTCCGGGTGGCAGGAACTTGCTGAGACACTGTCGTCGCAAGGAGTGTCGTGAGGCAGCCCTGGGTCTCGCACGTCTGCCATTGATCCGGGACAACTGATTCAGCGGCAATTCGCCAAGAATGGACTCACTGCCCCTGTGGAGCCTTATCCATCGACAAGGTTTGGCAAAGGGGGTGGCCTGGGAGCAGGGCACAAAGTCCGAGGTCCCTGCAAGGCTGCCTTCGGACTCTGCTCCTGAACCAGCCGCTGGAGTGCTTGTTTTTCGGCCGGAAGCAGCCTGCAAGGATAAGCCACACGGAGAAGTGGTCCAGCTCGCGTCCAGCTCGCTTGGCGATAGCTCAGATGTCGGGTGCTTCTCGGTCGGGGAACCCTCCTGCTCCGAGAAGGCTCCGACTGCATCTAATCTTCCGGTAGCAGCTCCCACCGCTCTGGCATGAGGATCAAAGAGATCAGCAGAAGCATCGTAACTGCATTGGAGGCAAACGGAACAGCCCTGGAGAGAACTGCTGGTGCTCCCCCCTCTGTCACCATTCCCTTGCACCTCTGGGAGTGGCTCTCTACAGCTCCCATGACAGTCACCTGATTTACTAGGCGACGTGGAGCTGAAACCCTCTTCTTGGACGTCTGCAAGTTCAGTACGTTGCTGCGGCTGGCGGCTAGGGCTTCCTGCGTGTCTCCGGTTGCTACTGCGTTCACAGTTCAAGGGAGTAGTTTTCTTGATTTGCAGGCAAGGGCTCTCCAAGCCATGACTGATCGGCTTGAAAGAGGAGGCGGCCTGGAGATCCTTGGAACCAGCGCCATCTTGGTCCACTCCTTCCTTCGATGACCGAGAACATTCTTTTGGACGAGGGTGAACTGCAGTTGGGGAGGAGCAAGAGAAGGGGACCGAACGCTCGTTGGAGAGGCACTTCCATCCGTCCTCGCTTCTAAGAGACAAAGAGCTGCTAAAGGCTTCCTGTTGAGAGTCGCTGCCACGGAGGGAAGACAGGTCCAGCCAACAAGGAGGGCAGCCTTCTTTCCACACTTCCACCTTCTCCGCCGGCTTCCACAACTTCTCCGCCGGCAGCCCAGTCAACAAGCTGCCATGGAAAACGGCGGACGTGGGAGACGACTGGTTGAGAGATCCCTGGAAGTCATCGGGCCCCTTGCAGGGGCAGCGTTCCCAGGCTTTCACCTCTGGTGGTGAATCTGCGGCTTTGTTACTTTCAAGTTCGGCAATGAAGACACTTAGGCTTTCAGAAGACGGCAGCTCATCCCCAAACCAAGGGGATGGTTGAAAGCCTCCGTCAGCTCCAATGTGACTGGGGGAGGCAATAAGGGGATCCAAAGAACCGCCTTGCCGTGGGCAAGGCAAAGTGTTCCACGATTTTTCTGGACCACGGCTATGTTGGCTGCTGATTTTGCCAGGAGAACCCGTTCCGGTGAATTCCAACAGGCTACACCCTTTTCTTCTTAAAGAAATCCCATCCCTTCTCTGCGTGGCGTGAGAACTTCCCCGCAAGGAGTGGCTCAAAGAGCCGCAAGGAGTGGCCCCACAAGAGCCACTCCTTGTGGGGAAGTTCTCACGCCATGCAGAGAAGGGATGGGATTTCTTGTCTTGCTGGGCATTTGGGGTAATCCCAGCCAGATCAAGGCTCTGGCTTAAAAGGCCGTGTGATGAAGACAGACCAGCTTCCCGGTTTTGCTTCTCGTGGGCTGTCTGGCGGGCACTTGGAGCTACAGGATCCTCAGGGGTTCCCCCAGACGTGGATGAGGAAGTCAGTCCAAATGACTGAGGCCAAAGGCTTGAGAGGCCGTCTATGCAGCCGGACGGAGCCGACCCCAAGCTAGCAGAGCCCTGCGAGGAGCTGAGCTCAATGGCGGGTTGATCCAGTGCTAGGAAGAGACCATGAGGGGGCCCTAGCCCTCCGGGATAGGGCCTGAGACGAGCCTGCTGGAGGTACTGGAGAACGGTGCAGCCCACAAGCCAAGGGTTTGGTACAAACATCTGACATGCTGTGAGAGCCCTGGGGTGCCCGATAGCTCGGCAGTCGTGTTGCAGGGAGCCGGCATCATTGTGCTTGACGGACTCCTGCAAGAAACCAAAGCGCATTTCATCAGGAACCGCCCCTGACAAGACCTTATGGCAAGTCTCTGCCCGAGTCAGCCAAACCAATCATAGATGCAGAATCGAGTCCATTTTCCACCTGGCCAAGTCTGGGTCGTCTGTGGCTGTGCAGACCCTCCAAGAAGGTGGGAAGGGCCCAGCGTTGTCATGCAGCCAGAATGCTGGGCGGGAGGAACGGGTGAGCGGTAGCCCATGGGGGCGGGGAAGACGGCGAAACGGACCGGAACGCAACGGGCGGGCTACCGCTCACCCGTTCCTCCTGCCCAGCGTTCCGGCTGCATGACGCCGCTGGAAGGGCCCCTATCTGGAGACCCCCAGGTTTGTTGTTAGGCCTTCCTGCCTGCAAATCAGGTGCTTTGCAAGGGCATGGAAGAGCCTCCTGCAGTTGACCGTCTTCCAATCTGAAACTGATACCTCGATTTTCGGAAGAAGTTTGGAAACGGGGTGGGGGTGGGGAGACGGAGATAGCAAAGGAGGACGGTTGCTGGGAAAGACTGAATCGCTGTGGTCCTTGCCCTGCCCACTCCTGTATCGGGACGGCAACATGGTCTTAGAAAACGCTGCATTTTAGGAAATGTGAGTTTCAGAGGTTAGCCACTCAAACGGAGAAAGATAGATAGTTACTGTGCCGGGCAAAGGAAAAAAGCATTTCCCTCTATCTCAGTGTTATTCAAACTGTGGGACAGCACACACTTGGTGGGTCGCGACCTGATATTAGATGGGTCGCGGAAAGCTGGGAGCAGCCATCTTGGAACCTGCAGGCCTTACTCTTGCCATATTCCTTTTGTGAGTGTTCACAGTTTGAATTTTCAAGTGAGGGTTTTTTTTTTACATTTTGTTTTTAGTTCAGTGCTTTTACATCATATTTTGTCCTCATCTAGCTTTCTGTCAAAGATGTTTCATGGTTGTGCAATTGCTGCAGTCCAAGAATGCCAGTTTGCACTCCAGGAGTGTCTTTTTATTATGTTACAATGACAGCACTTCCTGCTTGATGATGTCACTTCCTGCCATGACATCACTTCTAGGTTCATCACGTCTGGTGGGTCCCTACACGAAGTGTAGTCCCAGTTCTAAATGTATGAACGTAGTCCCACATTCTAAAAAGTGGGTCCCGGTCTAAAATGTTTGATCTACGTGATCTGAAGGTTCTGGACAGCTTTCAAGACGTAAAACAGGCAAGGAAGTGTTCATAATTGGATCCAGATCATACAACCTTTGCAGTTATCCAGCAGTCTTTATCAATCTGCTTTATCAATCAATCAATCAATCAACTAACTGACAGTGGGAAAGGACAGGTACAAGGCACCGAAACCTGCACCCCCATGAACAAAAGTAGGATCCAGGAAAAGTTCCTCCTCTTTTGCCTTGCTTGGGTTCTGCAATCTTTAGGGTGCAATCCAACTTGGAGTTAGGCCAGCAAAATTTGGCCAGCACAAGGGACGCCATAAAGCACGTTTGGACCACTCTCGGAGTCAGGGAGGATGACTCCGTCTGTGTGCTGGCCTCTCCGACTTCAAGAGAGGTCCAAACATACTTACGGTGGCCCTTGGGCCAGCCAAACTGTGCTTATCTCAGTTTAGTTAAGCTTAACTCCAGGTGCTTAACTGGAGCCCGTTAAGCTTAACTGGTGCTTAACTGCGCCCGCTCAACTCCAGGTTAGGATTGTGCCCTTAAAAACAACACATGAAAGTGACACAGTACCTTAACGCCAAAGACAAATTTCTTTCCGATGAAACATGTTTCAACTGCTTCAGCTACCGCACCTGAAGACACCCTGCTTGGTTCTCCTGCTTCCCGGTTCAGTCCCTCAATGTACCTTGAAGAAGAACAGTACCGAAAATTAACCGAGGGGGGCAGAGCAGAGCAGCAAATCCAAGATCTGTAGTGAAGGTCAGGCTGACACGTCGCGGCTATTAAAAGAAATCAAACTCTGCTTTTCGACAAAACAGGGCACAGAGCAGTTTACACAGCAGAAGGCATCTTGAAACCAGATTCCCTGTCCCAAAGGGCTCACATCTAAAGAGGCGCAGGGTGCCATTCTAACCAACTTTCCAGCGCTGACATAGCTGTGCCAATGGGGCATGTGCTGCATCCTGCAGTTGGTGGTGGTGGTGGGCAATCACAGAGGCCTCCTCCAGGGAAGGGAATGTTTGCTTCCTTACCTCGGAGCAGCATTGCCCTGACCCCAGTGCTGGAAACTCGGTTAGGATTGTGCCCACAAACAATTTCTGTTCACTTTCTGGGCGACACGCTGGAATGAGTAAAGGCCACATTAAAAAAAAAAAATCAGCAAAATGCATTCCAGCACTAGCTGTCACTTCACGTTGTCAACATATTCTCAAGCTGAAAGTGTGCCTCGCAGTCGTTTGTTCCACACGTCCCAAAAGCCAAACATCCATCTTGCTCAGACGTCAGTAAGGACGAAAGTCCTGCAGAGCCAGCCATCACATTAAAAGAGGGTGGATTCAGTTTTCCAGGCTTATGATGCATGTTAAGGCAAAGGAATTTCCCGCTCCTCACTTTCAGGGACCCCCACCTCTGTTCTTGATATTCATATAGCATTTTGAACTCGCAAGGGGCTTCAAAAATGCACTTACCCTTGCAAGGATTAGCACTAAATGCAGAGTATCATCAGCTTTTTTTTTTTTTTAAAGCTAAAGCTGAGAGTCAGGAAATAATTTTTCAAGCTCACCCAGTGAGCTCCAAGCTCTAGGTACCCAGACGCAAGCCCAGTATCCTTCCCCATAGAAATATACAGTCCTTGCTGAAGGTCCACACAGTATAAAATGGTACAGATTTAATTGCCCCTATGAATACATGCCATCTTAGTATCCATGCAGCAAAATGAGTTTTCAAGATAAAATTAAATTTGCAACTGGACTGGCTTGCATCAGGGAAGCCGGCCGGCGCATTTCAACAGGACAAAAGAGGTGGCAAGCTTTACCTTTGCAGGCCCTTGGCCGTGACTCCGAAGTAAGCATCTAAACAGCTTCCAAACACCGTCACCTCAAGCACATCGTGAGCATCAACATCAGCTACTTCGAGCGAGAGTCGATACCTGTAGTTTGTGTCTTTGGCCTCCCCAGAGTGGCCACACCTAAGGCAGCTGTACCTGTCGAAAGGCAAAGAGAGAAGGCAATCTGAACCATATGATTTTACTCTGCAAATCTGCTGCTTTTCCGACTGCAGTGGGTGGCATTCTGTTTCCAGATCTGGCAATTCAAGGTGCTGGTACTGGCCTTTAAAGTCCTACATGGCTTAGAGCCTGGGGAATGGAAAGTATTTTTTTTTTTTTGAGGAACGTTTTAATTAAATTTGGTGATCACTTAAATATGAGCCTTTTTAAAATTGGTTACTGATTTGTTGGATGACCTGTACTGTTACGTATTAAAATGAATAAATAAAGCTAATGGGGGTTTCACCAATCCTAGTGATGCTACTGCATTTAGGCTGTGTGTATAATACTGTAATTTACTCTGTATGGTCTGGGAGGCAGCTCAGGAGAGAGATCTTGGGGTGCTGGTGGACAACTCAATGAAGATGTCAACTCAATGTATGGCAGCGGTAAAGAAGGCCAATTCCATGCTGGGGGTAATTAAAAAGGGGGTTGAGAATAAAACAGCCAATATTATTATGCCATTGTACAAATTGATCGTAAGGCCACATCTGGAGTATTGTGTACAGTTCTGGTCGCCACATCTCAAAAAGGACATAGTGGAGCCGGAAAAGGTGCAGAAGAGAGCAACGAAAATGATTACTGGGCTGGGGCACCTTATGAAAAAAGACTTCAGTCTAGAAAAGTATTCTTCAGTCTAGAAAAAGATGCCTGAGGGGGGGCTTGATTGAGACATACAAAATTATGCTTGGGATGGATAGAGGGATGTTCTTTTCTCTCCCTCACAACACCAGAACTAGGGGACATCCACTAAAACTGTTGGGAGAGTTAGAACGGATAAAAGGAAATACTTTTTTTTTACCCAGTGGGTAATTACTCTTTGGAACTCCTTGCCACAGGAGGTGGTGATGGCATCTGGCCTAGGTGCCTTTAAAAGGGGATCAGACAGATTTCTGGAGGAAATGTCCATTGTGGGCTACAAGCCCCGATGGGTGGTGCAACCTCCTGGTTTTAGAAGTAGGCGACCTCAGAATGCCAGGTGCAAGGGAGTGGCAACAGGATGCAGGCCTCTTGTTGTCTTGTGTGCTCCCTGAGGCACCTGGTGGGCCACTGTGAGATACAGGAAGCTGGACCAGATGGGCCGCCTTACGTATTTCTTATTCTTATTAAGATCCAGCAGGGCTCTTCTTATTTTCAGAAGGAGGTTCATTATGGGAGTGGCACAATGAGCTCTCACACCGGGTGATGGAAACCCTAATGACGCCTCTGGGCCAAAGCTACTTAGAGCTTTTGGATTTGTTGGCTGCGCTTTAGAGCGGACTCACCTCTCTGAATCCAATAACAGCCTGGAAAGGCAGTTTTGACACGAAGGATACACAAAGTTGGAGTTCTGGATGGAAATCACAGAGGCCACAAGGAGTCTTCGCCTGCCATTCATGTGCTTCCAGAAATCATCGCCAAAGAACAACACAGACCGCTATACTTGCATGCAATTTTCCCAGTTGTGCCCTTAAGAGATTTCTTCATCTAGACTTGAGGAAGATTTTCAGGGTCACTTTGTGCATGTATGAAAAAAAAAAAGGTGTTTACAGTGAATATCTACAGTGAACACGGCCATATAGAAATCAGTCTTTGAAAACATGCTGTAATACACACACACACACACACACACACACTTGGACAACTGCAGGCACTGCTGAGCATTGGGAAATTTGCACCCCCCTTCACTTCTTCTTATCATCATTATGGGAAAAAACACAAAGGACCTTTAGGCAACACCTTTTTTCTGATGGCATTACAATGGACTGAGAAGGGAACATCCACTTGCATATTTTGAAAAACTGGCCTGTTCTAAAACAGGAATTCCCAAACTGTGTGCCATCAGAGATCTGCCAGTGTGCTATACGAAACAAAGAAACAAGCTAATTAAAGGGCCTTATGCGCTCAAGCCAGTAGTGCAGTGGCGCGGTAAGTACTGCAGGTGCCACAATGCGCCATGTAAGTGGTCCCCCCCACTCGCCATCAGAGCCATTCTGGGCAGCGATGGCAATATCCAGGTGTGTTGCTGTCGCTGTCCGGATTGGCTCCTATGGCAAGTGGGAGGGGCCACCTACTCAGCACATTGCTGCACCTGCAGTATTTACTAAGAACATAAGAAGGATCAGGCCAAGGGCCCACCTAGTCCAGCTTCCTGTATCTCACAGTGGCCCACCAGGTGCCTCAGGGAGCACACAAGACAACAAGATGCCTGTATCCTGTGGCCACTCCCCTGCATCCAGCACTCCAAGGTAGCCTACCTCTAAAAATCTCTAAAATAAGGAGATTGCACTAACTATCATGGCTTATAGGCTGCGAGGGACTTTTCCTCCAGAAATCTGTCGAGTCCCTTTTTAAAGGCACATACGCCAGACGCCATCAGCACTGTACCACTAAGCTACCCACCTACAGAGGCAGCTGCTCCCTACAGCCAGGGAGAGGTTGCAGCTCTGTGGCAGGGGCCCTGCTTTACATGCCGACAGCCTCAAGTCCAACAGCAAGAATCTCCAGGCAAGGTTGGACAGATCCTTTCCTGAAACCTTGAAAAACTGTTGCTTCCTAAGAGTACAAGCACCTGTAGGTGGGCCAATAGTCTGATCCAGTATGTGGTAGCATCGTATTGGTCCCACATCTCTTTATACTCAGCTGCTGTGAGACCTTGTGCCAAAAAGTCACCTACAAATCTTAATGAATAAATGGCCTTTGGCTGGCCCCCTACTGCAACACTCTCCAGTAAATAAAGCTTCCAGAGTGCAAGGAGGCAGCCTCCCTTTTTACTACAGGCTTAGGGCGCAATCCTAACCTGGAGTTAGGCCGGCACAGTTAGGCCATCAAAATTTGGCTGGCACAAGGATTATGTTAAAGCATGTTTGGACCACTCTTGGAGTCAGAGAGGCCAGTACAAATGCATCCTCCCTGATGCGTACACATCCCCATGTGTACACATGCAGTACACATGCATCCTCCCTGACTCAGAGAGTGGTCCAAACACGCTTTACGGTGGCCCTTGTGCAGGCCAAACTTTGCTGGCCTAATTTGTGCCGGCCTAACTCCAGGTTAGGATTGTGCTCTTACTCCAGGCAAAAGAAAGGCATTCTGGGAAAAATCAGGAGCTTGGGTCAAGCGTTAAAAATGCACAGATGGGCACCTTGCCCCGCCCCCCCAAAATCAGGCATGATTAATGACAGACGTATTTACTCAGCCACAACATTTGCGACTGCATCAGCACCTCATGGGCAGGAACAGAACGCCTGATCAGCACCTGCCTGCCTGCGATGCAGAAGAAAATAGTCTGGGTTAGGAAACAGCCTCTGTGCAGCCACAGAATGTGGAAGACGCTAGAATCAGCCCGAAGAACGACTGTGCAAATATTGTCATTGCTCCTCGGGGTGAGCTAAATTTTTAACCGTGATTCAGCCTGAGAAACAAGCCTGTACTGAGAAACATGCCCACTTTGCAAGACAGCTGCACTTTGGAACATGAGGACTCTAACCAGAGGCAGGGCCGGCTTATTGAGGAGGCCAGCTGAAACTGCTGCCTCAGGCAGTAGATTGGTGGGAGGTGGCCATCTCTTTCCTCCACCCTGCTGTGCCTCACCTTACTCCATGGATTAGATAAGGAAGGGGGGGGGACAGAAAGGAAAAGTAAATCTGGAGAGGAGAGTGCTGAGCTAGTGCTACTAGTCCTACTGCTTCTTGCTCTGGGCTGTCCACCCATCATTTTGTGTCTTTTCCCACAGTTGTGGCCTTTTTAGTTCATGGGAACTGGTGCAGCGCACAGGTTAAGACCTGCAAGTCAAGACTCCCCCAGTATAGATCTCCCCTCTGCTACGAACTCACTAGGCAGCCTTAGGGAAACCTCACCCCAGGGTTTTTGTAAAGATTACAACAGGACAATACACGTGAGGATTTCGAACACTCAAAAGCAGTGCCTTTTACATTCTGCATTCTGCTTTTACAACTCCCCCAACCACCTTCCCCCTTCTTCCAAACTCTTCCTTCATCTAGCCTGCATAGGATTTCCAGTGGCTGGGCCAGTACATAAGTAAATAAGAAGAGCCCTGCAGGATCAGGCCAAAGGCCCATCTAGTCTAGTCTCCTGTATCTCACAGTGGCCCACCAGATGCCTCAGGGAGCACATGAGACAACAAGATGCCTGCATCCTTGCACCTGGTATTTTGAGTAGCCTAATGCAAGGAGGTTGCACAACTATCTCTCCTCCAGCTTCACAGAATCCTTAGACAGCTAGGCTACAAATGTCATTGAGAGACTATCACCAGCTCCACCCAGAGTTTACAAAAAAATTGTTTCAAATATCTAAGTGACAGTTCAAATTATTCAGTACAGGGGAATGGAGCAGAAATAAAAAAAGTCCGCACCACACACATTCTGAATAGTAGCAACTCATCCTTTTATTTCCCTCTACATATTAAGTTTATGATATTAAGAATTTATGAACATTAAGTTTTCATTAAGAACATTAAGAACATTAAGGCATAGATATTAAGTTTATGAACATTAAGAAAAGCCCTGCGGGATCAGGCCAAGGCCCATCTAGTCCAGCTTCCTGTACCTCACAGTGGCCCACCAGTTGCCTCAGGGAGCACACGAGACCACAAGACACCTGCCGCTCCCTTGCATCTGGCATTCTGAGGTAGCCTACTTCTAACGTAAGGAGGTTGCACCACCCATCAGGGCCTGTAGCCCATGATGGACTTTTCCTGCAGAAATCTGTCCAGTCCCCTTTTAAATGCACCTAGGGCCAGACACTACCACACTTCCTGTGGCAAGGAGTTCCACAGATTAATTACCCACTGGATAAAAAAGTATTTATCCATTCTACCTCTCCCAACACTCAATTTTAGTGGATGCCCCCTGGTTTTGGTGTTGTGAGAGAGGGAAACGAACATCCCTCTATCCACTCTATCCACCCCATGCACAATTTTGTAGGTCTCAAATTTTGTAGATCTCGTAATTTTGTATATCTTGTAGCCATTTCTCAATTAAGGTCAAAGTCAGAGGCAGCGTCCGCCAAGATCACATCACGTGACGGTTTCAGCCTTAATGCATTCTGACGAAACGCATTCATCCATTTTGCTTCCCAGCACTGATCTAGGACCCTGCCGCCAATCCAGTGTTTAGCACTCTCTAGCGGACTCATTGCTTCAACACTCCTTACAGCCGCCGCATACACAAAGAGGGTTGTGTATGCATACACAAAGGACTGCACACAGAAATTACCAAGGGACCCACATCTAACACGACCTGAAAAAAGCAGAATGCAAATTAATTTTAACACAGGGAAAATTAAGGTGAAAAAGCCTTTGGTTCAAGCACCAGCTCAGCTTGTGGGTATCCTGGCTTTCGTGAGACAATAATAATAATAATAACAACAACAACAACAACAACAACAACAACAACAACAACAACAACAACAATAATGCTCGTATTTATATACCGCCTTTCTTAAGATCACTAGATTACTCTAATGACTGTAACTCAAGGCGGTTTACATGGGTAGACTTTATTCACAAACCCGAAGGTTTTTACAATTATACAGAAACGTTCTATCTTTCAAGAACAACACTCATACAGATGGATCTTTCTGGATTTAGCCTTCTTTCTTTAGCCACCCGTCTGTCTTCTGTTGGCTGAAGAGCATTCCAAGCTCTACTCACTGCCAGGGAATCCCCGTGCACTTTTGGGCTCAGATCCGTATGACAGATCACGGTAGTCATATTCATTAATACTGAATATAGGGAAGTGAGAGGCTTATAAGGAATCGATGTGCATGAGGAGGCAATAGCATGTGAGAAGGGTACATGACTGGATGCAACCCCACACCCTCACAAGCTGCCTTGATGCCTTGAAAAAGCAACGGAATGGGGGGCAGGAGGGAATGCTATCCTGGGATGAATATCAACCAACCAACAGTATTTATATACTGCTTTTGCAACGTGGTGGCGCAGCAGGTTAATCCACTGTTGCTGGGCTTTCTGACCAGAAGTCTGGAGTTCAAGACCACGCAACGGAGTGAGCTCCCGTTGCTTGTCCCAGCTCCTGCCAACTGAGCAGTTCAAACGCACCTAAAAATGCAAGTAGATAAATAGGGACCACTTTGGTGGGAAGGTAACGGCATTCCGTGTGCTACGGGCGTATAGTCATGCCGGCCACGTGACCATGGAAGCTTATCCTCAGGAAAAACGCCTGCTCTACAGGCTTGGAAATGGAGATGAGCACCGCCCCCTACAGTCAGTCATGACTAGACCATTCGGTCATGGGGAAACCTTTACCTTTTCAACACAAAGTTCACAAAGCAGTTTACAGGCAAATAATAAAAATAAAAATAAAAATAATAGTTAAATGGCTCCCTGTCCAAAAGGGCTCACTATCTAAAAAAAGGCAGACCACCAGCAAGGGCCACTAGAACAGACACTGCACAGGGGTGAAGAGGACAATTACCCTACCCCTGCTTAATATAAGAGACGCACCACTTGAAAAAGTGCTTCTTGCCCAGTTAGCAGGGGTTGAATGGGGACAATTGCTTCCCCCATGCTAAATATATGAGAGCCACCACTTAAGGTGCTTCTTTAGCCCGTCCCCACTGTTCGCCCCTACTATTAGTACTAAAAGGTAGGCTGCCCCTAAGCATAGAGGCTCAATTGAACCATTATAACTGAGTTATTGATAGACCTCCACACGTGTCCAACTCCCTTCTAAAGCCAGACAGAATAACGAGGAAGAAAAAAATCAAGGAAGAGAAAGCAATCAGACTCACCCACTCTCACTTTCCTCTTTCAAAGTGGTCCCTAAAAGAGCACTCAACTGATGCACGACTGCCTCCACCTCACGCCCCCCTCCTCATAAGGAAGTGACGTCACCAGTCTCCTCCTCTCGCGCCGATCAATGGATAAAGGAGCTGCAGCAACCATGAAGGTAGAATCGCTGGAGCCCGCATGATGTCATGTTCTTGAAGCTTCCGGGTACCACAAGATGGCTGACTCAGAACTTTCCCGCCAAGGACGAGGAGTGCCGCGAACTCACGAATATAAATCTCTCTGCACGTGTGTAAAAGTGAATCTCAACGTCTTCAAGCATGCCTGCGTGTTCTGCATACGGGTGTGCTAATCGCTGTCGGAAAAATGGGATTACTTTGCACAAGTAATTAAAATCATTGTGATCCATTGGTACTGGAAAATATTATGTTCTAAAGTATGCAACCCTCTTTAAATTACCATATTTTAGGAAAGAAAAACACTTGTACATTTCACAAATGAAAATCCAGAAAATACTTTTTTTCCATGTTAACATTATCCCTGCATCACAAACTGAAGTTGGTATGAAGAAATAAAAGCGGAACTTTAAACAAGAAGTTTAAACAAAACTCTTAATAGTCTAGAAGTAAAAAAGAATTCCTCTCATATTGACAACTACTTGTGTTGTGAAGAGATTTTAATGTAAT
Organism: Lerista edwardsae; assembly: GCA_029204185.1. Taxonomy (NCBI): domain Eukaryota; kingdom Metazoa; phylum Chordata; class Lepidosauria; order Squamata; family Scincidae; genus Lerista; species Lerista edwardsae. The sequence goes on along the minus strand of JAJKFI010000017.1, from coordinate 6,862,965 downwards.
TTCCCTACATATTTATCCAATTTTTGCCCACCCTCCCCTTTTTTTCTTTCCTTCCCGTTCACACCTTATTTTTGCTTGTGTAGATTTAAATTAAGTCTTTCAAAGCAGTGCAATCTGAGTTTAAATAGACAGCAAGTAGCATTTCGTCCGGTATGTTCAGTAATATAATTACGCGGAATTAAACCTTGTAATTGCATATTAACTCATAATAAGGTTACCAGTGATGTTTCTACACGATCACACGTTTTTATTTTCGTAAGTTTTTATTTCAGGAGTAAACTATTAAGTCCTAAACATCACGCGCAAACCAATCTGAAATGCTTGGAATCAGCATTGTTTTGAGTTCCAAAACATGGCCGCTAAGCCCGCCCCCTGGCTTCACTCCGTTCCTATTAATCCGACAGAGATGTGGACTCCAGCGATTCTACCTCTATGGCAGCAACAGCCTATTGCCGAGCGCATAGACTGGGAATGTGTAGACGCGCACAAGAGTCTCACTTCCGGGTCGGTTCCCTAGCAGTTTTATTATCTTTGGGGGGGTAACCTTCATTGAGCAAAATGAGACTTCACTCAGAAGAATCAATGGAAAAAGCCAGGATTTTAGGGTAGCTGTGATTGGCCGCAGTGAGTCCGCCTCCAAGCAAGAGGCAGGGGCCGAGAGAGGCATGCACACACTTCCTTTCTAGCTGAGGTCCCGTTTCATGTGACATTCACCCACCCACCCCGCTATTGAGGATGGGATGTGGTGGGCAGGTTGGGGATCCGAAGGGGCAAATTCACGAGGGTTTGCTGCAACCTTTGCTACCTAGCGGTTAATTAAGCTGTGGCACTCCTTGCCACAGGAGGTGGTGATGGCGTTTGGTCTAAGTGCCTTTAAAAGGGGACTGGACAGATTTCTGGAGGAAAAATCCACCATGGGCCATGATGGGTTGTGCAACCTCCATATATTAGTAGTAGGCTACTTCAGAATGCCAGGTGCAACGGAACGGCCACAGGATGCAGGCATCTTGTTGTCTCGTTACGTGTGCTCCCGGAGGCATCTGGTGGACCACTGTGAGATGCAGGAAGCTGGACTAGATGGGACTTTGGCCTGATCCAGCAGAGCTCTTCTATTCTTATGTTAATCTTGAAGGCTATATTGCATGACTTTTTGGGGTGGGGGTGGGGTGTTCCTGAGTGTCTAGCAATCCAGCCTCAGCCCCACTTCTAACCTGCAAAATAACAGTGGCCGATCACTTTGCAGGGCTTCAATGTACTCGGTCCCCGCTTCGATCACTAACCACAGTGCAATCCAAGGCATGCCTACTCAGGAGTAAGTCCAACTGTCTTTAGCTCTCCCAGGAAAATGCGGATGGGATTGCTTTACAAACGTACGGTGGGGGCAATAGGCTGCGGCTGCAATCCTACACGGGAGTGAGCAAGCCCCGTTGAACACAATAAGACTTACTGCTGGGTGAGGAGGAGACGTGCATTGGCTCTCGCAGTGCGTTTGCAGGCTATTGAAAGGGCGTCTTTAAAAACGTCTTTTTAAAAAGGTGTTTAAGACATGCACACAATTTCAAAGCAACCCATACGTTTTTGACAGCAAATAAACGATGAGTTAGGAAGAAGAGCGTGAAATCTAATCTGCCGCTGCCTTTCGTTTCTGGGTGGCCCTAAAATCTGGGACTTATGATTAGTTATCACATCTGCAAAAGGAAGAGTGCGGGGAATCAGACACCATCTTCTACAATAGTTCTGTGGCTCTACTTTTTCTTTTCGCTATGGGAGAAAAAAGTCCTGAACGAAACCCATAAAGTTATAATAACAGGAGAGGACATGCCTATTGAATTGATAGGAGCGAATTGAAGCCAGGGGGCGGGCTTAGCGGCCGTGTTGTTGGACTCAAAACAATGCTGATTGCTTTGCGGGCAGTGTTATAGGACTAAATAGTTTACTCCTGAAATAAAAACTTACGAAAATAAAATCGTGTGATCGTGTAGAAACATCACTGGTAACCTTATTATGATTTAATATGCAATTACAAGGTTTAATTCCTCATAATTATATTATTGAACATACCGGACGAAATGCTGTCTATTTAAACTCAGATTGCACTATTTTGACAGACTTTTTTGAAATCTACACAAGCAAAAATAAAGTGTGAACGGGAAGGAAAGAAAAAAAAGGGGAGGGTGGGCAAAAATTAGATAAATATATAGGAAAATTACATTAAAAACTCTTCACAACACAAGTAGTTGTCAATATGAGAGTAATTCTTTTTTACTTCTAGACTATTAAGAATATTTTTTTAAACTTCTACACTCACCCCCTCGCCCTAAAACAAATTCTGTTAATGTTCAGAATTTCGAAAATATTACCGTAGAAAATGGAAGGTGGGAAAAAAGTGTAAATGGGAAGGGGGGAAAAGGAGGGGGGAAATATATATATTTTTTACCTTCTAGACCATTAACAGTGGGTGTCAGAAAATGGTGAATAAGACTGCTAGGAACAACAAGAAATTACACACCTTCAAAAATTCTGTACTCACTGAATGGTAGTTTTATTGAACCGATGTAATGAGAATTCATGAATCTTTCCGTGGAAATTAAATCCCATTTTTCGTGCAGCAATTCGCACACCCGTATGCAGAACACGCAGGCATGATTAAAAAGGTTGATATTAACTTTTACAAACGTGCAGGGAGATTTTTATTCGTGAATTCGCGGCAATCCTCCTCCTTGGCGAGAATGATCTGAGTCAGCCATGTTTGTATACTCATAGCTTCAAGAAAATGATGTCATGCCGACTCCTGTTATCTAACCTTTTTGACGAAACCTCTGCGATTGAGAGCAATTCACAAAAATGCATTTTTCCCGCCTTAAACCAAGCAGCCAATTGTTGCCCAGGCCCCACCCACCCCGTTTCCACGCTTCGCCAATCAGAGCGCCTTCTTGTCAACCTCAGACCAGTCCATGTCCCGTGATCATGCCAACACCCTCATTCTCCTCCCTTGCTTCCCCTCAGCCAATAAGCGGTAAGCTCGAGGGAGAATCAGCCTCCGCAGTCGGGTACTCCGTTGTCAATCATAGTCTGCCGCCAGCCAATCACCGAAGAGCCCCGCCCTCTTTGGGCCATGATCGGAACAGCGCTTGACAACATTTCCCGGCCATGGGCGGAGCCAAGCGGGATCTCGCGCCCTCCTCCCCCGCCCTCCCGAAATTCGGGTATAAAAGGGGAGAGGCGCGGCTGTAGTGGCGCTGTTTGAGTGATGGATCGTGTGGGGAGGTTCGCGGGGTGCTTTTGGCGCACCTATTGCTGGTGGCTGGTCCTTGTCCTCTGCCTGGCCGGTGCTGCCAGCTGCGCTCCGGGCTCGTTGGGTCATCTTCGGCTCCGGTTGGCGTCCCGCCCGGATCCTGCCCCTATTTTAAACCCCCGCACCTACCGCACCTGCTACTTGGCCCAGCAGGTAAGACAATGGAGGGGGGGTGCGCCTTAAGCCCTCAAGACCTAACACTGAGCACAGGATAGACCGTACCTTCCTCTTGTACGAACCTGTGCTTTTTTCTCTCTTATCCAACTGCATTCCGTGGCAGTGAGTTCCGCAGGCTTGCTTGACACGTGTAATTAGGATGTGCTGCTGTGCTCCTACTGTACTTCTTGGGGTGTTTCATGTATTTGTACAAGTAGTTGCAGTTTGCACTGGGATCTAGCCCTGGCTCCTGGAGGTGCCATCCTTCCAGACATCTCCTGGTATTCTGTTCCAGACCCCATCATGGATACCTGAAACCATGGATATGGGGAATGCTTTTTTAAAGATAGGGGAACATCAGTAGTTTTGCTGCAACAAGGTAAAAAGATTTGTTTAATGTTCACCTGTCTTTTTAATAAGGTGCCCTAGTATCCGTGGTATTGGTGGGTAACTGGAACCATGGATATCGCATTGGTGGATACCGGGCCATGCCTTTATTGTTGAATGATCAAATGGGCACTGGAAATGTCTGTTTTACTGCAAGCTATAGAGCTTGAAGCTTACACAAGAAAATCCCTACTGCTAGATGTCGTCCAGCATTGCGTTTACCCCAAGGACAGCTAGTGGGCCAGTGTGAAATCCATACAGACAAGCAAGGTGTGCTTCTCTCCTGGCATCCACAGGTGTTCTGCCGCTGAACCTGGAGGTAGTGTAGCCATCCTGACTAATAGCCATTGAGCAACCTGTCCTGTTTTTGTCCAATTCTTTTTTACAGCCACCCAGGCAAGTGGCCATCACCACACCTTGTGGCAATGAGTTCTTCAGCCTGGTTATGCGCTGTGTGCAGAAATGCTTCCTTTTGTCTGTCCTAAAGCTCCTGCTAATTGCTTGCCATTGAATGATCACCAGATCATTTTAAGACTTGCTAAATATGCTCCTGACTCTCATCCCTTATGTTCTTCAGACACCCGCCCTGAGCACAGATACCTGCTATGGATCTTCTATAGTGAAGACAAATGCAAAGAATTCATTCAGCTGCTCTGCAGTCTCAAAAGTTGCATCTTTATTTCCATGTTGACTGTGCAGCTGCCTGTCTTGCAGTTTGGAAACAGGAACACTTGAGACATAGTCTTCTACAGATTTTTCCCATGCTCCTTGTACCAACTTGCCCTTGCTTTTGTTCCTGTGAGAAAGCATGAATTTGGTTCCTGGAGCAAAAGTGAAATGGAAAATGAAGGCAACGGAATCAATTTCTGTTGTGTGAGAAAGGGATTGCTTAAAACATTGTAAAGAAGTGTTGGTTTTATTTAAAAATCTCCTGCCTTTCTCGGGTTCAAGGCGGCTAACCACCACAGTAGTTTAGAGAAACAAAAATGACCTTATGGTTCATGGTAAAGAATAAACCCAATATAGGGAGTATACCCATTTTATAGGATGTATAATTACAAATGCAGAATTAACCAGTTGGACTGCATTCTAGTTCAGAAACTATGGAATACTAATGAGACATGTTGAAATCTGTTTTAAGTTGGTCTCTTTTTTTTTTCTTGGTAGTTTTCAATTGTTTTCCCTTGAGTCCATTCATTGTGCCTACCAGCAGAGGGGGTCGTTGGGATCACACTAATTGCTTTTGCTTTGTAGCTTAAAACAATTGTGAATCTTTGTTTCACTGCCCCTCAAATAGCAATTGGGGTCCAGTGCTTGGTGGGTGACTAGCATATTTTAATATTGCGGCTGCTTGCACCTGTGTATATGCCTGACGAATCAGATTTATAAATATTGCAGGCTTAGTGATGTGTGTTTTGGTTTTTAAAAATGTAGAGTGCTATTGGTGTGCATGGCACACTACAATAGAAGATGGGTTCCTAACCTTGAGGGGTTTACGATTGCTAAGATTCAAGGAACAGGAGTAGTACCAAGTTAATGGATCTTAACAATAGGTGATTTCATGTGCCAAAGACTTCGCTGTCTTGTCCTTGGGAGGTATAGGTATGCCCCAGTATCTGCTAGGGTTCTGTTCAGACCCCACCGTGGATACTGGGGATGCCTTTTTAAAGGTGTTGTTGTTGTTCAGTCGCTAAGTCGTGTCCAACTCTTCGCGACCCCCTGGACCACAGCACGCCAGGCCTCCCTGTCCTCCACTAGCTTCCGGAGTTCGCCCAACTTCATGTCCATCTCATCCTCTGTCGCCCCCTTCCCCTTTTGTCTTCCATCTTTCCCAGCATGAGGGTCTTTTCTAAAGAGGTGGCCAAAGTATTTGAGCTTCAGCTTCAGTATTCGTCCTTACAGGGAGCCATCACGCTTGACTTCCTGTAGGATTGACCGATTAGATCTCCTTGCAGTCCAGCAAGGTGAGGGAATATCAATGATTTTTGCTGCAACAAGGTTAAAAAAATTTGGTTCATGTTCCTCTAACTTTTTAATAGGCATCCCAGTATCCATGCCATCTGTGGATACCGAATCAGTGGATTCTGGAGTACACCTGTACTGCAACCTCGTATATGCTTCCCTAGAGTAAGTCCAATTGAACTCAGTTGGTCTTGCTTCTGAGTAAATACAGAAGATTGCTCTCTGAAAAGGGCAAAATGTTCAGAATCGGGTCTTCAACCAAGGTAGTGATTCTTAAACCACATGTCCTAGTGGAACACTTGAACTGACATTTCAGAATGGACGTGTTCCTCTGTGCATGGAGCCATAATTTAGTGCTTTGTAGGCAGCATGTTGCCTTCTGACTTCTGGCATTTGCAGGTAGGGCTGGAAGATGGCCAGTACTATTTGGAGCAGACAGTACTGGGTAGACAAAATACCTGGCTTAGCATTGTAAACAGCTTTACACCCACACCCACCCACACACCAGCCTTCTGCATGCATAAAGCATTCATGTTCTCTGAAGTGCTCCAATGCATATGCACAAGAGCATGGTTTGGGACTTTGCCAAAGACTGCTTGAAAGCCGACTTGTTTAAATACTGTCCATCTGCCCTAGGGTGGTGAGCTAGCTGCTGCAATAAAGGAACTGCAATAGCAACCTCTTCCCAAAACTGATAATTACAATGTGCCTGCAGTATCTGTTAGTCTGTAGGAGGTGTTAGAAATCTAGTGACAGTGATTGAGGACTGGGCAAATGATGGATAGAGACTCCCTGGGAGGTTCACCTTATGTTTTTTTCTTACATTTGTAATTATGGGATTGCCCGTATCACAGGATAACTTTAATTTAAGGAAGGGAAAGGGACAATGCAAATTCATTGACAGGCATGACAATCCTTAATTGGCCATAATACCTAATGGTGCCACTGCTTGGAATATGTATGCAACCGAATATCATTTGCTGGAGAGCAGCAGTGGAGAGGCGATTGCCTTTAATCCAGGGATGTGCTCCAGATGCCGAGCCCAAGTCGCCACCCCCTGACTCGAGTTAACTTGCAAGTCATAGCTCATGCCCATTGTGATGCAACCTGAGTTACTTATGGAGCCATTGAGTTGAGTCATTGGGAGAAACTGGTCTCGTGCAGCCAAAAACCCTTAAGCCTTCCTCCAGCCCCCACCGCTGGAACTAACCTAGATAAAATTTAATGTCTACTGCTTTCGAACGCTGGCTTCTGGATTGGCCATGAGGTCTTCAGTATGACATGGAAGCAGCAAAAGAGTAAGCGAAGCAAACACACAGAAAAGTGAGTTGGGACTCGAGTGTATTTGAGTCACTGACTCTGAGTTGTGAGTTGGGTCCAGCTTAGGTCCATGACTCAAGTTAACACAAGCTGAAAAAATCCAGTGTTTTGCAAGTTGAGTCATCACGACTCGAGTGCTCATCCCTGCTTTTTTCATTACCTGTGGGCTTTCTAAAGGCTTCTGGCTGATCCTGTGGGATGTTGACGTTTGCTACATGGACGTTTGCTCTAGAGGTGCCAGATCTGCTCTGACTCTGAATCTGTTAAGCTCTTAAGCCTGAGTTGGATTCAGAAAGCACATGCCTTCCTGGTCCAATTCAGCAAGGCCCTTAATGATTGTGTCATCCATTCCACCATCCTATTTGGCACAGTGGCCAGCCACTGCTTCGGGCATTTCTTCCCAGCAGGAGATGAAGCCAATAGACCTCCCCTTCTCTGGCCCATCTGCCACCACCTGTGCCATGCTTCCTCTGAACATGGAGGTTCCAGTGGCTGTTGATGGACATCTACTGAATCTCTCTCCTCCTGCCTTCTTAGGCTCCCAAAGCTTGTCCTATCACTGCCCCCTGAGGCGGCAAATTGCATGCAATCATACACTCAATTACATGCAATCATGTACATTTGTCTTGACTCTATTACTACTCAGTTTGAGTTTGTACAGAGGAAGGGAGGAATTTATCTTTGCACATTGGATAATTTTATTAACTTTTGTTCTTTTTTGCACCTAAAAGTCCTGGTTTCTTTTCCTGGTAGGGAAGATACTCCCAATTTCTTGATCATCTTTGTTCTTTTCTGGCTCTGCAATATCATTGATGGGGGTGACCTAATAATTGTACAGTAGTGTTGTGCACCAAAAGAAGATTTTGTATCCATTATAATAGATTCTTGATATTGCACAAGGAGGGAAATGCAAAATTCCCACTTTGCTGTCTCCAGAAGGAGGCAACTCAGAACAGCATTTGCACTTTACTTGTGTGGTGTGAATGGGCTTGTGTGCACTAGAAATACTTGACTGCTTTGGGAGGGAGTTTTAGCCAGTTTAAAACTAGCAAGCTGTTCTATAGGTGCCATGCCAGGTGGGAAGCTTGCATCTTAATTTGTACTCTTAAGCCCCCTGAGCTGTCTGAAGGCAGCCTCCCTCCAAACAGGGCGCATGAAAAGCTGTAGTGGCCAATCCATTACGGGCCATAAGTAACTGCTGCCCTGAAATAAGACTAAGGTTTGTAAGTCAGTATTAAGGACGTGGTCTTGTGTATCCCATGGACCAATTGCTATAAATTCAGGTTATAAATGACCAGGGCTTATAAAATAAAGCAGCCGAACCTGACTCTCATAGATGAGTTGTTCCATGGAATAAGGCTGCAGTTTCCTCTGGAATAGCTCAGAGAATATGATCACATACTAGATGAGGGTAGACTTAATAGGTTTTATTAAATTTAATCTATTGAATATATTACAGTGATTAAACTGAAATATAACAGCAGTTCAGCAGTAAAATATTAAGAATCCCTGAAGCCAAAGTACTTGAGCTTCAGCTTCAGGATTTGTCCTTCCAGGGAGCAATCAGGCTTTTTATCCATTACACAATCAAAATAGGAACCTGGCTTCAAAGAAACTGAAGCAATTGTGCATATAAAGCAGAAACTAAATTTAGCTTTTGAAAGTGTTCACCTGGTGGTCAAACTGACTAACAAGGTCAGTGCCAGAGATCATTCCATAATTGGGGCACCATCAAGAAGGGTTGCCATGTTGCCATCCACCTAACTTGGAGGAGGTCCCTTGAAGTTCTTCATGTGCAGGAGTAATCCTGCATGGCCCTAAGGAACTCTCTTATGGGGGAACAGAAGCATCTTGTCAAACAGAAGATCTCTGGTGTGGACCTTCAGAGCCAATGTCAACTAGAGCATGCGTCCTTGTGTGTAATCAGTGCAACTCCTTGCCACAGCATGTGGTGGTGGCGGTGGCCCCTGGCCTAGATGCCTTTTAAATGAGGCTTGGATAGGTTTATGAGAAGTCCATCACAGTTTACAAGCCATGATGGGTATATACAACCTCCTGGTTTTAGAGAGCCTACCTCTAAATGTCAGGGGTAAGGGAATGGCACGAGGATGATCTTGTCTTGGGTGCTCCCCAAGGCATCCAGTGGGCCGCCGTGACATACAGGAAGCTGGACTAGATGGATCTTTGGCCTGATCTAGCAAGGCTTGGGTTATGCTGCAGTGGGGTACAAATTGCCCCTTCCAACCTGTGGCTAGGTTGCAACTACGAGCTGTAGTACTTCCCTTGGCGTATCCCCACCTGCACTCCGAAGAGCATGAAAAGGATTGCATTATTTGCACAAACCCATGTAGTTGTGCAAGAATGCAGATCCATTTTATGCTGCCTGAGAAGCTGCACTCAAATCTTTTCCCCTGTGCCGTGATTCAAGTTCCAGCCATTCTGGTTTCCTCCTATGCTTTGGATCACCTAGGAGAAAAATAGAAGCCTATGAAGAAATATTTTAAAGCAAGTCCCGTGTTTGGCCTGAGCTGGTGAAGGGGTGTCCTGCTCCTGGAAAGCAGCCCAGCAGCAGTCAGCCTGCAGTTCGTTTTTCAGCTTCAAGTTTGTTGAGCCTTGTTTTTCTCCTAGGCCAGTGTTCTGCAAACAGTTAGTGCCAGGACACACTTCTTTGAATGGCATTCATGTTGGGACCCCCTGGAAGTGATGTCGTGGCCAGAAGCGACATCATCAAGTGGGATTTTCTGTCACTACGATGTAATCAGATGGTACTCCTGGAACCTAAACTGGCATTCTTGGACTGCAGCAATTTCAGAACCAGGAAACCTCCCCGACAGAAAGCAATAGGACAAAAACATTATGTTAAAAACACTGAACTAAAAACAAAACTAAAAGAACTTGAGAATTCATACTGTTAACACTCACAAAAAGGAATATAGCAAGAGTGAGGCATGCCGCTTCCAAGATGGCTATGCCCAGCTTTCTGCAGTCCACCTGACATCAGGTTGCAGCCCTCCAAATGGTTTGCAAAACACTGTCATAAGAAGAGCCCTGCTGGATCACGCCAAAGGCCCATCTAGTCCAGCTTCCTGTATCTCACAGTGGCCCACCAGGTGCCCCAGGGAGGCATGAGACAACAAGATGCTTGGATCCTGTTGCCGCTCCCTTGCATGCAGCACTCTGAAGTAGCCTACTACTAATGTAAGGAGGTTGCACAATCCATCATTGCCTATAGGCAGTGGTGTTATGCTGCCGGAACGCTGGGCGGGACATCCAGGTGATCAACAGCCCACCCGTTGCGTTCTGCAGCGTTATGCCATTTGCGTAACCAATTACGCCGCTTGCGTAACACCACTGCCTATAGCCCACGATGGACTTATGTCCTAAGCCAGTGATGGCAAACCTATGACACGTGTGTCAAAGGTGACACCATGTTTGGGGTGACACACCAGGATTCACCAATGCCTGACAAAAACTGAGTTTGTTTTACTCATTTTTCATTTTTGTAATCATTTGATGCTTCTTTATATAACACATAACACCATCCATGATTAGACTGTATTTTTGTTTAAATAAATGAATATAAAGAATTGTTTCTCTTTTGTTTGGGAGGGGTGGTTGACACACCAGCAGAGTCAAGTTAAGCATTTTCCTAAGTTTTGACACACCGAGCCCGAAAGGTTTGCCCTCACTGTCCTAAGCTGTCCGCAACAGACGTGGTGATGAGCTTCACTCGCTTCTCCTAGTTGCAATGTCTGTCCTTGAGCAACTGGATAAATATGTCTAGGCGGCAGGTGTGATACTTGCAGGCTGGCTCTCTTTCTGCTGCCTGACTGTGGAAGGGAGGAGACGCGTATGCAGTATCGCTTGCGAGGAGTTGTGTTGAAAGACTTGCAGTTGGTGCTCCTCTGGCTTTGCGTGCAGCAGTAATTATGGAGTTGCCAAACCACTCTGTAACTGGTGGGATCTTTGGTTCAGAGAAGCTTCAACACTGGACAGCTCAACAGTGCATGTGACAGCCAGTGGCGTAGCTGGGTCATTTAACACCCAGGGCCCATAAACGTTTGACACCACCCCCATGAATTATTTATTCATTCCTTCAGCCCCCTTCCATGAAAGCTCTATTCCTAGCTGTGCTTGCTCTGCATTCCTCACTGGCCTTCCTCTGTGCCTTTGCTGGGGGAGCTGCATTTCTTACTGTCAGCTCCCACCGCTGACCCAGCTTGCTACTGGAGGCCAGAGACCAAGGCAAGCAACACGGGGGGCCAGCTAAAAAGGTCCTGCTGGCCTCATTCGTGGACTCATTATGCAGGTCAGTGGGCTGTATGTTTGATACCCCTGCACCGTTGACTCTTTGACAGTTGTATTTTGGGGGTGTTTTTTGGCCATAACATTTGCTAAACACTCTGGTTTATTTCTGTAAATTCCATATGAAATTCTGCATTGACTGGTATTGCAGAAAACCATGATTTTAACCAACTCATTTTTTTTTCTTAACATAAAACATTATTTTTGTTTTTACTTTTTTGGCCATAACTTTTGATAGAATAAGGATATCAAACTCCATTTTTTAAATTGAATATAAAAAATTCATTTTTGGTGAAATTCCACATCACACGGTATATAGCATGATGGTATTCCATAAAAACATGATTTAAAAATTTGGGGGGTTCAGTGATGACACCCCCCCCAGGATGTACCTGGGGTGCTCTGCCCCATAGGTAGCTATGTCACTGGCAACAGCTTCCATGTTGCTCTTGGCAACTGCAAGGGGAGTTGGAATTTCATCATTTGTTTCTCAGGAGTATCAGTAGTGACACACAAGCATCCCTTGAGCACCAGTACCACCTAATAGAAGCTGCTGCAGGGAGGATTAGATCTGTGCTAGAGCATGCATCATGGACAAGCATTTGACTGGTCACCTTTAGCGGTTGCTGTGAACTTAGTGGGTCTTGGGGTCTCCCCCCCCAATTTAGCAAAAATACACCCGAGGGTACTGCTTCCTAGTACTTGAGGTAGCTTGTAAAACAATACAAAGATAAACCAGCTTGACTGTAAAACATTAAGAACGACAGCACCGAAAGCAAAAACATACAATCAGTCCATCCTGAAACTCAAATACTTTGGCCACCTCATGAGAAGAGGACTCTTTAGAAAAGACCCTCATGCTGGGAAAGATGGAAGGCAAAAGAAGAAGGGGGCGGCAGAGGATGAGATGGTTGGATAGTGTCACTGAAGCAATGACCATGAAATTGGGTGAACTCCGGAAGCTAGTGGAGGACAGGGAGGCCTGGCATGCTGTGGTCCAGGGGGTCGTGAAGAGTCGGACACGACTTAGCAACTCAACAACAACTTCACTCTAGAAGCTTGTGTGAAAATTCCCGTCTTTAACAGGCTACTAAAGTTGAGTGCTGAGCAAAGGGACATTTTTCATTTTTGTGAGGGGGAACATTTAATAACAAGTACAAATGGAACAATTGAAAATAAAGATACTTATTTCAAGACAATTGCAAAGAGGAACTATGTCTTCCTCCAGCACCAGCCCAAAAGAGGAACTAAAAAAAGGAAATGTATTGTAAGAGATGTAAGCAAACTATAGCAGTAGTTCCCAAATGGACCTGGTCGTAATGGACTCCCATTCCTCCACCCCACAAGCAGTGTACATAAATGTACTGGTGTACAACAGGTCACAGGAAAGGCAATACCCAGAGCAAGTTCTATGGGCCCGGGAGGCCTCCCTGACCTTCAGAAAGCCATCTAAGGCCTTGAAAGGTGATGGAAGTGTAGAAGCAGCTTGCAGCTGTGAGGCTTGGAAAGGCTTCAAAGTCGCAGGGCTCTGGCAAGGAATCACTCGGACAACAGACATTAGGGTAGCAAGAACTCCTATATTCTCAGAAGAAGACTTCTTGCAGCAAAGAACAGCAAACAGGTAACAGGTACAGCAAAGCTCCTCCAACAGCAACACTTACATCTCCAGCAACTGACCACAGGTGTTTCTGGTCTGGATTAAATAGTCCCCAGCATCCAATCAGAGATCAGATGATCTCATCCCCAGGCTGAAGCCGAGTCAGAATGACTCAGCACTTTACTGCTGGTCTGCTAGGCCTGAATGACTCAGCACTTTACCCCCTGAGTGGGCCTAGTGTTAGGCCTTTCCCCATTCAGGCCTGTAAATTTCCAGGGACTTCCTTCAGTATCCATGGAGGTATTATGTCAGAATCCCAACCAAGAAGGTTTTATTAGTAACAGGAGGCACCCTGCCTTAAGAATTAATGCTGGTGAAGTGAAGCCAGTGGGCGGGCTTAGCAGCCATGTTAGGTGACTCAAAACAATCCTCATTCCAAGCATTTCAGATTGCTTTGCTCGTACTGTTTAGGATTTAATAGTTTATTCCTTAAATAAAAACTTACGAAAATAAAAACGTGATCGTGTAGACACATTATTGGTAACCTTATTATGATTTAATATGCAATTACAAGGTTAAATTCCTCTTAATTATATTACTGAACATACTGGACGAAATGCTACCTGCTGTCTATTGAAACTCAGATTGCACTATTTTAACAGACTATTGAAATCTACACAAGCAAAAATAAAACGGTCATGCCCCATAAAAAAAATTCTGATAATGTTCAGAATTTCATAAATATTACAGTAGAAAATGGAAGGCGGGAAAATAAAGTGTGAATGGGAAGGAAAGAAAAAAAAGGGGAGGGTGGGCAAAAATTAGATAAATATATAGGAAAATTACATTAAAATCTCTTCATAACACAATATGAGAGTAATTCTTTTTTACTTCTGGACTATTAAGAGTATTTTTTTAAACTTCTACACTCACCCCCACCCTATAAAACAAATTCTGTTAATGTTCAGAATTTCGAAAATATTACAGTAGAAAGTGGAAGGCGGAGAAAAAAGTGTAAACGGGGAGGGGGAAAAAAGGAGGGGGGAAATATATATATTTTTACCTTCTAGACCATTAACAGTGGGTGTCAGAAAATGGTGAATAAGATTGCTAGGAACAAGAAATTACACAGCTTCAAAAAAAATGCACTCACTGTTTCAGTGAACTGTAGTTTTATTGAACCGATGTAATGTGAATACATGAATCTTTCCGTGGAAATTAAATCCCATTTTTCGTACAGCGATTCGCACACCTGTATGCAGAACACGCAGGCATGATTAAAGAGGTTGAGATTAACTTTTACACATGTGCAGGGAGATTTTTATTCGTGAATTTGCGGCAATCCTCCTCCTTGGCGGCAATGATCTGACTGAGTCAACCATATTGGTTGACTCAGTCAGATGCCCCGATGTGGCTTCAAAAAAAATGACGTCATGGCGCCTCCTGTTACTAAGAAAACCTTCTTGATCCCAACAAAAGGGCCTAAAACATCACTTCCAGGTGTTTAGGAAAACCAGGAAGTGTCAATTTTTGGCCTCCTGAAGGCCAAGGAGGCTGTGTGTGACCCCCCTGGTCCTCAGACTACCCTCCGCACACACCCACAGCACACCTTGGAGGGCGCAGCCTGTGCCAGCAAGGTCAGGAGGGCCAGAAGATCATCGGGGACCAGCGGCTTTCCACTGGCTGGCTGGAGGCTCTCCGAGGGCCGCCTCTAGCCCCCGGGCCAGTGTTTGGAGACCCCTGTTTTACACAAACATTGCCGTAAATGGAAGTGAGTCAATGGGGAGCTGCTCTCTGTAGAAGGATGCTTTTTATCATATGATCAAGAACAAATACATTTGTCTTTGAGTTACTAGGGTTGGAAATGGCAGCAGGAAGCTTAGCTTCCTGTTTGGGGAGTGGGAATTGTGTCCCTTCCTCTGGTGCCGCCTGTGCCCCTTCGGTGGGCTTTGAGGAATAACTGCAATTGGAATTTGCAAAGAGGGGAGAGGCCGTCTCCCTCTTTGTACTTTGAGGATGGGACCAATTCTGTTTGGGGGCTATGGAACCCTTTCTGGCAGGTACTTGAGCATCTCTACTCGCTTTTTGCGTTGGCTTGTGGCTCATTGTAATCCTAGCCGCTAGGTGCTCTCTTGGGCTGGATAATACGGTCAGTCCTCATTGGCTAGCGGTAGGTTGCTGGAAATCCTCACAGATAGCGAACCGTTGATCCTATGGGGTTAGGTGCAAGGAGTCCCTTATTGGCCATCCGAAGAATCCAGCAGAGACCCTCAAGAAGCCAGCAGAGTGCAGCAGGAAGTGCCCAAAGATTTCTGAATGCTGCAGAGACCTTCCAGAGGCTGCAGGGAGCTTCAGAATGGCACCTGTGACCACCATGGACCCCTTAAACGTGGCCAGTGGATGCTTCTGCCAGCATTTTAAAGGGATCAGTGCTGGTTGCGGGGGACATTCTGATGGCCTTTGGAAGGTCTCTGCAGAATGGATAATGAGGACAGAGGTGCAGATAACGAGGGAAGTGGCAATGCTGCCCCTTGCAGGTAAGAGGACTGACGAAATTGAGGGCTGCCTCAGCAGCCGAAAATGCAGCAGAAATGCAATGGGCAGTGCAGTGAATAAGGGCACAGTCCAGAAGGGCTGTTAGGCTGGTGCATGTCACTTGTGCTGGCCTGGGAATGTTGCAAACATGCCGTAAGGTGCATCTGCTGCATCACTCAGAGCAGGCTAGGCTGGCGAGAGGACATGGGCTGGTCCGCTGGCAGGAGGTCTAGCCGGCTGAGTTCAGCCAGTGCGGCGCATCGGAGAGGGCAGGAGTTTTGGGGCAGAGAGAGGGCAGGCCCAGGGAGGGGGAGAGAAAGGATCATGCACTTACGACAGATCCTAATCCCCAGCTTGTCGGCCTTGCACAGGTAGCTCAGAGTTGTGCCAGTGATTTCACTGTTAGGGCTGCTAAGACCTGCTCTGGGGTAAGGAGGGGAATCCCTTTACCCTAAAGTGGCCTCTCGCTACCTCCTATACTGCGTTGGATAAAGTGCAGGCCTACCTACCTGTTCCAGCACTGTATAGGACTGGGTTGCCCATGTTGTTGAAAGCTATCTCCCAGACTGATCTGCTCATAACGTAAGAGCCCTGCTAGATCAGGCCAAAGGCCCAACTAGCCCAGCTTCCTGTATCTCACAATGGCCCACCCAATGCCTCAGGGAACACATGGGACAACAAGATGCCTGCATCCTGTTGCCACTCCCTTGCACCTGGCATTCTGAAGTAGCCTACTACTAACGTAAGGAGGTTGCACAACCCATCATGGCCCATAGCCCACGGTGGACTTTTCTTCCAGAAACCTGTCCAGTCCCCTTTTAAAGGCACTTAGATCAAACGCCATCACCACTTCCTAAGGCAAGGAGTTCCACAGTTTCATTTCTTTTGATCTGTTCCCGCTCTCTCAACGCTCGATTTTAGCGGCTGTCCCCTGGTTCTGGTGCTGTGAGAGAGGGAAAAGAACCTCCCTCTATCCACTCTGTCCACCCCATGCATAATTTTGTATGTCTCAATCAAGTCACCCCTCAGGCACCTTTTTTTCCAGACCGAAGAGCCCCAAATGCTTTCTGGGCTGCCTTTGGCAGACTTACTGTTGTGGCCCAGAGGATCCACAGTGAACCACTACTTGGAAGCGCTGAAATAGGACTTTCCTTCCCTTGCAGTTTCTCCCTCTCCTAGAGGGGTCTGGGCAGTGGTGTCACCTAAATGATTTAAGAACCGGTACTCACTTTTGATTGGCACGTGTTGGAACCCGCCCACCGGAAGTGACATCATAAACCGGAAGTGATGTCGTGGCAGGAAGGGACATGAAAAAAGCCCTTTTTGAGGCCTCAGACCCAACAGTTGCAACAGTATTCCACAGCACCCCCAGAACATGTTAAGGAGGCCTGGCATCGTGTTAAAGTGACCCAACAGTTCCAAAACTCCAGAGCAGCTCATTTTTCAGTGGCAAGGCAAGGTAAGGCTCTGCTCGCTGCCTGCCTGCCTGGCTGGCTCTGAGAACATGCAGGCAACTCAAACGTGCAGGAAATTCAAATGTTGCAGGGGGCGGAGTCAATGAGTGGGCGGGCGAATGGGCGGGGCCAGCCATAATCCTAGGAACCGGTACTCACGTACCCCCGCGTACCCCCTGCATGACATCACTGGGTCTGGGTTGGGTTGTCTCCAGTCTATAAAAGCGGCGTCTGTCACAGGCAGTTGGCCTGAGTTACTCACTCCAGCCCTGTCTTGTGGCTGCGTTGGTGACATCCTAAACTCCACGAGGAGGCTGTGAGCGGCAAGAGAAGCTGGCAGTGAAAACAATGGCGTCTCTGGACATCTAGGAAAGTGTGGAAGTGCTTGTTTTCTCAGTGAAACCTTTATTTTTATGCCCTGAACTGCAGGTCACTGTGCAGGCCCTACTCCGAAGGATGTGTGGCGATGGAAGAGCTTCCTGCCTAATTTGCTGCCGTTTCCTCTCCAAGGCAGTCCTTAATTCAGTAATAACAGTCCTTGGCGAGCATCCTGTCGCCACATGGATTTCTCATGTCCCTTTCTGCCTTCCTCCCAGGATGGCTAAATATGGATGGATTGCTAATCGGCAGCTTCTTATTAAGAACTGCATCTCTCCCAAACATGGGGTGGGACATGTGGGGTTGCCCCGTGTCATTTTTTGCTACACTACATTGGTACTGTTAGGAACGATGGGCCCCTCTGACCCACTGTCCAATCCATCAAATTGTTAGGGGTGCTTGATCCCCCTGACCCAACACCCCTGTACCAAATACCACTGAGACAGAGAGAGATTGCAGCCTGAATTTCTTCACTGCAGTAAAGGGAGGGGCAGGACCGAAGTCCAAGACCCCCTCCTCGACCAATACATAACCACAAATTATATAGACCCTACTCCATTTGCAGCCCCTCCTCGTTTTCAACATTGGCTAAGTTATCCGCCTATTACATGTTTCCCCTTGATATGTACCCCCAACCCTTGCAGACGTTGCATGTGCATACAGATCAGCTTTTGTGCTTCAAGAGGCGTGTACTTTAATATGTACAGACCCTATTAAGCCTGCGCAATTTGCTACAACCCTCTGTAAACTATTCACCCCTCGCTAATCTACTTTGTTAGCAGAGATGCCTGGCTTATTGACTTTTACTTCTTCACCTATCTACTTTTGCTTCAGTGTTTTGCTTCCTTAGAGTAGAGGCACCTATACTACTCCCTAAATATTTTTAGTGCCAAGCTTTGAAGCTGCTACTTGCCCATTAGTGAATAATTCTATTGAGTGAAGCTATTCTCTGAGTTAGTTATTTGCTCCAAATTACAGGCTTCACCCCCTTTTCTCAGTTTTGAGAGCCCCTAGTTCCAATTCATAAGCTCTCAGTTCCCTGTTAGCACTTTTGGCTTGTCTCCCCCAAATCATGGATGTTGTGATTTCTGCCCCAAATGTTTATTCCTCACAGTACTGATGTGCCTAGAGGCTACCCACTAATATGGGATTGAAATCCAGAGCCAGGTCTGTTAAAAAGATTTGTTTGCACCCTCCCTCATTTTTATTTTAAATGCTTTAAGTGGCGATATAAGGGACATGGTGGCGCTGAGAGTTAAACCGCTGAGCCTGCTGACTGGAAGGTTGGGAGTTCGAGACCACACGACGGAGTGAGCTCCCGTCGCTTGTCCCCGCTCCTGTCAACCTGGCAGTTTGAAAGCATGTAAAAATGCAAGTAGATAAATAGGGACCACTTCAGTGGGAAGGTAACGGTGTTCCGTGTGCTACGGTGTATAGTCATGCCGGCCACATGACCACGGAAACTTGTCCTCTGACAAATGCTGACAAAAGCTTAGAAACGGAGATGAGCACCGTCCCCTACAGTCGGTCGTGGGGAAACCTTTACCTTTGGGTAGGTGGTATAGTGTCGGCAGATGCAGCCACATGTTATGTACTTTTCTAATTGGAAAAGTACATAACATAAGAACATAAGAAGAGCCCTGCTGGATCAGGCCAAAGGCCCATCTAGTCCAGCTTCGTGCATCTCACAGCGGCCCACTAGGTGCCCCAGGGAGGCATGAGACACAAGACGCTTGCATCTTGTTGCCACTCCCTTGCACCCGGTACTCTGAAGTAGCCTACTACTAATGTAAGCCTACAGCCCACAATGGACTTTTCTTCCAGAAATCTGTCCAAACCCCTCTTAAAGGCATCTAGACCAGATGCCATCACCACCTCCTGTGGCAAAGAGTTCCACAGACTAACCACCTGCTGGGTAAAAAAGTACTTCCTTTTATCTGTTTTCACACACCCCAACCCTCAGTTTTAGCGGATGCCCCCTGGTTCTGGTGTTTTGAGAGAGGGAAAAGAACATCCCTCTATTGACTCTATCCCTTCCGTGCATAATTTTGTATGTCTCTATCATGTCCCCCCTCAGGCGCCTTTTTTCTAGGCTGAAGAGCCCCAAACGCTGCAGTCTTTCTTCATAAAGGAGGTGCCCCAGCCCCGTAATCATTTTTGTCGCTCTCTTCTGCACCTTTTCCAGCTCCACTATGTCCTTCTTGAGGTGCGGCGACCAGAACTGGACACAGTATTCCATGTGCGGCCTTATCATCAATTTGTACAATGGCATGATAATATTGGCTGTTTTATTCTCAACCCCTTTTTTAATTACCCCAAGCGTGGAATTGGCCTTCTTAATTGCTGCCGCACACTGGGTCGATACCTTCATTGAATTGTCCACCAGCACCCCAAGATCTCTCTCTTGAGCTGTCACAGACAGCTCAGAACCCATAAGCCTATAGGTGAAGTTTTGGTTTTTGGCCCCAATGTGCATCACTTTACACTTGTCCATGTTGAAACGCATCTGCCATTTTATCTTGCCACCCATTCCCCCAACATGGAGAGATCCTTCTGGAGCTCTTCACAATCCCTTCTGGTCTTCACCACCTGGAAAAGATTTGTGTCATCCACAAACTTGGCCACCTCGCTGTTTGTCCCTGTCTCCAGGTAGTATATTTTAATTTCTGGAAAATACCTTGAACACCAAAATGCAGTGTTTTGTGTTTTTATTCAGATATTTTAACTGCCAAAAGGCAGTTGTTAATGCCCAAAAGGTGGTTTTCCAACAACAAAAAACCTTCCACCCTGCTTATAGTTCCAAGGGAAGGTTCTCCTTTAAATACTGACCAATTGTAAACAATTGAGTATCATGTTTGCGTAACTACTTTAGCTCCCAAAACCAGCCCTTGAAACGAGAAGGGCTTGGTCAGGTAACCCTGCGTACCAATCACCACACCCAGGTGCCAAGATTTGTAGCATGGCAAGCAGTGCCCTGTGTCAAGGTTTGCAAAGCGCCCAACCTAGAGAATTTGTAGGCCTGAAGAATCCAAGGGCCTGACTGAGGCAATCAAACAGCTGTGATGGAAAAGTGCTGAATCACAGTGCAGGTGAAAGCACTTGTCTCATTGGGCAAATCAGGGTGATCTGGTTGGTGCAAGAGCTGTACTTAACCAGAACGCCCCCAACACTAAAGTGTGGGTCGCGGTTGCAGTGTCGTGCTCCGACATCTGTGTTTGCTGTGCTGCTGTAAAGATCTTCAAGTAAAGACTGAGTTGGGGGAGGAATCCTTCGCTTCCGTCTGTTCCTTTTGCTCAGCGTCCTTGGCTGCAAATTCCGCTACTCTGTTGGATAGCTTCACGTCTACCCTGACACCCCGCAACCAGTAGTGTCATCCGGCAACGAGTTGCTAGGCGGGACTTACCACTTGATTGACAGGCTGTCCGTGACACATCGCCACCTGCCCGCCCGCTGCGCAGACTCCCTCCGGTTGGCGCACCCCTCCACTGCTTGCCTAGGCACCCAGCGCGCCCCCCAGGCAAGTGGGCACCCCCTCCGAAGCCAGGGGTGCCCACACGGTAGGCGGGCAGGCGGCGACACGTCACGGACAGGCAGCCAATCAGACGGTAAGTCCCGCCTAGCGTTCCGGCAGCTCGTTGCCAGATGACACAGCTGCCCGCAACTATGGCTGTGTAGGGGACTTCATGGAAGGTGGGGGACAAGGCAGTTCCTTCTACCACCCCCTCCCCACTTGACTACTGCAGAAGATGGGAGAAAATTGCTCAAAGTGATTAAAGATGACCATTTTTGGCTTCTATGCTAATGTGCATCTAGTATGCATATTGCTTCCCATCAAGGGGGACATTGCAGGATATCAGCCTTGTAGTATCCTGCAGGAACTTGCCCAAACATGTGGGCATCCACCGTTGATTCAAGAGGCCCCACTGCAGACTTTTCTCTCTCTGGGGTGATCTTTGTTCTGGACTGTATCTTTTCCCTGCCTCAAAGTGTTTGCTCAGTATGGCCAATTACCACAGCAGTCAGAAATTGTCGTCCTGTCAGCAGAGCTCTTCAAATTTGCACTCTGTAGCCATAGCATTCAAGGGACAAGAATTCTGGCTCTTCCAGAGCACTTCAGCTAGTGATAAGGGAGGCAAGAGGCATCACCAGAAAGTCTGCAAGCTAAGGGCAACATGTCTGGGTAATGATTAACAATCTTGAAAAAAGGCCTCTCCTGTTCTGTTACATATTACTCAAATGAGTGTTGAGCTGCTTGGCTGTTGTCTTCAGAAAGGCTGATCAATCAATCAATCACTAGTATTTATATACCGCTTTTCAACACAAAGTTCACAAAGCGGTTTACAGGCAAATAATAACATTAAAGTTAAATGGCTCCCTGTCCCAAAAGGGCTCACAATCTAGAAGAATGGAGAACACCACCAGCAACAGCCACGAGAAAGACACTGTGCTGGGGTGAAGAGGGACAATTGCTCTCCCCCTGCTAAATATAAGAGGACACCACTTGAAAAAGTGCCTCTTGCCCAGTTAGCAGGGATGAAAACAATACTACTTCTCAGCTCCACAGGAGATACATAACACAGTGCTTCTCTAGTGTTTTAGCACAGGGACCCTCTTTTTAGAATGGCAGTCTGTTTGGGACCCAGTAGCAGTGATGTTACGGCCAAAGTCCCACCATTGTGATGCCAGAACCTGCTGCTTTCCTGAGAATGCAGCAATACGCTGGATTATTTCTCAGCCACTTTCCAATTGGAAAGGGGGAAAAAAAGCCTCTTTACAACCTTGACACAAGCAAAATAACCACACAGCTCTCCCCCTGTCCAGTGTCCCATCTTCTTCCCATATTTTCAATTTTGGTTGCCCCAGGTGCTATATGACCCACCTAGTGGGTCCCAACCAGCGGCGTCAAAAGGATTCTCTTTTACACCACCCCTTCTCCAAGACAGCGTTTCTCAAACTGTGGGTTGGGACCAACGGCGTCATTCAGCCAGTACGCTGGGCGGGACTTACCTTTGAGCGGCGGAACGCAGCGTGACGCAACGGGCGGACTGCCACTCAAAGGTAAGTCCCACCCAGCGTACCGGCTGAATGACGCCGTTGGTCCCAACCCACAGTTTGAGAAACGCTGTCTTGGAGAAGGGGTGGTGTAAAAGAGAATCTAGAGTAGTTGGCTAGACTCAGTTTTCACCTCTGCCATGAAAAGCTCTCTGGGTTATCTTGTCTCAGTCCCTGCCTCTCAGCTTGACTTACCTCATAAGGTTCCTGTGAAGATATAATGCAGGGAAGTGGACATGTTTGCTGCCCAAGTCCCCTGGATGATAAGGGCTTCCTCAAAGCACATTTGCTGGCGTTTAACAAAATTCTATCACACAATGAAATTACCACAAGCCATTTTGCTGCCCAAATAGACTTGCTACTGTGTGTTTCTGCAGCACAAACTCTGTTGGGCAAAAACGGGCCAAGCTGTGAGGTCATGTTGCCTTTCTGCGCTTTCTTTCCTGGCTTAGTTGTCTCAAACTAAGCTACAGTGAGTGGCATTAGGGAAGTTGTGGCTTGGAAGTGGCGCAAGCAAGAACAAAGAGCCAGTGTATCTGTGGGGTATCCTGTAACAATGCAACACCATTTCCTTTGTTTAAAAAAAACCACCACCATGCTGGTTTAATGGGGTGCCCTTGAAAGGCAACAGCCAAACCCAGTTGCCAACTGCTACTCAGAGGTGAAGGAGGACGAAGCTTGCTCTGAAAGGGAGATGGCAGCCATGGAGAGTGACTTAATTGGGTTTTAAAGCAATAAGCCCAGAAAATCATGTCTTGCCAATGTGGCACAATGACTAGAATTCCACAATGAAGGGGACTTGCATATTTGTGGATGGAATACCCGTTGGTCTGGAATCAAATCACTCTTCTTTTATGCCCTTCCCTTTGGCATTTATTTTATTTATTTGAAGAATTTATACCCCACCTTTTCCATGCAAATGCCCAAGGCAGCGTACAGAGAACATAGAAGTACAGTGTAACCACAATAAGTAAAATACATTTAAAAAATGTAAATACAGTAAACATTTAACATGAACACTAAAAATGTTCAAAAATAAAGCGAGACCAAATTCTCCTCAACAGGCTCTTTGGCGGGTGGGAAACAACTGACCAGGGGAGTAAACAAACTATGACAGTGTTCCAAAAGGCAGATAGCCAACCATCATCCAGACGAAATAGGTGTGATTCGAGTCCTCTCCGAAAAGCCATGAGAGAGTGTATAGTTCTGCTGGAAGGGAATTCCATATTTGTGGAGCCGCTACAGAGAAGGCTCGTCCCTGAGCTGCCAACTCTTTCACTTGAGACAGAGGGGACACTTGAAGGAGAGTCCCTTTAGATGATCTAAGAGGGCGAACTGGTATGTCTGGGAGAAGGCGGTCCTTTAGGTTGTTGTTGTTCAGTCGCTAAGTCGTGTCCAACTCTTCGCGACCTCATGGACCACAGCACGCCAGGCCTCCCTGTCCTCCACTAGCTTCCTGTGTTCACCCAATTTCATGTTCATTGCTTCGGTGACACTGTCTAACCATCTCATCCTCTGCCGCCCCCTTCTCCTTTGGCCTTCCATCTTTCCCAGCAGGAGGGCCTTTCCTAAAGAGTCCTCTCTTCTCATGAGGTGGACAAAGTATTGGAGCTTCAGCTTCAGGATTTGTGCTTCCAGGGAGCAATCAGGCTTGACTTCCTGGAGGATTGACCGATTGGACCTCCTTGCAGTCCAGGGGACTCTCACGAGTCTTCTCCAGCACCATAATTCGAAAGCATCTATCCTTTAGGTAGGCTGGGCCTAAATCACGAAGGCCTTAAAAGTCAGTTCCCTCTTAAGTTGAGATCAGAAGTGAATGGGCAGCCAGTGCAGCTGCTGAAGATGTTCCATGTCTGTGGGTGTTGCTTTCCTTTAGCAGTCACTGCATTGACAGTGGTGTGAATAGCTGGACCAGAAATGAAAGAAGCCTTGTATTGGGAAACCCCGCTGCTTGGCCAACTTCCTCTTTAATGTGTCCCCACAATGACTTAACTTCCTCTTCAGAAACTGAAGGCTGCTTCAATGCCCCCAGTTCAGTTCTAGAGGAGCATCTTTGTCTGGTGAAGCAATAACAGGGTTTGTACTATACCCCACAGTTCTGCACTGAAGTACATATAATCAGTCAATCAGCAGGATTTATAATACTGCTTTCAACACAAAGTTCGCAAAGCAGTTTACAGGCTAACAATGATAAAGTTAAGTGGCTCCCTGTCCCAAAAGGGCTCACAATTGTAAAAAATAAATAAATCAGAATACCACGAGCAACAGCCACTAGAGAAGACACTGTGCTAGGGTAAATAGGGACAGTTACTCTCCCACTGCTAAATATAAGAGGAGCACCACTTGAAAAAGTGCCTCTTGCCCAGTTGGCAGGGGTCTGCAACTTGCATACAGAATTGATACATGCACACCCTGCCCTCTGATATAAATTGACCAAAACAGATCTGTGGCACTTTATAAGGCCAACACAAATAGTGCAATGTTTTTGCACTTTTGTGGGTCAGGGCTGAGAGGGTTCTAGGCACAAGTTGATATACCATAGTGTAGTTGTTGACCTTGAGGGTGCAACAGAGCACTTGTCATTTAAGCTAATTTTACGGCTCTGATGTAAAAAGACACAGCAAAAGTCTTACAAAATGCTGCAAGTTACTAGTCCACATGAAAAGCACCTTGGCTGCCCACAATATCAATTCAGATTTATCTCCCCCACACATCCCTGGCTGTTTACATGTCATAGGATCTCATTTCAATCCAATTTACAAAACTTCCCTTATCTGTTCACCACAGTGCAGTTGTTAATTTGCCCACTGGTCTTTAAACCAGACTAGCTTGAAAGTGTGGTGAAATGTTATGGTGCATACAGAAATGGTCCTTTTGTTGAATTGGACAGCAGGTGCCTGGTACAGGGGCAGGAAAGGGAGCTCGTTGGTAAACATGGGTGTCTTAAATACTAGCCAAGATTCTGCCAATTCCAGGAGCAGCTGGCATTTGCCCTAACCCTTTTTTGTCATGATTTCCAGCATCCGCCAGTAAACTTCTGTTAGATTCCTGGCTATATTGGTGGCAGTTGAGGAAAAGTGCTGTGCCTTGGAGATGCACCAGCCAGACATTCACCAGGTGAAATGGGCAAGCATCACCTGTTGAATTCCTATCTGCACGCATCACTCCACCAGTTGAATGCCAAGCTGAAAAACCAAGGCACAGTGTGGGTGCATGGAACCTGGTTCATATGACTGGAATAAAATAGGAGACTGTATTAAGTCAGGGACGTGGTGGCGCAGCGAGTTAAACCGCTGCTGCTGGGCTTTCTGACCACAAGGTTGGGAGTTCAAGACTGTGTGACGGAGTGAGCTCCCGTCGCTTGTCCCAGCTCCTGCCAACCTAGCAGTTCGAAAGCACCTAAATGCAAGTAGATAAATAGGGACCACTTTGGTGGGAAGGTAATGGTGTTCCGTGTGCCTCGGCGTATAGTCATGCCGGCCACATGACCACGGAAACTTGTCCTCGAACAAATGCCGGCTCTACAGGCTTTGAAATGGAGATGAGCACCACCTCCTACAGTCGGTCACGACTAGACCATTCGGTCGTGGGGAAACCTTTACCTTTTTATGAAGTCTCTACTGTTAACATGGCATGGAAATTAATACGGGGTAACCACTTTAATTTCCAATTTCCCATGTTTTTTGGACCACAAGGCAAAATGATTAAATACTTTTTACTGATCAGCAGTAGAAGGTTCTTTTTAAATTTTGGACTGTTTTGCTTTGGGATTCTAAACTCCTTATTCTCATGTATTTCTGGTTGGGCTACACCTGTGGCAATGGAAATGTGACATGGCTATGTATGGGGCAGCATCAGCTGTCAGTGTTCCTGATGTACCTCCTTGCTCCTGCCTGTCTTAAATTGTCAGGCAATCCATAGGTGGATTTTTCCTTTTTTTTAAAAAAGTTGCCTATAAACATGAGACTTGAAAATGCTTGGCTTGTTGGCATGGGCTTAAACTACAGGAGAATATCCAAAGATTTTTCAGTGGGGGGTTATATTATCAGGGACCGTTTTTCTCTTTTGCTCTTGGTTCAACTCAAAGGTACTCTAACCCAGCCTTCTCCTGTTTCATTTAAACCTCTTCCTAAAAATCACGTGGGATACTGTTACAAAAAGGAAAGCTCATCATCTACTTAAAGCAAACGCGATCCAGGATTATAGATCTCACATCATTAGGACAGCTGACCCCACTGAGCAAATCAAAATATATGAAAGCATTAACATCCCATATGCTAGTTTCACTGAGCTGCAAACCCAGAGTGCAGAACAGGAGAGGGGAAATCAGTAGAGATCCCTGGTTTGACAGAGTAAGGTAAAGGTTTCCCCACGATCGAATGGTCTAGTCGTGACCGACTGTAGGAAGCGGTGCTCATCTCAGTTTCAAAGCCTGTAGAGCCAGCGTTTTGTCAGAGGACAAGTTTCCGTGGTCATGTGGCCGGCATGCCTATACGCCGTAGAGCACGGAATGCCGTTGCCTTCCCACCGAAGTGGTCCCTATTTATCTACTTGCATTTAGGTGCTTTTGAACTGCTAGGTTGGCAGGAGCTGGGACAAGTGACGGGAGCTCACTCCGTCGCGCAGTCTTGAACTCCCAACCTTCCAGTCGGAAAGCCCAGCAGCAGCAGTTTAACCCACTGCGCCACCACGTCCCTCAGAGTGCACGTATCTAAAAACCAAATGCAAGACACCTATCGTCGGTATAGGGAGTCTCAGGCACCAGAATTGCCAGCATATTATTTTAATCTAAAAAATCAGTTGAGTTCACTCATTAAGAAGAAAAAAACAAGACTTTGTTAAAAAGCAATTCTTCCACCCAAACAGCTATTTGGAACCCTTCTGAAAATGGTGCATTTGTCCACTAGCCAAGTGGACTTTGTATTCTTAGTGGAAGGATTGCCTTTGCCTTAAGGAGAAAGAGTGTTTGGGCTATGCAACAGCGCCATCTACTGTCTCCTTTCCTGGCCTCTGAGCGTCTTTGCTCAGCATACTCCTCCGTCTCTACAATCTGCAAAAGGTCCTCTGCACTTGTGACTTTCACCAGTGGAAATGTCTTGAGCAATCCTTGCATTATTGATCTGGCCGCCTTGTGGGGCAGTGACTGTGTTTTCCATTTTACCTGTTATCCAGACCTTGGGTTTTCTGCTGTGTTTTTGCTACAGATCGACCACTTTGGCTTTTTGGAAAACCGCACGTTCCAGCAGCGCTATCTCATCGCAGAGCAGCACTGGAATAAAGCTGTTGGCTCCATGCTCTTCTACACGGGCAATGAGGGAGACATCACCTGGTTTGCGAATAACACGGTATGTAGGGCTCTAGTTCCTTAAAGGTAAAAGGTTTCCCCACGACCGAATGGTCTAGTCATGACCGACAGTAGGGGGCGGTGCTCATCCCCGTTTCAAAGCCTGTATTGCTGGCGTTTTGTCCAAGGACAAGCTTCTGTGGCCATGTGGCCGGCATGACTATACACCGTAGCGCACGGAATGCCATTACCTTCCCACCAAAGTGGTCCCTATTTATCTACTTGCATTTAGGTGCTTTCGAACTGCTAGGTTGGCAGGAGCTGGGACAAGCAACAGGAGCTCACTCCGTCGTGCAGTCTTGAACTGCTAATCTTCCGGTCAGAAAGCCCAGCAGCAGCGGTTTAACCCGCTGCGCTACCACATCCCTCTAGTTCCTTACTCTTCTCCAAATCTATTATTAGGGGTGGGTTTTTGCTGTTGTTGAAAACCACTTTTTGGGCATTAACAATTGCCTTTTGGTGGTTAAAATATCTAAATAAAAACACAAAACACCCCATGTTGGTGTTTTAAGATATTTTCCAGAAATGAAAATAGACTACTTTTCCAATTAGAAATCAGACTGTGGCTGCATCTGCTGATGCTATACCACCTGTATCATCATTTTACACTTTTAAAGCATTTAAAATTAATAAACTTGAATTGAGAATGTAGAATAAAAACACACAACACTGCAATTGGCTATTTTAATCAAGAAATTTTTGGAAAAAATATCACCCCCAAAACACACCCCTGTGTATTCTTGTACTTCTATCCTACCGCCTTTCTCCCACATTGAAGGGGACCCAAGGTGGCTTTCAGTTCAAAAAGCCATTAAACAAATACAGTCACAGTAAAAACAATACTAAAAAAGCTTAAATAATTAAATGAAACAAAGCAAGCACCCCGAACCCCAATATTAACATTGTTGTTCTTCAGTCGCTAAGTCGTGTCCGACTCTTCGCGACCCCATGGACCACAGCATGCCAGGCCTCCCTGTCCTCCACTAGCTTCCGGAATTCGCCCAACTTCATCGCTTCGCTGACACTGCCTAACCATCTCATCCTCTGCCGCCCCCTTCTCCTTTTCCCTTCCATCTTTCCCAGCATGAGGGTCTTTTCTGAAGAGTCCTCTCTTCTCATGAGGTAGCCAAAGTACTTGAGCTTCAGCTTCAGGATTTGTCCTTCCAGGGAGCAATCAGTAGGATTGACCGATTGGATCTCCTTGCAGTCCAGGGGACTCTCAAGAGTCTTCTCCAGCACTATAATTCGAAAGCATCTATTCTTCGGTGCTCTGCCTTTTGTATGGTACTATTAACATACATCTCAATAAAAATGCCAGCCTGCAGTGTCGGTAAAAGCTTTCATAAATTAAAAGGTCTTCAATCCCTGCTGAAAAGCCTGCAAAGAGGGAGCTGTCTTTAATTCCAGGAGGAAGGGAATTCATAAGTGAGGTGCCACCATCGAGAAGGCCCCATTCCTAGCTGCTGCTGGTGGCACAGGCAGAAGGGCCCCCTCAGATGGCCAGACAGCAACCACACGGCATATACTACAGTCCGATATAGCAGTTCTCCTTCTATTTCTTCTGTCCTTGAATGACCTTTGCTCCCTGGCAGGGTTTCATGTGGAATGTGGCTGAAGAGCTTGATGCCGTCCTGGTATTCGCTGAACACAGATACTACGGGGAGTCCCTGCCCTTCGGAAACAAATCATACACTGTAAGTAGTTTCTCCCGTTTACCTGCTGCAGAGATTCAATTATAGAGCCCAGCTGGGAGCTGGGAGGATGGTGTTGGGGCAGCACCATCCTTATGCGTGAGTCATAAAAGCATTTGGGTTCTTGCATAATAGAAACGGGGGCGTAGAGAAGAAAGGGTGCACGTGGCATAGCCAGTTAAACACAGCCACGTTTCATCATAGTGGCTCAGCAACTTCTCCCATGGCTTTGCTATATTGAGAAGGACACACTTTTTACCATGTGATGTTTAAAGGTGTCCCTTTGGCCTAAGTGAGCATTGTCCAGCCCACTTGTGGCAGAGCTCCTTCCTGTGACATTGTATTGCATCGTGCCAGGTATGTATGTGGGTGGATACCAATAGTAGATGTGGTAATGTTGGGATAGTCCTCTTTTTCAGAAGAAACCGTTCCAGTGGCATGGTGGTATGCTATACTGCTGGTATGAACAGGTGATCTAGGATCTACTAGGTGATCTAGGTGATCTGGGATCTACTTTGTTTCCTCCCTCTCTTTCTACCTCCCCAAGATCCACCTGCCTGAACCAGGTGCAAAATAGTGGCAGTGGGGAGAGAAGGCAAAATGGAGTCTCAGGGCAGCGCTAATTACCTATTACTAGGGGTGCTTTTTGGTGATATTCCGAAGCTGCATTCCGATTGCTGCTTGGAGTGTCAAGAAACTGTTACTACTTCCACATTCCAATAAAGTTGCCCCAGCATGCACGGTGAACTATGAACAAGCATGTTCACACTTTAAGCAAGCTTCCTCCTGTTTCTGCCACTCCTTTTCCTGATCCCTTACTGAAAACTGTATGTGGATTCCTCAAAAATAAGTGTCAAAAATAAGCAAAAGCAGTGGGGATTTTTTTTTGTGTTTTGACCTAAATTTTGCTTTATGTAGTGTTGTAGTGGAAATTCTCATTATTTAGCGTTCTGTGTTGATCACTGAAAAAAACCATCCCTACCTATTGTACACCAGTGAATATAGAAAGTGCTGAGCTACTCCCCACATCGCTGTTTCCTCTTGGGTTCTGGGGGGAGGAAAGCAATGCTTCCACTTCCTGCAGAATGGTGGGGGAGACAGCAAACCTCATGGTTTCATGCCAATGCGCTGCAATCTAATTTCAGGATGCGAAGCATCTCAACTACCTGACATCGGAGCAAGCTCTGGCAGACTTTGCAGTACTCATTAAGCACCTGAAGGCAACAATCCCAGGAGCCCAAAACACCCCCGTTATCGCCATAGGAGGATCGTATGGCGGGATGCTCGCTGCCTGGTTTCGGATGAAGTATCCCCATATAGTGGTTGGGTGAGTGCAGAGCAAGATGGGTGATGAAAAAGACTGTCCAATATGGTCCACTGGCCACCATGGTAGGTAACTACCAAAGAAATTCGCTGTGGTTCTTCTTTTTCATTGTGTACAGTGCATGTGAATCAATCAACAGTATTTATATACTGCTTTTCAACACAAAGTTCACAAAGCGGTTTACAGGCTAAGACTAAGACGCTCCTTGTCCCCAAAGAGCTCACAGTCTTCAAAAAATACAGAACACCCCCCAAAAACAGCCACTAGAAAAGACACTGTGCTGGGGTGAAGAGGGAGAATTACTCTCCCCCTGCTAAATGTAAGAGGAACACCACTTGGAAAAGTGCCTCTTGCCCAGTTAGTAGGGTTAAGAATGCACTCTTGATCCAAGAACAACCAACCTTGAGCTTCGGAGAACCACGGGTGTGTAAAAAGTCCAGTGATGCAGAGCCAATCCAAGGCTCTGTACTTAGAGCCAATCTAAGACTATACACAGACTGGGTGACTAAGGCCTCCATCCATTTTTTTGCTTATAGACCAGGGCCCTAATCTGAGGGAGGGGAATTTTAACCTTTTTTTTGCCCCTCCCATAGTTCCAGCTTGTATGGGGGTCTGCACCTCTACACCCACCAGCCACACCCCAGTGATACAATCTGCATGTCGGCAGGTGGGGGGTAATAGGCCTGGGCAGAGCATCACTAGTGGTCCCCCCCCAAAGCCTAGAAGAGCCAGGGCACGCAAACTGCACATTCTCTTGTTCCGATCTGACCACCTTAGGTGGCTTAATAAGAAGAGCAATGGCAATTCATGTCTGAGGCTAGATTTGGATCCAGGACAAAAGCTTGGGCATCCTTTTTCTCTACAGGTATTTGACTAGACCACACCTTGGTATCCGATTTGTCTTTTCTGCCTCTCTTCACAGAGCTCTCGCCGCTTCTGCCCCAATCTGGCAGTTTGACAGCCTGGTTCCCTGTGGCACCTTTTACCAGATAGTGACGCAAGACTTCCAAAAGAGTGGGGCGAACTGCTCGGAAAGCATCAAGAACTCCTGGGCTGCAATTGACCGTCTCGCTTCCACGAGTAGGTAGCTAGCAAGCAGACTAGATACTAAACCTGTCAGAATTATTGTACCAAGTCTCTCCTGCATGCTTGTGCTCTAGTTTTAATACTAGAAAAAGCTGTTTTGTTCTAGAATCCCTAGATAGCACTGTGTAACACAATTTGAACAACATTCTGTATCTGAATATTTTGATTTTGGTGTGAGGATTTCAAAAATGCTATTTTTGACAGTGTCAAGCATCAATACAGTAGTTTAGCAACAATTTACGTGATGCAATTGTATAATAAAACTTGCATTGCAATCCTTTAGGTCAATGGTTCTCAAATGTGTTCTCACCAGGACCCACATTTTTTAGAAAGACTGATTTATTAAGATTTATATCCCTCAATTTTCAATATTTGTTGCCTTTTTTAAAACCTTGTGAGCCACATGGAGTATAATTTTTTTTTTAATTATTGGACGAGTGGGATAAAAATGGGGACAAATTAAATGCTTACCAAATTGAACTGTGAGCCCCCAGCACTGTGATCCAAAAACAAACCATGGTTATACCAAATTTAGTAAATGTTCACCAAATGTATAACATGACATTTACACGACAATACTATTTAGCTAGCAGAATTATATGCCCCAAACGCGGGGTTAGGGTTATATTATGAACTTTTACTATTTTGGGGAGACAAACATTTTTTAACTGTGAAGTACTTGACGAGAATTCAATATGTGGTTATCACTTTAGGATTATTAGGTGGTCTAAAATTGGGTGAGCATTTACTATTTGTGGGAAACGAAAGTATTTTTTTTTAAGGAACGTTTTCATTAAATTTGGTGATCACTTAAAACATGAGCCGATAAAAATAGGCCAATTAAACTTCCAGAGCACAATGATCTGGTATAAAGCACCTTCATACTGTGGTCATCATGCTCCAATGCATTAATGTTTATGCATTAAACATTCCACCCTGTACACAACTGAGAAGAACTAGCTCAGTACTAATTGCCGTATTCTCTCCTTCAGAGGATGGTTTGCACTGGCTCTCATGCTCATTTCACCTGTGCAGTCCACTGAAAACTCAGACGGATAAGGAGTCCTTCAAAGACTGGCTAAGGGAGACCTGGGTTAACTTGGCCATGGTTGACTACCCCTATAAGGCGGATTTCTTGCAGCCTCTCCCTGCCTGGCCTATTCAGGTAATTGAACGAAAGTGCTTCTCTCGATATACACTAGTGTCTGCCTTTTCTAGAACTTTCTAGCAGACCACAAATGAAGACACATGAAAAGCAGAGAATGGCCAAGGATTCTACGGTGGAAAAGTTCTAAAGGTCTTCCAATTGACTTGGAGACTCATAAGAACATAAGAACATAAGAAGAGCCCTGCTGGATCAGGCCAAAGGCCCATCTAGTCCAGCTTCCTGTATCTCACAGCGGCCCACCAGGTGCCCCAGGGAGGCATGTAACAACAAGATGCTTACATCCTGTTGCCACTCCCTTGCACCCGGTACCAGTAGCCCACCACCTTTGTAAGGAGGTTGCACAATCCATCATTGCCTATAGCCCATGATGGACCTTTCCTCCAGAAATCTGTCCAATCCCCTCTTAAAGGCATCAAGACCAGATGCCATCACCACCTCCTGTGGCAAGGAGTTCCACAGATTAACTACCCGCTGGGTAAAAAAGTACTTCCTTTTATCTGTTTTAACTCTCCCAACCCTCAGCTTTAGCGGATGCCCCCTGGTTCCCAAAAAGGACTCACAATCTAAAAGAATAGAAATGTTAATAACAAGCAAATGTGACAAATGACAGAGCACCTTTAAAAACAGCAGCAAACCCCATAGTCATCAATGTAGACTGCAGCTTTCTTTGCTGGAAGGCATATTTAAACACAACTTTTAATTGACATATGATGACAAACGAAGGGGGGGGAAGCTGAATTACGAGTGGCAGCATGTTCCAAAAACTGGGTGCCTTCATTTGTTTATTCCTACCCACCCCACCTTTCTCCCCCATATCAGGGCACCCAAAGTGGGTCACAATATTAAAATTGTAAACACGAAAATCAGATAAACAGAATAGACAATTAAAACAATAGCATTAACATAATTTAAAATTTGAGAATGAACAAGCCCAAATGGATCCCACAGTTGCAGTTAAAAATGCCAGCCAGCATGTCAGTAGCGAAAAAGCTTCTTTTAAATAAAAAGTCTTTAAGACCCCGCCAAATGTTTGCCAAAGAGGGAGCTTTGCAAAGATGCAGGCATCTTGTTGTCTCTTGTGGTCCCTGAGGCATGTGGTGGGCCACTGTGAGGTACAGGAAGCTGGACTAGATGGGCCTTTGGCCTGATCCAGTGGGGCTGTTCCTATGTTCCCATGAGTTCATGTCTGAAGAGGAGTATCTGATTCTGGAGGCTGTCGAAGAAATGCTGTGGAGAATCTTGACTGGCCACCAGTGTGTTTACCTCAGGATTTACCTCAGAATGCCAGGTGTAAGGGAGTGGCCACAGAATGCAGGCAGCCTGTTGTCTTGTGTGCTCCCTGTAGCATCTGCTGGGCCACTTTGAGATACAGGAAGCTGGATTAGATGGGCCTTTGGCCTGATCCAGCAGGGCTCTTATGTTTTTATGAGCTGTTCTTAATCCTAAGGGAAGGAAGTGTACTCCTTAAAGGTCATTCGACAACCGTGGGGCCACCACCAAGAAGGCCTTGTTCCTGGCTGCCATCCTCCTCACTTTGTCTGGTGGCGGCACAGTCAGAAGGGCCTTCTTAGATGACCTGGGAGTATGGGTAGGATTGTATGATTGCTGAGAAGGCCCTGTCTCTTGTGTCTTCTCACTGTGCCTAGGATGGGGGCAGGGAGTAAGGGCCACTGCTGAAGACCAGAGTGCGCAGGCCTGGTTGCTGTGGGCAGAGGTGATCATTCAGCTACCAGAGTCCCAAACCATTTGGGACCTGCTCAGATAATTCTTCGTAAGGCAGCCAAAAAATTCTGTTTTGTTAAGACTGGGGTCAGACTACATTAAGAGTACAATCCTAAACTGGAGTTGGGCCGGCATAAACTAAGCCAGCAAAGTTTGGCCAGCACAAGGGCCACCATAAAGCATGTTTGGTCTGCTCTCGGAGTGAGGGGGGATGGCTCGCGTCTGTGTGCTGGCCTCTCTGACTCCAGGAGTGGTCCAAACATGTTTTATGGTGTTCGTTGTGCTGGCCAAACTTTGCTGGCTTCGTTTATGCCAGCCTAACTCAGTTTAGGATTGCGCCCTAAATGTTGTAGGCCCTGACAGGCTTCATTTTTCTTTAGCCGTTAGCAGTTGAATTTATGGGCACCCATGGGTTGAGACTGCGGTATGGGGTGTGGGCTTTAACCTTGTTTCCTGCCATAGTTCTGACCTTCAAGAAGCCCTGATCCATCTTCTATTACCGTGGGGGGAAAATACTACCAGATGAAACGGGAGGTCTGAGCCGAGGTCATACAATCACAGAATTGGAAGGGACCTATAAGGCCATCTAGTCCAATCCTCTGCCTTCAGCAGGAAATCCTCCTAGAGCATCTTCATCAGGTGCCTGTCGAGCCTCTGCTTGAAGGCCTCCAGTGAGGGAGACTCTACCACCTCCCTTGCCAATCTATTTATCGAGCTGCCCTTATCAAGGAATTCTTCCCGATGTCCAGCCGGAATCTGCTCTCTTGCAGTTTGTACCCCTTGGACCTAGTTCTACTGTCAAAGGCAGATGAGAACAAATGTCTCCCTTCTTTGGGTCACGTGGGGAGTCTCAGCTGTGCACAACGCCGGAGTCGGAGCTCCGCGTTTTTATTATCTTTTCTAGTTTTTCCGAGCTTCATTATTTTTTTTATTGCTAAGAACTTCCTAAATTTTATCTCTTGGAAGACTTGGAAGACTTTTGATATCTGTGGAAGACTTATTAACTGTTTTATTAGTTTGTTAAATTGACTTTGTATTCCAAACGCTGAGCTTGGTTGCTGCTAGTACGAGGGAGTCGCGTTTGGCAAAAGAACAAAGGAGAAACAAATGGAGTTTTCAAGGTAACGTTGTCATCTTGACGTGAAAATATACTCCTTTTTCCACCTTTTGTCATCTCCCTGTCTTTGAGGAGGAAGAAGAAGTGGGTTTGCTGTGCTTTATGCAGATTGTACAGAGTGTAGCATTGTGAAATGGAGGTGTCTGGAGAGGAAGGTGATTTCCCGCTGAGTAGCCGTGTTTTACAGACTATTAACATAGGCCCCTCTCAGCCTTCTCTTCTCTAAGCTAAACATACCAAGTTTCCTCAACTTTTCCTCAGAGGACTTGTTTTTTTAGGGCCTGGTCTACGACTGCCCCAGTTCAGTGGCTGTTAACTAAAGAATCACAAAACCTGACAGGCCAGTCAGTGCCTTAAATATTGTGTGGCGTTTGGCCCTCAAAGGCCACCCGCTTGCCCTCCATATTTCCTCTCATTGCTTGCTTTTAAGACCTGTTTCAGTCCCATGTGGTTTTGTGGCTGGGAACAGTCAGGGGTCCCTTGAGAGCCTTTGACAAGGCACTTCAGTCGAGCAGCGCCTAAAACCAAGATGGTTTCCTCCTCCCTTTGTCTCGGCGCTCCCTCCCTTTCAAGGTATGCAGCCTCTCTGGGTGGCATAAGCCATTTCAGTTGCCTCTTTTCCCCCTCTCCTCCCTTTTGAATTGGAGAGGTTTCGCTGACCCATCTAATGTGATTAGTCTCCGACTGAGAGGGGGAGATGTATGGAGAGCTTTGGGGGGGGGGGAGAGGAACGACTCCCTTCAAACAGCTGAATGTGTCCGCTTAATCCTTTCTGTAATGGGGGCAGATGGTTCCCTCTGGGAAGACGAGGCTTTCCTCTTCTCCCAAGCTCAGCTCGCCATAGAGGCTGCTGCCTCTTAAAGCCAATTTTTAACTCCTGGTTGGCGCATCTGTGCTGAGCAAAGGAGCCTTTTGGAGAGTCTTTGATCTTCCGGTGGAAGCGGCTTACTGTGCTGGAAAAGGCTAGAAGTCATCTTAAGTGAATTTAGTTCCTTGTGGATCGTGCAGTGCTGAGGGATGGCTGTGGAAGCAACTAATCCTGCCCTTACGTCCCTGGAGCCAGAGGCCTAAATAGGATGGAAACTAAGGGGCACCTGCCCCGAGTACTATGCCAATGGGGGGGGGTGTATGACTGCCCCTCAGGCTCTGCCCTAGCAGCAGAGGAGGCGCTGGGTGCTTCATCCCCCCTTTCCTTCTCCTTTAAAGGGGAGGTGCCGCAGGAGAAGGAATGGTGATGTGGAACTGCCAGCACTGCCTCCTTCAGGAAGAACCTGGAAGTGATGTCATTATGTCACATGACATCACTGCTCCGGAAAGTGAGTTACATCTCTGCCCAGAGCATAGGATCATGTCACGTACAACAGTGACATGATGCTATCTTACCCCAGCTAACTAAGGACTTCCTGTGTCTGGCATTTTCACTTCCTGTATCTGGCAAAGTGGAGGGGCACCACAGTTTCTGGCCCTACCCCAGTGATGTCATTCAGGGGGAACGGACCAGAACGGGCGTTCCAGATCCTAACGGGCTCCGTGGCTGGTTCCGAGTTCCCGACAAGTGCCAATCAAAAGTGAGTTCCTGTTCCTAAATCATTTGAATGACACCACTGCCCTACCCCCAGATGTCTCTTGTTCAGCTGAAGGTCTGAAAGGGGGGCATGCATACATACAGCCTTGTGCAATTGGGAACCTTGCCCAATAGGTGTTCCCAGTTGCCCAGAATTTGTACATGGGCCCCCTTCTCAGATCTTCAACCAAACATTTACTTCTAGTTACTTTATCTTAAACATTTATATACCACCCTTCTCCCAGAGGAACCAGCAACATGCACAAGCTGGTAGAACAGTGTCCCCCCCCCCCAGACACAGAAATAGGGGTTACCGTCTCCAGGGCATGACTCCAGGATGAATGAGTGTTCCAAAGCCATAACAGGTACAGACAGTTCCCTTGTTCTAACCTCCCTGTGTTTTAGTAGCATCCCAACTGAAACCAACCCAGATGATTGGCCGGTTATCAAACCTTTCTTTCTAGCATGATTGGCTCAATGCTTTAGCCGGAGAGGGGGGGGGATTCTGATGAGGTCAGGGGAACACTGATTCTGGTTCCAAGGAGGTTATAAATGTGGATGTTGGGCTTGCATGCTTTTGCATTTGTCCATCTGATGCTGGAGGGAAGCAGGATGCTGTCTGTGTCCAAAACCCACTTTGGTTAAGTCTTCAATGTGTGCCGTCGGCTTTTGAGTTCAGGAACACTCTTCCAGCCATAAGACAGAAATGTGTTATTGTTTGAAAAGTTTTTGTTTGAAAATGATAGCAAAGACATCTTGATTTTTAACTAGCGCCCAATGCCCTGAATAGAAGCTGAATGGAATTGAGTGGCTCATCTCAATTTTTGCATCTAGTAGGAAAGGGGTCAGATCTGTCAGAACAGTCACTTAAAGCCTTTTCAGCCATTATGGGAGGAAAACTGCTGCTGGGGAAGGCAAATAGGGCTGCAATCCTATATGCGTTTACCTGGGGGTAAGTCCCACTGGTTGCAGTGGGCCTTACTTCTGAGTAGACATGTATAGGATTCGGACTGTAGGTCACCAAGGGATGTTGCTGCTGTACTGCAATTATAAACAGTGAATTAAGAACTACTCCAATAAAGCCAAAGTCCCTCTACCTTTTTGTATTGAATACCATCATGGCCCCATTTGCCGATTCTTAAAAGGTGGGTACCAGAGGCATCCGTTCTACACTGGATAACATGGTAACATTCTTGGAAGGATGATGTAGATCAGTTGTTCTCAAACTTTCTGACACCGGGACCCACTTGTAGAATGACAATCTGTCCGGGACCCACCAGAAGTGATGTCATGGCCAGAAGTGCCGTCATTGTGACACCAGAGCCTGCTGCTTTCCTGAGAATGCAGCAAGAAGTTGGGATACTTCTCAGCCATTTTCCCATAGCAAAGTGAATCGAAAAAAGCCTATTTACAATCTTAGCACAAGCAAAACAACCACACGGCCCTCCCCCTTTCCAGCATCCCATCTTCCCATGTTTTCAATATGGCTGCTCTACGTGCTTCGTGACCCACCTCAAATTAGCTCGCACCCACTGTTGGGGTTTCTGACCCACATTGTGGGAACCACTGACGTAGAGAACTAAACCACATTTCGGCCACTTGTAGGAGTTCAGTGTTTAATCTGCATCGCTAACCCTATACACAATGTCTTCTGTAAAAAACAAAAAAGGTAAAGGTTTCCCCACGACCAAATGGTCTAGTCGTGACTGACTGTAGGGGGCAGTGCTCATCTCTGTTTCTAAGCCTGTACAGTTGGTGTTTGTCTGAGGACAAGCTTCCATGGTCATGTGGCCGGCATGACTATACGCCGTAGTGCACGGAACACCGTTACCTTCCCACTGAAGTAGTTCCTATTTATCTGCTTGCATTTTTAGGTGCTTTCGAACTGCTAGGTAGGCAGGAGCTGGGACAAGTGATGGGAACTCACTCCATCGCATGGTCTCGAACTCCCAACCTTCCAATCAGAAAGTGCAGCAGCAGCGGTTTAACCCACTGCGCCACTATGTCCCTTCTGTCTGTAGGCCTGTTCTAATGTTGGCTTCTCATCGTACTCAAAAAGTTACCCTTTCTGTCTTTCCACAGGCATTGTGCAAATACTTGAAAGATCCCAAACTGCCAGACAAATTGTTGCTAAAGAATATCTTTCGGGCAGTGAACGTCTACTACAACTACACAGGACATACGTCGTGCCTTAACTTGAGTCAGACTGCCACAAAAAGCCTTGGGTCGCTAGGCTGGGATTATCAGGTATGTTCGTCACCTCTTTCCATCTCCTCCACAATGCCATGGCAGGACCAAGTTGCAGTGTTGGCATGGAGTTCTCTAATGCCAATGTTCTCTTGCTTAACTTCTTTGAGACCTCCTGCTCACCTGATTTGTTCTTGAACTACTTGTTAAGTGGTGTTCCTCTTATATTTCGTAAGGATAGAGTAATTGTCCCTCTTCACCCCTGCGCAGTGTCTTTCTTAGTGGCTGTTGCTGGTGGTGGTCTTTATTTTTTTTAGATTGTGAGCCCTTTTGGGACAGGGAACCACTTAACTTTATATTATTTGCCTGTAAACTGCTTAGTGTGGAAAAGCGGTATATAAATACTATTGATTGATTGATGGATTGTTTGCTGTGTCATGGTTTTATCCTAATATAAGGGAATCCTGGAAGTTGTAGTCTTAGCAGAGATCAGTATTCTTTTAAATCTGAATTCAGGTAAACGTATGAATACGTAATATGCATGGGATGGAGAGAGCGATGTTTTTCCCCCTCTCACAACACCAGAACCAGGGAGCATCCACTAAAGTTGAATGCTGGGAGAGTTAGAACACATAAAAGGATGTACTTTTTTTTTTAACCCAGCGGGTAATTAATCTGTGGAACTCCTTGCTACAGGAGGTGGTGATGGCATCAGGCCTAGGTGCCTTTCAAAGGGGATTGGACAGATTTCTGGAGGAAAATTCCATCGTGGGCTATAGGCCATGATGGGTGGTGCAACCTAATGTAAGGAGGTTCTGGCTACTCTGTAAGTAGGCTACTTTAGAATGCCAGGTGCAAGGGAGTGGCAACAGGATGCAGGCATCTTGTCTTGTGTGCTCCCTGAGGCATTAAAAAGCTCGAGAAAACAAAATGGGCTTCTCATCGGCAAGACAGCAGTTGAACTAGTTGGTGGGGAAAAATGCAAAATTTAAGTTCATGAACAGCAGTGTCGGGTAGAAACTGGAAGAATAGCAGTTCTGGGTTTACTCTGGGCTTCAGGAGTTTTGGCTCTTACAAGTTTCATTGTTCCAAAGGGTCACTTTGTTCTTCTTGATGTTATGATGAACTTGGAATGAGAGGTACACAACTCGTAAGTGCTGATTCTTTGGACAAAAGGCTCAGTGAACCAAGGGACTAGCTGCCGTAGTGATATAGCAGCATTGGTATCTTTGGCATGTGGCAACAAAGTAAGATGGACCCCTAATCCAAGGAGTTTGCAATCTGTATTGCAACAGTGGGAGAGATTATGGGGAGGGTGTGACACACTTGTTTCACAGTTAATGTTGAACAAATACCTGTGAACATCTGTCTGTTATCTGTGGTCCAAGTGAGAGCCAGAATACTCCCTTTTCTGTGATCTGTGTGGGTAGCAATGTTGTGATAATGTGGCACTGACCTTGATAGGACTTTGGGTAAAGCTCTTGAGGAAAGCTTGAATTATGGAAAACGGGACTAGATGACCTTATTTGAGGTATTTTTATACCTCTTTTCAATTGGGACATGGTGGCGCAGCGAGTTAATCCCCTGTTGCTGGGCTTTCCGACCACAAGGTTGGGAGTTCAAGACTGCATGACGGAGTGAGCTTCCGTTGCTTGTCCCAGCGCCTGCCAACCTAGCAGTTCGAAAGCACCTAAATGCAAGTAGATAAATAGGGACCACTTCGGTGGGAAGGGAACAGCGTTCCGTGTGCTACGGTGTAGAGTCATGCTGGCCACAAGACCACGGAAGCTTGTCCTTGGACAAAACGCTGGCTCTACAGGCTTAGAAATGGAGATGAGCACCGCCCCCTACAGTCGGTCACAACTAGACCATTCGGTCGTGGGGAAACCTTTACCTTTATACCTCTTTTCAAGATTTCTCAAGACACAAGTGGCAGGCTGTTCATGAACCCCATTTTTTCAAATGGGGTTTTTACAGTTATTGTTCTGTGTACAATTCACAGAACCCTCCATTTCTCCAGATGTTTCCTTTTTCAGTGTGTGGGTCATCATCCTGGCTGCA
Organism: Lerista edwardsae; assembly: GCA_029204185.1. Classification (NCBI taxonomy): domain Eukaryota; kingdom Metazoa; phylum Chordata; class Lepidosauria; order Squamata; family Scincidae; genus Lerista; species Lerista edwardsae. The sequence goes on along the minus strand of JAJKFI010000017.1, from coordinate 6,821,260 downwards.
CTGTTGCACCTTCCGGGCCTTCACACCTTGGCCAGTTCTCAAAATTTTACCTGTCTCTTGTCAGCTGACCTCCTCCACATTCCACACACCTTGCATTCCACTGTGAGCTTAGTGACTTCTGGTCTCCCATCCAGGGCCAATCCAAGGCTGTTCCTGCTTAGCATCTTCAGGCAGGGCAACAGCTCAACCTCCAGACCCCACCTCCTGCCTAGGTCGCTTCCAAGTCCGATACTATGAAAATCATGTGCTCTGTGTGTGTGAAGTAGCCGGGAGCTTGAAGGACTGACTGACCTTGCTGTCTCTCTCTGTGCCCTTCTCTACAAGGCTTGCACTGAGATGGTGATGCCCTTGTGTTCTGATGGCATCCATGACATGTTTGAGCCTCAGAAGTGGGACTTCAAAGGCTACTCGGATGAGTGCTTCAAGACGTGGAAAGTGAGACCTCGCCCATCCTGGATCCCCACTTCTTACGGAGGGAAAAACATTGGCTCTCACAGCAACATCATCTTCAGGTGAGCTGCTCCTTAGTTGTGGGTACCAGATAGCAGGAGAGTGTATTTCCCCCCCCCCCAAAAAAAAAGATATAGGGGAACTACAGAAAGGGCAGAAGAGAATGAACAAAATGATTACAGGGCTGGGGCACCTCCCCTATTATGAAAGGCTACAGCATTTGGGGCTCTTATGCCTAGAAAAAAGGCACCTAATGGGGACACACAATTGAGACGTACAGAATTATGCATGGGATAGTTCTTTTCCCTCTATCACAACCCCAGAACCAGGGGACATCCACTCAAATTGGGTGTTGGCAGAGTATGAACAGATAAAAGGAAATACTTTTTTTTCACCCAGTGGGTGATTAAGCCGTGGAACTCCTTGCCACAGGAAGTGGTGGTGGCATCTGGCCTAGGTGCCTTTCAAAGGGGACTGGACAGGTTTCTGGAGGAAAAGTCCATCATGGGCTATAGGCCATGATGGGTGGTGCAGCCTCCTTACGTTAGAAGTAGGCGACTTCAGAATGCAACATACAAGGCGGTGGCCACAGAATGCAGGCAGCCTGTTGTCTCGTGTGCACTCCCTAAGGCACCTGGTGGGCCTCTGTGAGACACAGGAGGCTGGACTAGATGGGCCTTTGGCCTGATCCGGCAGGGCTGCTCTTATGTTCTGAATTATAGCACACCCTTTGAAACCTGAGAGGAGGAGTTCCAGATACATTCAATACCCCGATCAGACTGCTGATCAATCAGTCCTATCCCACACAGTCTGAAAGCTGTGTCTGAAAGTTTTCTCTTTACAAATTAATTTCTCAGATTTCTCCCAGCTTTCCTTATTATGTGATTGTTCCCCAACTCTTTATCCCTCCAGCACACTTTCTCCCCAATCCCTTCAAATAATTTCCCCCTCCGAAAAATGTTTTTTCCAGAAACATTGATTTCCTGCCATATGCCTCCTTTCAAAAATTTATTCTTCCAAAATTTTATTTTTTCAAAATCCATTCCCCCTCTTCCTGTGCAAATCAGTTTGCCCTTGGCTCCCCCTGATCCTCTTTCAAAATCCATTCCCCCTGCTGTCTCTAATGTATGTATTTTTATTTATTTTCCGGCCCTCCACACTTTCAGATATATGATCCAGCCCTTGTACCGAAATGTTTAGAGACACCTGCTGTAGAATAAAAGAGGTTCATGATTCATATGCATGTGAGGGCGCAATCCTACACCTGACACAGCATCGGTGGATGTGCCTGCCTGGGGAGGGGGCTTTTGCCATTCTGGTTTCGTGGGCACAGTCCAAGGCACCCATAGAGGAGGCTGGAGCCTCCCCTGGTGCAAGGGTCTGTGACAGCTGTCTGTGACAGCTCAGGAGAGAGATCTCGGGGTGCTGGTGGACAATTCAATGAAGGTGTTGACCCAGTGTGCAGCAGCAATTAAGAAGGCCAATTCTATGCTTGGGGTAATTAAAAAAGGGGTTGAGAATAAAACAGCCAATATTATCATGCCATTGTACAAATCGATGGTAAGGCCGCACCTGGAATATTGTGTCCAGTTCTGGTCGCCGCATCTCAAAAAGGACATAGTGGAGCTGGAAAAGGTGCAGAAGAGAGCGACAAAAATGATTACAGGGATGGGGCACCTCCCTTATGAAGAAAGACTGCAGCGTTTGGGGCTCTTCAGTCTAGAAAAAAGGCGTCTGAGGGGGGACATGATTGAGACATACAAAATTACGCACGGAAGGGATAGAGTCCATAGAGGGATGTTCTTTTCCCTCTCTCAAAACACCAGAATCAGAGGGCATCCGCTAAAACTGAGGGTTGGGAGAGTTAAAACAGATAAAAGGAAGTACTTTTTTACCCAGCGGGTAGTTAATCTGTGGAACTCTTTGCCACAGGAGGTGGTGATGGCATCTGGTCTTGATGCCTTTAAGAGAGGATTGGACTGATTTCTGGAGGAAAGGTCCATTGTGGGCTATAGGCAATGATGGATTGTGCAACCTCCTTACATTGGTGGTGGGCTACTGGTATCAGGTGCAAGGGAGTGGCAACAGGATGCAAGCTTCTTGTTGTCTCTTGCCTCCCTGGGGCAGCTGGTGGGCCGCTGTGAGATAAGGGAGCTGGACTAGATGGGCCTTTGGTCTGATCCAGCAGGGCTCTTCTTATGTTCTTAAGGGTGTAAATGTGCCCTTGCCCCAGGGAGGCTCCAGCGGCCTCCCAAGCTGCACTGGATACAGCGCAGGCCCACAGGCCTGCCTGTTCCAGCGCCGCTCAGGATTGCACCCTTAATGATGTCCTTGTGCTTCCTAAAGTGCAAAGCTGGGACAAAGTTAAAAGGAAGCCAGGGAGTGAGCCCTTAAACCTTGGCGAAATGAACCCTAACAAAGGAAACAAATGACTCTGGGCTGCGTGGTTTAATCTGGCAGGTGGGAGAGCCTTGACCACTGTGCCGGTGACATCATTTGGGCTGTTCCTAATTTGCAGGTGCGTCGCTCATTCCTGTTCGTTTTTTTTCCCCTTCCAGCAATGGTGGACTTGACCCCTGGTCTGGGGGCGGAGTCACCCGGAACGTCACGGACTCCCTGGTCGCCATTGTGATCCCGGAAGGGGCCCACCACTTGGACCTGCGCTCCAACAGCCCCTACGACCCGGCCTCGGTGCTGCAAGCCCGGCTCCTGGAAGTGCACTACATGAAAACCTGGCTGGCCAAGTCCCGTCTTGGCAAGCGCTCGAAATAACTGGGTGGGATTTTTGCGGTGACTCTTCCCTCCCTCCTTGATTAGGTTGGGAAGTTCATCTTCTTGGCTTGCTTGACAAGTGCCCACCTTGGTTTGCTTCTCTCTCCCAGTCCAAGTACTCTGATTGGCCCAATCAGCTATACTAATGATCCCATAGAGGAACTGTTGGAGACAACTAGCAGGGATGGCAACCTACAGGGTGCAGGACCACAGTCAATCCTCTTTCCCTCGCTGTGCAGCCGCTGCCTGTTCTTGTAGCTTTTTGCCTCCGGTTAGCCTGCAGACAGCAGTGTCGGGATTTAGGAGCAACCCCTCCCCTCCCACAAACTCCCCTATGCTGTTTTAGAATTGCACTGGGTGCAGTCTCCCTGGTACTGGGCACTGGGGCCTACAACAGAGAGTGGGGATCTGTTCCCAGTCACCCTTGGCTTGGGTGTGGACAGTGTGACACAGCAGCAGTAACTTGTGGGATTTGTTACTGCAAGATGTGGCAGGGGCCACTGACTGCATGGGTTTTTTTACAAGGGGAATTAGACAAATTTGTGGTCTGTTAGTGGTTATTGGCCATGGCACCATTAGACCATTATGATTATTGACCGCTAGAATGGAGCGCTACATTTGGAAGCAGTATGTGTCTGGAAACCAAAACAAAGCCTGTTGCCCTCCACCTTCCTGCCCTATCCCAGGAGGTTAAGAAAGCATGTGTTGACTGCATGCTGGAGAACACGAATCCTTGGTCTGACCAACAGGGCACTTCAAGATCAGCTAGCTCCATAGCTGGTCACACCTGTCGGTTTATACCGAGGCAGCCAGGACTAAATTTTCTCCTAAAAATTTTTGAGATCCGGGAAGCACTTGAGCTGTGAAACCCATTTGCCAATCAGTCTGCAGGGGGCACTTGCAGTTATTTTTAGCTCTGCCAGATGATTTTCATGCCTCTGGAGCTCACCTTGGGGTTGGTTCTGGCTTAGCAGGACCAGATATTACACAGCAAATCTGGGCATTCCCAACTTCGCATTTGTCACTTCTCGGTTAAAAGTTTATAGGACGGGAAAGTTGGCGGTGGAGATGAACAGCCAGGTAAACTTTGCATTTGCCTATCATGGCTGTCTTAGGCTCTCCAGGTTTTTATACCCTCATCTGATCATCTGCTGTGCAAGCCCATTTTCCGTTGAGAGGGGGGCTTCAAACATTTGCCTCTGCAACTGTACACATGTGCCATTTTTATCCTCAAAATGCAGACACTCTGCATGTGCCTCAGCCCAAGCATGTGTGCATCATTCTGCCTGAACACCACAGGCAAGGAAAACTCCTCATAATGTAGGGCAGGGGAAAGGGAGCCAGGCACAATCTGAGAACTAGTTTCTCAGAAAATTACAATTCAGCAATAGGGAAAAGCAGACCATTGTATACCAAGCAGATGCAAGTGCTACAAATCAATACGGCTGGTGTTTGCACTGGAGCATAATCTGGTGGTACAAACCTGATTGTGAGCGCAGTCCTAACCTGGAGTTAGGCTGGCAAAGCTAGGCTGCCACAAGGGACACCATAAAGTGTGTTTGGACCACCCTCAGTCAAGGATGCCAGCACACAGACATGCGCCATCCTCCCTCGCACCAAGAGTGGTCCAAACGCACTTTACAGTGGCCCTGGTGCCAGCCAAACTGTGCTGGCCTAACTCCAGGTTAGGATTGCGCTCTGCCAAAAGCATTTGGATTGGCATTTGCCAAAAGAGGTGGGAAGCTGGGAGCTGCCTAGTTCTCTCTTTGCTGGGATTTGCACCCGCAAAGGTCCCTGTATCTTTTCTCCTGTGAAAACACTTGGGAGAGTGATTTTTGACTGTCAAGACAGCCTGGGGGGAAAGAGTAAGTCCTCCCTTGCTGGTACTCTGATCAGATTCCCAGCCACAGCCGCTGTATTTCAGATATATGGGACTGAAAAGCTTTCACCCCTCAGAATGAAGCTAACAGCTATTCTGCAGGGAATTAAATCTTGTGGAAAATGCACAGAACAGCATGAGCACTAATGTCCTACCTCTGAAGAAGACCAATGACTCTTAACACCTTCAGGCTGCAATCCGATGTGCACTTACCTGGGAGTAAGTCCTACCAAACTCAGTGGGGTTTTCTTCTGAGTAGACATGTATGGGATTAGTTTTTTTTGGGTGTAATGCCAAGCTGGTTTCAACAATTGTGCACAACCAAGGACTCCTTGTGTTTCATTGCGGTCCCAGATTGGATTGCGCTCTGGTTTATGCAGTGTCATTTTAAAATACAGCATTGGTATCCTTTTGGCTTGTTTTATGTTGAGCTGTTCAACCGTTTTATGGAAACAAAGCACAACTCTAGATCTCTAATTCCTTGAAACGGTGCTCTTGTGAGCCTTGGTGCCTTTAAGGGGCAGGGTGGATTTGCTGCCTGGAGTGACAGAGGCTGCAAAGCCTTTCCTTTGCTGCTCCAAGGGGTGGGGGGAGCCCTCTGGAGGCTTCTGCAGGGATCCCTAAACAGCTGCAGAACAAAAAAAAAACTATCTGACCCGATCCTGGGGAATCGCATTGCTGCCTTCACCCTGACCCTGCAAACACTTACTGCGCTTCCCAAACTCCGAGAGCAAATATAATGTGGGAACGGTTATAGAGGTCTGAGAGAGTTTGGGAACTGCTGGGCTAAAGCGAAAGCAAGCTCAGCAATGCAGTATCGCAAAAAAGGAGAGAGCTTCATCATTATCCCTGCACAAGCTAAACCGAGCCCACTTTCTGATGAGAGGTTTTGGGACTCCTGTGGGGGCTCTACTCTTAAAGCACACGTGCATCAGACCCCCAGACCCCTATGCAGTTGAGGACAGAGAAGACGAAAACAAAAAAAACATCTGCAGCATCACAAGAGCAGACTTCCTGTCTTCTCAAACCAGTTGGCAGATATCATGTGGATATTTATAGAGGCCAGGGACTATCACCTGACCCGTTCTGGCCTATTGGAGCAAAGGAACTGCCTTGGTTGCTGGCTGGGCTCCATGTGGTTCTCACCTTTGACCACAGCCAGGAGGTAGCACCTGTCCTGAATCCCTGCCTAGCATCCCCCTTGGTTCCCACCTGTCGTGGGTTCTTGGCCCAGACAGCCTGCAGTTTAAGGGCACTGAATACCTGCACCATGGTGCACATTCAACACTTGTCTGCTGCAAGGAACCCATGGAGGCTTCCTTCATGCAAGGCACAAGCCAGAGTTCTGCATCACATGGAGGGAGGCAATTCTGAGTGCAGGCATACCCTGGTATGCACTGGGATTCCTCTCTGGAGGTGCTGTGGATACCCGAATCCGTGGATACTGGGAACGCCGCCTTAAAGAGAGGGGACCATCAGACCAATCTTTTACCTTGTTGCAGTGAAACCACTGATGTTCTACCTTTTTAATAGTTGTCCCAATAGCCATGATATCAGTGGATAACTGAAATGGTGGCTTCTGAATCAGTGGATACCAGGGCATGCCTGCATAAACAGGGTCAGGCTCCAAGAATGTTGTGTTCGACATCCTCCTATATATGAATGCCAGAAAGATGTGCTTGGTGTAGGGCCACGTGTAGTAGATGCGTAGTGTAATTCATAGGTTCATATATGCCCTCTAACCAGCCCAGGGCCCCTGTGAGCTGTGAACTTTAAGCAGAGTGCGTCCTTACGCGCTAACAAGCCAAGGCAACAAGGCACACATCCTCTGCTACCAGCCTGGGACCATAGTTAAGAGCAAAAGCCTCTAACAGCAATAAACAGTCTCTTAACTTTTTAAATCCTCAGGCTAAATTTGCCCTGTCTACAGGGACCTATCCGAAGCTATAAAGCTTAACTGGTAGGGTGCCCAAGCAGCAAAACTGAATTTAGTTTGGTTCCAAATACTCACAAAGCTTACAGATTAACTATGGTTTATTAAGAAAACAATTACAAAACTAGGAAAGGCTTAAAAGAACTAACAGAGACTTAACTAAGATACACCTTAAAATAAGAAAACAACTAACTGCCTAACACTAGACTAGGCCCTAGTACATGCAAGGTGGCTAGCCTTGCTGGTTCACCTTCTCAAGTCCAAGCAGGCAGCAGGTTCAGGCTGGGGCATCTTGGACTGATGTGGAGAAGGTGAGCTGAAGGTTTGAAGATCTGAAGGTCTCTGATCTTCTTTGAAGGTCTGACCTTGATGGTGCGTGTTGATCTGAAGGTCTGATGAAGTCTTGAAGGTCTGATGGAGTGTGATGATCTGTACCTCAGAATTGGGTATCTTTAATCAATCATCCAATCAGGATAAAGGTCGGACATCTCCTCATGGGGTGATGGAATGTTCAAAAGTCGCAGAATGGTCAATAAAGGTTATGTACACAACGTAAGTGATGGTTCTCAGCTGTGCGGAATCTTCTTGATTGCTGCACTAGCTGGATGGAACATTCCTGATTGTAAGTTGATGATGCAGTGTCCCTGACCCCAGCTATGACCTCACACCTTTCTGCGGGGAAACGGGAACTAGAAGATCACACTCTAAGTGAGCTGATTGCCATTAGTTGGTACGTTAGCAGCTTCAGCTCTTTCCCACACGATGGAGTCATGTTTACAAAATGGAGTCAAACCATGGCCTAGCCTTCTTTTGCTCTTTACACAGAGTGATAGTAGATGCATAGTATGCTGTTGTTTTGCTGTTTTGAAAATGACTACTGCAGGGGAGGGAGAATCAGGGTTCAGACTGGAGTGTAGGGGTGTTTAATCATTTCCCCTGCTGTTCTTCTAAGGAAAAAAACCCTTGGCAGCTATTTAATAAGAACACAAGAAGAGCCCTGCTGGATCAGCCAAACGCCCATCTAGTCCAGCTTCCTGTATCTCACAGCGGCCCACCAGGTGCCCCAGGGAGGCATGAGACAACAAGATGCTTGCATCCTGTTGCCACTCCCCTGCACCCGGTACCAGTAGCCCACCACCTTTGTAAGGAGGTTGCACAATCCATCATTGCCTATAGCCCACGATGGACCTTTCCTCCAGAAATCCGTCCAATCCCCTCTTAAAGGCATCAACCAGATGCCATCACCACCTCCTGTAGCAAAGAGTTCCACAGATTAACTACCCGCTGGGTAAAAAAGTACTTCCTTTTATCGGTTTTTACTCTCCCAACCCTCAGTTTTAGCGAATGCCCCCTGGTTCTGGTATTTTGAGAATGGAAAAAGAACATCCCTTTATCGACTCTATCCCTTCCATGCATAATTTTATATGTCTCAATCATGTCCCCACTCAGGCGCCTTTTTTCTAGACTGAAGAGCCCCAACCCAAACGCTGCAGTCTTTCTTCATTTGCCCTGCGAGGAAGCTGCAATTGGCTCCCAGAGCAAATAGTTGTTTCAGGGGGAGGGGAGGGACTGAGCTATGCCCCTCCAAGTTCCGAATTCAGAAACCTGTGCCATAAAACTAACTTGGTAGTCTTGGGCAAACTCTCTCTCTGACTTGGCTCTCAGACTCAAAATATGGAGATTCAAATACTGGCCTTACAAGGTTAATGTTAGGATTGCAGGATCATATCTGTGACTTGCATTGAACACACGGAGGGCGCAATCCTAACCTGGAGTTCGGCTGGCAAAGTTAGGCCAGCACAATTTGGCCGGCACAAGGGCCACTATAAAGCATGTTTGGACTACTCTCGGAGTGAGGGAGGATGCCGCACGTCTGTGTGCTGGCCTCTCTGCCTGCGAGTGTGGTCCAGACATATGTTATGGTGTCCCTTGTGACAGCCAAACTTTGCCGGCCTAACTGTGCCGGCCTAACTCTAGGTTAGAATTGCGCCCTGTAGCAGTCCATAAATGCTAAGTAGTAGAGTAAGGCAGTGTCGCATGGCCCCTAGTGTTGGACTTTGAAGGGGGTGACCCAGGTTCAAACCCACCCACCCCCAATTGATGACAAAGGCTACTGGTTAAAACCCAGTAGCGTAGGCGGTGCGGTGTGGCACGTACTGCAGGTGCCACAATGCATCACATAAGTGGCTCCTCCCACTTGCTGTTGGAGCCATTCCAGGCAGTGATGGCAATTTGCAGGGACTGCCTGCTCATTGCCTTCGCTGCCTGGAATGGCTCCAACGGCGAGTGGGCAAAGTTGCATACCTAGCGCATTGCAGCACTACCTACCATGGTAGGATGCAGCAATACCTACCATGCAGCAATACCTGCCATGCGGCTCCTTCTGCGTCGGCCAGTTCCGTGGTCTCGTCCTCCCTTAACTCCCAGGGTTGAGGATAAAAGGGGGAGCCTTGTTTGCTCCCCTGAACCCCTTTGGAGGAAGAAAGGAGCAAAAAATGCAGAGAACAGGTGAAAAGAATTCCACAATGGTTCATATTCCCTGTTCCCAAGGGGGAAGCTGATCTCTTTTTGGACTGAGAAAAGGCTGAGCAGAATGGTGACGCGTTCCTATTTCAAAATCAAATATCCAGAGCATGTGTGCAGTGGTGTCAGCCTACCGGTTCACTGGGCAGAGTTTTCGCGGTCGCTGGGCGGGTTTCCACGGTGATCGGCAGCGTGCTCGCTGTGTTCCATTGCGTAATGGCGAAAGCCCGCCCGCTGCAGCAGGCGTGCTTTCGCCATAACGCAACGGGACGCAGCGAGCACACTGCCGATCACCGTGGAAACCCGCCCAGCGACCGCGAAAACTCCGCCCAGCGAACCGGTAGGCTGACACCACTGCATGTGTGGCCTTGTTCTTCATGGAAGCCGTGAAAAGCCCACTATTTCCCTGTGTGACTCTTCTGAGTAGGAGTTGCAGGAAGTGTGAATTGAATTACTGTGCAGTGATGCTCTTTTCCAGAAGGCAGATTTCTCGGCCCCCCTCTTTAATTTCCTGCCTAACTGTTCCATTAGCTGGTGAAGGCCTTGAGCAGCGTTCAAAGGGCAGCACAAGGAAGGCCTCTTGAGAAGGCAGTTCCTTTCTCCATGCATCTAAAGGCTCATTTGTGTGTCTTAGCAGCACAGTGCTCAGCATGTCTACTCAGAAGTAAGTTCTGCTGTGTTCAGTGAGACTTACTTTCAGGTAAGTGCATCTAGGGGTGCAAGCCTATGGCTGAGCTGTGGACGAGACTCCTGCTCCAGTTCTCAGCAATGCATGCTTTTTGGTGAGCCCAGGGGCATAGCTAGGTCGTTTTGCACCCGGGACCCATACATTTTTTTACACAGCAAAATTTGTGGGCTCATCATTCAGGCCCACAAATTGTATGTTTGACACCCCTGCATAAGATGCTTGTATTTTGTTTTTGGGCTATACCTTTGGCGAGAATAAAGATATTACACTCTAGGTTTTTTCATTGAATTCCTGGTGAAATTCCCCATCCGGCAGGATGCAGCATGATGATATTCCCAAAAATAGCGATTTTTTTTTTAAAATTTGGGGTTCAGTGTTGACACCACCTCTGGTGAAATTGTGCATCCAACAGTATACCACATGATGGTATTATTCCTTTAAACCACAATTTTAAAAACCGCGATTTGTACAAAAAGATGTTTTATTTTCAGTTTTTAGTTTTTGGGCTATAGCTTTTGCTAGAATACAGATATTACACTCCATTTTTTTTCCCATTGAATTACAGGTGGAATTCTGCATCAAACGGTATGCAGCATGATGGTCATATTTCCAAAAATCGTGATTTTCTAAATTTGGGGTTCAGTGTTAACACCCCCTCTGAGGATGGCACCTGGGGTGCTGTGCCCCCTACCACATAGGTAGCTATGCCATTGGGTAAGCCACTTTCTTTTGGCCTCATTCTTCCCCAGCTGCAATACGGGGATAATCGATAGGCTTGTTGTAAGGTCAACATCAAAATATGTCAGTTTCACACGAGAATTATCAATATTGCAGAAGGGAAAACAAAACTAGTGGTTTGAAAACAGTCAGATGAACAAAACCCAAATGGATCAAAGTGGTTTGTTGTTTTTTTCAATGAACTGAGGCGGCACCTAAAATCTCTTGGTTGCTTTTACTGTGAACTCAAATCAAATCTCTAAAATAGTAAATGGTTCAAAATAAATGACCCAAGAATCAGACACAGAGCCTTCAATTGTACAGTTTGTGATCTTATTTTCTTATTTTTGTTTTTAAATTTTGTTCGATGCACTTTGCTTGTAAAAGCCTTCACTAAAGTAAACAGTTTAAGAATGTAGTCCTATCATGGCTTACTCACAAGTAACTCCTATGGCATTCCCAAAAAAATGTGTGTGTAGCCTTCATCCCGAAATCATATTTTTATTTCCCTTTGCTTGCTGGATTATGTTGTCCCTTGTAGGGATGAAAGGGAAAATATAAAATGGATAATGTCAGAGTTCCTTTTTTGGTACCTGCCAATAGCCAAGAACTGTGACTTGCACAGGGGAAATTGAAATGTGTACAGTAAAAATGTTTGAACTTGGAAGGAAAAATATTTTAATAAAAATAGAAAACTAGTATTCTTTTCTACAGTAGCCTATTTGGTAGTCCAACAATGTCCAAAGCACTTTACATCCTATGGGAGCACACACACATAATGATAAACCAGGCCTCTTAAACATAAGGATGTGGCCCACAGAAGCTATTTTGCCCTTGAGTTTTCCCAGCACCACCACCAGCTACTGAGCTGTGCTAAGGTGTGCCTGCTTAAAGGGCAGTCCACATTATAATTGTCCTCTCCCATATGCAACCTGGAGTTAGGTCAGCACAGTTGGGTCAGCAAAGTTTGGCTGGCACAAGAAACACCGTAAACACAGCATGTTTGGACCACTCTTGGAGTCAGAGAGGCCAGCACACAGACGTGCACCATCCTTCCTGACTCTGAGAGTGGTCCAAACATGCTTTACAGTGGCCCTTGCACCGGCCAAGCTTTGCTGGCCTAACTATACTGGCCTAACTCCAGGTTAGCATTGTGGTCTAAGTGATGTTGGCAGGTTCATTAGAGAGGAGGACGAACCTGCGCCCAAAATGATTACTGGGTTGGGGCACCTCATTAGAGCTACAGCATTTCAGGCTATTCAGTGTAGAAAAACAGGCTCTTGGGGGACATAACTGAAGCATACAAAATTGTGCAGGGATGGCTAGAGGGATGTTTATTTCCCTCTTGCACAACACCAGAACTAGGAGACAAAATATTTCTTTACTTAGCAAGTAATTAATCTGAGGAGCTCCTTGCTACAGGATGTAGTGATGGTGTCTAGTTTAGATGCTTTTAAAAGGGGGTTGGATGGATTTTTTGGAAGGAAAGCCCATCACAAGTTATAAGCCATGCTGGGTGTGAGCAACCTCCTGGTTCTAGTAGGCTACCCTGGTTACAAGGGAATGGCAACGTGATGCAGGTATCCTGTTGTCTTGGGTGCTCCCTGTGGTATCTGGTGGGCCGCAGTGAGATGCAGGAATCTGGACTAGAGGGACTTTGGCCTGATCCAGTGGGGCTGTTCCTATGAGTCCATGTCTGAAGAGGATCATCTGATTCTAGTGGCTGTCAAAGAGAAATGCTGTGGAGAATCTTGACTGGCCGCCAATGTGTTTACCTCAGGATTTACCTCAGAATGCCAGGTACAAGGGAGTGGCCACAGGATCCAGGGAGCCTGTTGTCCTGTGTGCTCCCTGAGACATCGGGTGGGCCACTGTGAGATACAGGAAGCTGGACTAAATGAGCCCTTGGCTTAACTCAGCAGGATGCTCATGTTCTTATGAGACAACAGAAGACCGAGGGATGGCAAAGTAGTTGAGCAGGCACCATTGTTATTGACTAGAACGGTGCAATTGGGCTGGCACACAAGCAGAGTACATTTTCCAGGAGACTTGTTTACATGTTCTCATAGGCCCTTCGGACTGAACTGTCAGTCGCTCGTGGCCTTGTGGGGAAAAGTGCTTTTTGAATTAATGAACCTGGTGTAAACTCATACAACTGAAGGGGGCGTGATTGTATTTCAGATAGCATTTGCTGTTGAACGGGTTGAGATTCCTCAAGGCTGGGGGGAGGAAGGCTTTCTATACTCCCCTGTCCTGCCCTTTGCTTCCATTTGCAAAAATCTCTTAGTCCCATCCCCTGAATGCTTTTTAAAAAACCAGCCTTGAAACACTGAGCCTCTGAATGGCAAATCTCTTCCGTTTGTTTTGTTCCCCTAATATATGCGACCCCTTTGGGTGGTGTAAGCGGTTTAGGTATTTGCTATAAAGGGGGGGTGTCTTTTAATGACAAAACTAATGTGATTATCCAAGTGAATGTGAGAGGGGGGTATTGAAGGCTTAAAGGAAATCTGTTAGAATAGCTGAATGTATCAGCCTAATCCTTTCTCTAATGTGGCCGGACAATGCGCTGGAAAGCCACTGCTCCGTCTCCAGGGGAAGGCAGGGCATGCAGCAACTTTTCTGCGCTGAGCGGAAAACAAAGTCATAAGGAAGAGAGCACCCTGGAACAGTATGTTTTGGAAAGCCCTCCCAAAAATGAAAGTTGGGAAGTGAGCCCCATGTTCTGTGCTAGACCACTTCCTGATGTTCCAAGAACCAGCCTGGAAAAAAAATTGCATCGATATGCGCACCAGCCAGTTTTTTTTTTATTTCCTCCATCCCTGGTGTAATGTACAGCACCCACGCAAAGCACTTCGTATAATTATCTCAGGCAACAGACAGGCTTCACTGGGTCCTAAATGCAGCCACCCGAGTCCTTGTGCAAACAAGTTAGTTAGAGCAGTGCTATTCAAACTTTTTAGACCGGGACCCACTTTTTAGAATGACGCTCATGTTGGGACCCACCAGAAGTGATGTCATTAACCTGGAAGTGATGTCATGGCAGGAAGAGACATCATCAAGTAGGAAGTGCTGTCATTGTAACATAATCAAATGACACTCCTGAAATGCAAATTGGCATTCTTGGACTGTACGACCATGAAACATCCCTGACAGAAAGCAAGATGAGGTCAACATCTTATGTAAAAGCACTGAAATAAAAACATTTTTAAAAACAAAAACAAAACCCTCACTTTAACATTTGAACAACGTTCACAAAAGGAGTATAGCAAGAGTAAGGTCTGCAGTTTCCAAGATGGCTGCTCCCAGCTTTCTGCGACCCACCTGACATCAGGTCCTGACCCACAGTTTGAATACCACTGGCTTAGCGCATCAAGAAACTGCAGCTTCCTTTGCAGCTACGGTGAGTTCTTAGTGCCCAATCCTATCCGGCACAAGAGCGGAAGTGCTAAATGCTCACTGCTGTATCCTGTTCTTCAGTGGTATTCAAGCCTTTTAGACCAGGACCCACTTTTTAGAGTGGCACTCGTGTCAGGACCCACCAGAAGTGATGTCATTAACCAGGAAGTTATGTTGTGGCAGGAAGTGACATCATCAAGCAGGAAGCGAGGTCATTGTAACATAATAAAATGACACCCCTGAAATGCAAATTGGTGCTCTTGGACTGCAGCAATTGCACAACCATGAAACATCTCTGACAGAAAGCAGGATTAGGACAAAATATTGTGTAAAAGCACTGAAATAAAAACAATTTTTTTAAAAAAGAAAACTTGACAATTCAAAACATTCACAAAAGAAATATAGCAAGAGTAAGGTCTGCAGCTTCCAAGATGGCTGCTCCCAGCTTTCCGTGACCCACCTGACATCAGGTTGCGACCAGCGGCGGCATTCAGCCGGTACGCTGGGCGGGACTTACCTTTGACTAGCAGTCCGCCCGTTGCGTAACGGCGCGTTCCGCTGCCTTCCCACCTGCCCCTACCCCGAGTAAAGCCCCAGTCTCTGTCTCTGCCAGAATGGCTCCGACTCCGACCACGAGTGGGAGGGGCCAGTGATGTCATGCAGGGGGAACGCGGGGGAACTCAGTTCCACTAGTTAAAATTAGGGCTGACTCCGCCCACTTCACTCTCCCTCCTCCCTCCTCCTGATTCCTCTGCAAAGAGCTTTTCTTCTTGGTTGGCCGGCACTCAGAGGGTTAAAGGGATTTCTCCCGATTTAACTCCGGATTCCTAGGGGGGCGAAGGCAGTGATGTCATTCAGGGGGAACGGACCAGAACAGGCGTTCCGGATCCTAACGGGCTCTGTGGCTGGTTCTGGGTTCCCGACAAGTGCCAATAAAAAGTGAGTTCCTGTTCCTAAATCATTTGAATGACACCACTGGGAGGGGCCCTTCCAGTGTGCATTGCAGTGTGCACTATGCATCGCAGTGCTGCCCCCTCGAGCTACCCTACTGCCTAGCCTCCAGGTGAAGAGTGGGTCCAGCCAGCAACCGGTAGGAACCACATGCCTGGGGCCTTCTCACTTTATCTTGGTGATGGGTGGATGTGCAACAGACACAGGAGAACAAGAGACACCCTCATCTCCTACTTGCGGCAGGTGTGGCATGGGAAGGCAGTGCCTGCTGTGGTAGTGTTGCCATCGAACCAAAGTGCAGCCATCTTGAGACTTTTGTTTAACGTCTCTTGTCTAAAGTTGCTGACGTATATAACTTGTTTCTCATTCTTTGCTCTCATTGTTCTCGCAGATTTGCCCCCGTGTAACTTTCAGTGTTGCTAACTCTCACCATAGGTAAAGAATTGGTTCAGGCTAGCAGAGCCTCATCAGAATGGTCACCGCATATTCTCATCATGGCCCAATTAGCTCAGAGCATCTTGTGTCCCAGCCCCTCTGTGTTGTAATTTTCCACCAAGCAGGAACTTGGAGGAGGAAGAGGAGGGGGGATTATAAAAATGCTTGCAATCTATATTTTTTTGCCTTTTCCTTGTGAATTGGTCTGCCTGCACAGGTGTAATAAACATGATCCTCATACTCTCTTGTTTGGTTGGTTGCCTTTTTAAATGCAATCCCCACGATAGAAACTATTCTAGGCCGATTTTCGGCTACAGTAGGAGGGGATCCACCAGAGAGCACTTTGCGGAATCCTCCAACTTGGGCACAGCCCTGATTTTAAGCACTGGAGATGCCACACCTGATGGGGGCAAGATCCATGTGTCATCTCATTGCAGGTTGTTTCTTTCTCCATGTGCAGAAACAAAAGGCACGATGAGGTCTTTGCATCAATTGTGATGTGGCACTGCAATGCGCCTGCTTCAAATGCAATGGAGAGGAGGGTCTCGTTCTTTGTTTTGTTTGCAAGCCTAACAGCTTTACAAAGTCACCTGTCCTTGGAAGCAACGGTCAGGGCCGTTGCTTCCAACATGTTAGGCCTATATGATCAATGTTGTCACATTGGGGGGCTCGCACCAGCAGAGCAAGCATATCACCTGCTGCTGCAGCTGGGATCTCTGTAGGCTGTAAGTCATTGGGGATGAGCAGAACTGCTCTACCTTGGGCCCTCCCACCTGCCCTTGCCTCCAAACTGCCCCAAATGGGCCGCCTGGAAGCAGTTCCCTCTCTCACAACACCAGAACCAGAGGACATCCACTCAAATTGAGTGTTGGGAGAGTGAGAACAGATAAAAAGAAATACTTTTTTACCCAGCGGGTAATGAATCAGTGGAACTCCTTGCCACAGGAGGTGGTTATGGCATCTGGCCTAGACGCCTTTAAAAGGGACTGGACGGATTTCTGAAGGAAAAGTCCATTGCAGGCGACAGGCCATGATGTTTAATGCAACCTCCTTATTTTAGAGGTAGGCTACCTCGGCGTGCCGGATGCAGGGGAGTGGCAATGAGATGCAGGTCTCTAGTTGTCTTGTGTGTTCCCTGAGGCATCTGGTGGGCCACTGTGAGATACCAGAAGCTGGACTAGATTGGGCTTTGGCCTGATCCAGCAAGGCTCTTCTTATGCTCTTAGGTTGGTGGTGATGTCGTCATGTCACCACCAACTGTTTCCAGGTGCCACACGTGGCACCACAAGTGCCCTTCTGGGTGAGTGGGGGTCCCCGCGGGAATGCCCTGAATTGGGCCCCGCCACTCCCTGAGCCAGCCCCGGCAACCGTGAAGGGTCTCACTCACCTTCTGCCTCTCTCTCTCATTCTCCCCTCTGAAACGATGAAGCCCGCTTTCTCTTCCCATCCAAAGAGGCCAATAAACGTCGAGACAACAGGAGGCAAATGCAATAAGCGCCGGTGCTTGAATTATCGTGGTAACCTGCCGCAATCCCAGGGCACGGAGTAATTTACAGAGGAGGCCTCCTGTCACTGGAGAACAATCCCAGCGGCCTCGGCCCCAAATGTCTACAGTCTCCTGCTGCTCATATTATTAACACTATCAACAAACAGCGGGGCGGCGTTGAGCGCACAGAAAAGCAGCCCAACTTGCGCCGCCAAGCTGAAGGAGGACTAGCATTGGCCACTAGGCTTCAGCAGGAAGATGAATGAGCAGCTCACAAGGGGGACAAGAAAGGGAGGAGAAAGAAGCCGTCTCTCCGGCTGGCATTTGGCAAGGCTCTTGCTCAAGCCAGTTGCATCTGTGGTGGAAATGAGACATTCGTGATTGCTGGAGAATGGATCAGGGAGCAAAGGAAATGGGCATGTTCGGGTCTTGCCTGTGGATCACGGAAGCAATTTTTGCTGATAGTTGACAAGGAGGTGGGCGGGGGCGAGATTGCTTTCCAGGCACCCCGGCATCATTTTAAATTAATATCCCGCTAGCGAGGCAAACGTTTTCTTTCACACAGCGTGGGAATAAGTCGTCAGAACAATGTCAGCGGGTCAGTCGAACAGAAAGGTGAATACGAACCCTTGGGAGAGGATTGCCGATGATTTTGCCAGACTCTACTCCGGTGTCCGTTACGAGCAGCTTGAGCGTGACAGCATACTTTGGCATGACGGCAAAGATCATGCGTATCACCATGCTGTGAAAAAACTTTCAGGGACTGATTTCTGGGTACTGCTATTGTGACGGTCACAGGAGGAGGTAAAACTGGGCCTTTTTCAGCATCATTGGCCTCCCGACTGCAGAATATGAGGAGCAGAATGTTCTAGAACAGCGGTCTCCAAACCATGGGAAAATGCCATCCCCAGGCAGCACAGAGCTTTCCATTCCATGCCGCAGCTCCTTATCTTTCAATCTGATCTTCTCCCAGCTATTCCCTCTTTCCATTGCCCCAGCAGGCTCTGTGCCCCTATTTCTGATGGAATTGGCTGCCCAGAGCGACTTCGTGAGATTCATAGAGTTGGAAGGGATCTCCAAGGTCACCTAGTCCAACCCCCTGCCTGTAGCAGGAAATCCTCCTAGAAGATATCCAGCAGGTGCCTGTCAAGCCTCTGCTTGAAGGTTTCCAGTGAGGGAGAATCCACCATTTCCCTTGGCAATCTGTTCCACTGATGGTCAAAAAGTTCTTCCTGATGTCCAGCTGGAATCTCCTCTCTTGCAGTTTGTACCCAGTGGACTTCGTTCTACTGTCAAAGGCAGATGAGAACAAATGTGTCCTTTCTTCCTTATGACAGCCTTTCAGAGATTTGAAGAGTGCTATCATATCCCCTCTCAGTCTTCTCTTCTCCAAGCTAAACATACCAAGTTCCCTCAACCTTTCCTCGTAGGTCTTGTTTTCCATAAGAAGAGCCTGCTGGATCAGGCCAAAGGCCCATCTAGTCCAGCTTCCTGTATCTCACAGCGGCCCACCAGGTGCCCCAGGGAGGCATGAGACAACAAGATGCTTGCATCCTGTTGCCACTCCCTTGCACCCGGTACTCTGAAGTAGCCTACTACTAATGTAAGGAGGCTACAACCCATCATTGCCTATAGCCCACGATGGACCTTTCCTCCAGAAATCTGTCCAATCCCCTCTTAAAGGCATCAAGACCAGCTGCCATCATCACCTCCTGTGGCAAAGAGTTCCACAGATTAACTACCTGCTGGGTAAAAAAGTACTTCCTTTTATCGGTTTTAACTCTCCCAACCCTCAGTTTTAGCGGATGCCCCCTGGTTCTGGTGTTTTGAGAGAGGGAAAAGAACATCCCTCTATCGACTCTATCCCTTCCATGCATAATTTTGTATGTCTCAATCATGTCCCCCCCTCAGGCGCCTTTTTTCTAGGCTGAAGAGCCCCAAACGCTGCAGTCTTTCTTCAGAAGGGAGGTGCCCCAGCCCCGTCATCATTTTTGTCGCTCTTTTCTGCACCTTTTCCAGCTCCACTATGTCCTTTTTGAGATGCGGCGACCAGAACTGGACACAATATTCCAGGTGCGGACTTACCATTGATGTGTACAATGGCATGATAATATTGGCTGTTTTATTCTCAACCCCTTTTTTAATTACCCCAACATGGAATTGGCCTTCTTAATTGCTGCCGCACACTGGGTCGATGCCTTCATTGAATTATCCACCAGCACCCCAAGATCTCTCTCCTGAGTTGTCACAGACAGCTCAGAACCCATTAGCCTATAGGTGAAGTTTTGGTTTTTGGCCCCAGTGTGCATCACTTTACATTTGTCTATGTTGAAACGCATCTGCCATTTTGCCTCCCATTCCCCCAACTTGGAGAGATTCTTCTGGAGCTCTTCACAATCCTTTCTGGTTTTCACCACCTGGAAAAGTTTTGTGTCATCTGCAAACTTGGCCACCTCGCTGCTTATCCCTGTCTCCAGATCATTTATGAATAAGTTGAAAAGCACGGGCCCCAAGACAGATCCCTGGGGCACTCCACTTTTCACTTCTCTCCATTGTGAAAATTGCCCATTGAGCCCCACTCTCTGTTTCCTGGCCCTCAACCAATTCTGGATCCATAAGAGGACCTGCCCTCTTATTCCCTGACTGTGAAGTTTCTTCAGCAGCCTTTGGTGGGGGACTGTGTCAAATGCCTTCTGAAAATCCAGGTATATGATATCCACAGGTTCACCCACATCCACGTGCCTGTTGACCTGTTCAAAGAATTCCAAAAGGTTTGTGAGGCAAGACTTACCCTTACAGAAGCCATGCTGACTTTCTTTTAGCAGTACTTGTTCCTCTACATGTTTTAGGATTTTATCTTTGATGAGGCTTTCCACCATCTTACCCGGAACAGACGTTAGGCTGACCGGCCTGTAGTTTCCAGGGTCCCCCCTTCTCCCTTTTTTAAAGATTGGCGTGACATTGGCTATCCTCCAATCCTCTGGCACCGTGGCCATTTGAAGGGACAAGTTGCATACTCTAGTTAAGAGGTCAGCAACTTCGTTCTTAAGTTCCTTAATTACTCTTGGGTGTATACCATCTGGGCCTGGTGACTTATTTATATGTAGTTTATCAATTTGATCTAAAACATCTTCCTTATTAACCATTATCTGCTTTAATTCCTTAGTTAGGAAGGGCTGTTCGGGCTGTGGTATCTGCCCAAGTTCTTCTGCTGTGAAGACGGACGCAAAAAATTCATTTAATTTCTCTGCAATTTCCAAGTCCCCTTTTATCTCCTCTTTCCCTCCCTCACCATCCAGTGGGCCAACCACCTCTCTGGCAGGTTTCCTGCTT
Source organism: Lerista edwardsae (assembly GCA_029204185.1). Classification (NCBI taxonomy): domain Eukaryota; kingdom Metazoa; phylum Chordata; class Lepidosauria; order Squamata; family Scincidae; genus Lerista; species Lerista edwardsae. The sequence continues at coordinate 6,800,697 of JAJKFI010000017.1, read as the reverse complement.
CTATCATATTTGAAGAAGCTTTTATTATTCCCCTTTATGTTGCTGGCCATGCATTCCTCAAAGTCTTCCTTGGCCTCTCATATCACCTTCTTACTTGTCTTTTGCCAGAGTTTATGTTCTTTTTTATTCTCCTCACTGGGGCAAGACTTTATGTTGCTAGCCATGCGTTCCTCAAATGCTTTCTTGGCCTCCCATATCACCTTCTTACTTGTCTTTTGCCAGAGTTTATGTTCTTTTTTATTCTCCTCACTGGGGCAAGACTTCCATTGATGGAAAGAAGCTTCCTTGCTCTTTACAGCTTCTCTAACTTTGTTTGTCAGCCATGCAGGCACCCTCCTGGACCTTGCCAAACCCTTCTTTCTTTGCGGTATACACTTCCGCTGGGCCTCTACTACTGTTATTTTAAACAGCCTCCACGCAGCCTGGAGGGATTGGACTCTTTTTACCTTCCCTTTCAATTTCTTTCTAACTAGCCTCCTCATCTGAGGGAGATCTGCCCTTCGAAAGTCAAGGGTTCTTGTGTCAGATTTGCTCTGCACTCTTTCCTGGTCATGCATGGCAAAACCAATCGCAGCATGGTCACTGTTCCCCAATGGCTCAGTAACACTTACATCCCTAACTAGATCCTGAGTACCACACAATATTAAGTCCAGAGTCGCCTGTCCTCTGGTGGGCTCCATGACTAGCTGCTCTAAGGCACAGTCATTTAGCACGTCAAGGAATCCGGTCTCTCTTTCTTGACCAGAGCAGCAGTTGACCCAGTCAATATGAGGATAATTGAAGTCCCCCATGATTACAATCCTGTCTCTCTTGGTCACTGCCCTGATTTGTTTCCTCATTTCAAGGTCACCTTCAAGTTTTTGATCGGGAAGACGATAGCACCCCCCCCCCCACTATTACATTGCTCTTATGGCCTGGTAATTTAACCCACAGTGACTCCATGGTGGAGTCCAGCCCACCTTCAGTTTCTACTCTGCTGGATTCTATCTCTTCTTTGATATAGATGGCCACCCCTCTGCCAACACGCCCTTCCTTGTCCCTCCTATAGAGTTTATAGCCTGGGATTGCAGTATCCCACTGGTTCTCTGCATTCCACCAGGTTTCCGTTATGCCTACTATATCAATGTTTTCCCTAGCCACCAAAACAACTTCCTGTGGCCTGAACATTGGCTTGAAGTTTGACCTGAACAATAAGATTTTGGCAGCACGGGAAAGCTGCGTGCTGCCCAGGGATAGCATTTTTGAAATGCTGGATCTGGCCCATGAGCTGGAGTTTGGTGCAGCCAGTTCTAGAAGACCATCTTATGCCCAGGTTTCCCAAATGACGGATAGCTAAGGGCCAAACTCAGGGAGGCATTACGCACTACACCAACTGCCAAAAGAACGGAGTATGACCTTGAGGACCTGTCTGGGCTTGACTTATGACTGCCTGCTGAAGCTTGGTGGCAGGTAGCCAGAGGAGAGAACCACAGTGTGAAGGCTACATCTGGGACTGAGGATAGGTTGAATCAAACGTTGCCTTGCCGCGGGGAGGCTCCAGCCTCCTCTAAGCAGCGCTGGATTTGGCACTGGCTGGCCGGCCTTGCCAATCCAGTGCTGCTTAGGATTGTGCTGTCAGTCTCCAGAAGCAGCAGCGTCATGCAGCCGGAATGCTGGGCGGGAGGAACGGGTGAGCGGCAGCCCGCCTGTTGCGTACCGCTCCGTTTCACCGTCTTCCCCGCCCCGGGGGCGGGGAAGACGGCAAAACAGAGCGGTACGCAACAGGCGGGC
>JAJKFI010000017.1:6771405-6789673 GCA_029204185.1 Lerista edwardsae | reverse complement strand
GTGTGTGTGTGTGTGTGTGTGTGTGTGTGTGTGTGTGTGTGTGTGTGTAAATAAAATGCACAAGCCCCCAAGCTCCGCTATCCCCCAGTTTTAGCCAAATTGTGCTCCCCTGTAGCCTAAGAACAGCATTTGGGGAGACTGTCCACAGAAGCTGGGCCCCTCTTCCCACCCCCAATAATTCAATCTCTGGTTTCAAGGTCATGGGGTAGTACATAATACGTTTCTCGCATGTTCCATCCCAGAAAACACTTCCTCCAAGAACTGAGGTTTTGTAGGATGACAAGTATCATTTACCTATATCAGAGGTGGAGGTAATGAAGTGCAAGGGGTGCAATTGCACCAGATAACAGGTTTAGGGGTCAACAAGCTGAGCTTGACACTAGTGGCCAATCATGAGCCAGTGAACTTTAGGGGTGTCAACTGCCTGTTGATTGTCTGCAAAGTGTCTGCGGACCATCTTTTATGCTTGCAGAGAATTTCCAAGCTTTAATTACACTCGGAGCTGACCTTTGATCTCTCTTTTATTATTTAAGAAATTTTTTAATTTTTTTTAGATTGTAAGCCCTTTGGGGACAGGGAGCCATTTAACTTATTATTTGCCTGTAAACTGCTTTGTGAACTTGTGTTGAAAAGTGGTATATAAATACTGTTGATTTATTTATTTATATTGGGTTGGAGTGCTTCTGTGCATGCTCTTAATCATTAACTCCCAACGCTTTCTGAAATTGCTATGCTGTGGTGTGTTTTTAAACCTGTGGGTTTTTTCCCCCTCTGCGGTATGAATCTGTTTTTCCCCTCACATCAATGCTATCTGTCTTGTGTCATTATTATTATTATTATTTTGTGTGTGTGTGTGTGTGTGTTGCTCCTCTTGACAAGCACCATTTTCCTCAATCTCCCCTTGCTGGAGTGATTGGCTCCTGACCTTCTCAGCATGGGAGAAACAAAATAGAGTAAAATCAGACAAAATTATAGTCAGACACCCCCTAAGTTTTTACCCCCCCCCCCAACTTATCTGTGGCTCATAGAAATTTCCGTGATTTTTGTCTCAGAACCTACCCTTAACTTATCTGTGAGATTGACTTATACTTGAGTAACTACAGTATGCATCTAGCCCATCGTTATCCCCCACACCTTACTGTAACTAGGCCTATGTGCCTTTACAGAAAAGGTGGGTTTTGAGGAGGGATTTGAAAGAAGAGAGAGGGAGAGAGATGTGGCATTATGCAAGTGGTTAGGGAGACAGCTATAGACTTCTGGGGAAACAAGGGAGAAAGGGTGGAGTCGCTTGGAGGAGGAAGAGGCCTGTGGTTGGCCAGGGGTGGAGAAGTCAGAGGAGGGAAAGTTACGGGCATAGATGTATCGGGAGATAAGAGTGGAAAGATAACAAAGCACAAGCCCATGGGAGTTGTGGGACTGGAAAAGTCCTAAAACAAGGTACACACACAGAGTGCAATTCTCACCTGGAGTTAGGCCAGCGAAGTTAAGCCAGGAAAGTCTGGCTGGCACAAGGGCCACCATACAGTGTGCTTGGACTACTCTAAGAGTCATGGAGGATGGCGCATGTCTGTGTGCTTTTCTGACTCCGAGAATGGTCCAAACATAGTTGACCGTGTCCCTTGTGCCGGTCAGACTTCGCTGGCCTAACTGTGCCGGCCTAACTCCAGGTTAGGATTGAGCTCACGGACAGCACTAGATGGATGGATGTATTTCTCTCTCTCTCTCTCTCTCTCTCTCTCTCTCTCTCTCTCACACACACACACACACACACACACACACACACACAGAGAGAGAGAGAGAGAGCGAGAGAGAGAGAGAGAGCGAGAGAGAGAGCGAGAGAGAGCGTATAGTTCTGTCTTCTTTGATTTGGCCCCCAATTTGGTTTCTGAACTGTTGTGAGTCCAGACTTCCTGTCCTGTTTTGCAAAGCTCCCAACTCCCCTCACCCAAAAAGAGTTTTTTTTTTTCCTTTTTAGGTCACCAAGCCCAAAGTGTGCTTTATTCCCCTTTAACGGCTCTCGCAGTTTTCCAGTTAAATCGACTGTTCATTATTGAGCCCCCCCCCTTCCTTCCCTGGTTTCTGAAGGTCTGTGTGGTGCAGTTTAATGAATCTCTGGCACAAAGATCTCTTTCAGGGACGGCAAAGAATAGGCCAGCCTATTTAGGTCCTGGAAGGCTGTATGTCAAAGCCTCCCCATAATGCTTGTCAGGGAAGGGCAGAAATTCCCACTGTCGAAAGAATGCCCAAGGAGTCGACTTGCCGGATTGACGAGCAGATTAAGACGCAAGCAGGAAATGAGATTGTATGTTTGGAACACTGACACCTGTTTGGCCGCTCCGATTTTCCCAGCGCTGGAGAAAACCACTTTGATCCAACAGAATACCAAATCCGTTCGCCTGCGTCGTACTGCGCATGTGTGTGTGTGTGTGTGTGTGTGTGTGTGTGTGTGTGTGTGTGTGAGAGAGAGAGAGAGAGAGAGAGAGAGAGAGAGAGCACTAAAGGTATTTTGCTGGCCTAACTGTGCCAGCTTATCTCCAGGTTAGGATTGTGCTCTTAAGCATGTTAAAATCCTATTGATGTACAGGCAGATGGCTGTATCCAGTGGTGTCATCTACTCTCTCGCAAGCCGGAACGCTGGGCGGGACTTGAGTGATTGACAGTCCGTCGATTCACTTCCGGTTTCTTCGCGCGCCCCGCGCGGCTTTCCCTCGCCTCGGAGGGGGCGCCTGCTCACCCAGGCACCCGGCGCGCCCCCCACCCATCCCCCCTGGCGAGCAGGCGCTCCCTCCGAGGCGAGGGAAAGCCACACGGGGCGCGCGAAGAAACCGGAAGTGAGTCGACGGGCTGTCAATCACTCAAGTCCCGCCCAGCGTTCCGGCTTGCGAGAGAGTAGATGACACCACTGGCTGTATCCATGGAGTTCGTATCTGCGGTTTCAATTATACACGGATTGTGGCCCCCCCTTTATCTTCCTTTATTCTTATTATGACCTTTATTCTTATTATGTTCCTTTATTCTTATTACGTCTTGTGTATTCCCTCAGGCATCTGGTGGGCCGCTGCGAGATGCAAGAAGCTGGACTAGATGGGTCTTTGGCCTGATCCAGTGGGGCTGTTCCCATGAGTACAGGTCTGAAGAGGAACATCTGGTTCTGGTGGCTGTCAAAGAGAAATGCTGTGGAGAATCTTGACTGGCCACCAATGTTTACACCAAAGGATTCACCTCAGAATGCCAGGTGCAAGGGAATGGCAACAGGAGGCAGGCAGCCTGTTGTCTTGTGTGCCCCCTGAGGCATCTGGTGGGCCACTGTGTGATACAGGAAGCTGGACTAGATGGGCCTTGGCCTGATCCAGTGGGGCTGTTCCGATGTCTGAAGAGGAGAATCTGATTCTGGATGAGCATCTGATTCTGGTGGCTGTCAAAGAGAAATGCTGTGGAGAATCGTGACTGGCCACCATGTGTGTTCACCTCAGAATGCCAGGTGCAAGGGAGTGGACACAGAATGCAGGCAACCCATTGGCTTGTGAGCTCCCTGAGGCACCTGGTGGGCCACTGTGAGATACAGAACGCTGGACTGGATGGGGCTTTGGCCTGATCCAGTGGGGCTGTTCCTATGTTCTTTTGACCAAGACCCTCATGACTGCAGTGTGTTTTCAAGTCCCAAGAGAATGGATAGGGCCTCACTCAGCTGAGGAATTGTTTAGGGCTGTCACAGGTGGCACAGCAGGTGGGCCTGGATTCTCTTCCCAGTCCCTCCTCAGGGCAGCAGCATTTGCTTCAATGGCAACTGAGACAAAACTCGATCTGATAAGAGTAGGAAAAGTATTCAGAATTGCCAGGGGCCGCCCAAGTCTCCGCAGTGTCTCAGGTGGCATTTCTCCCCCAACAATGCTCTCCAAGTCAAGAAGCTTCTAAGACGTGGCGGTTGTTTACTGTGCTGTGCAAACCTGACGCACAAACAAGGTGAAGACACTTGTGCCATTTTCCAAGACGCAAGGCAAGGCTTCTCCCACGCCAGCCAGGTACAGCAGAGGTAGTGTGATAACTCTGATGAACTCAGAGTTTCTTGAGTTCTTACCATCACCCCAATTAAAGCTCACAGTTCTGGCCTGGGTTGTGCTGTCCCGGCAGGTATCTGAGCAGCCAGGGGCCACGACTTCCATGGCGGTAATGTCGTGACATAATGACGTCATACAATGCCACGGCAACACTTGATGTCACTTCCATAGTCTTCCAGAGGTGGTGGCCTCCTCCTCCTCATGGTTGGTGAACGTGAAGAGGAGGCTCCCATTGAAAACTGCCCGCCGGCCGCACTAATCCAGCACAGTATAGGATTGCGCTCAGTGATGTCATCCGGGCGCGCTAGGAACCGGAACGCCCGGATGATTGGCAGCCCTCCACCCCTATGGCAGAGGCCAGCCACGCCTCCCTGCGCCTCCCTGTGCCTGGAACAGCTCCATTTCAGAGTGATTCGGATGGGTGGGGGGGGGGGGGGCCCCAGGAGCAGCTCGCCTGTCCCCGGGAGAGGCGGCGTGGCCCGGGCCCGTCCCCGGAACAAGCGGAACGCTGTACCAGCCCGTTCCGCCCAGATGCCACCACTGATTCCGCTCCAGCGTCTGGAATCACTCCATTTCAGAGCCTACTGGATTCAGGGGCAGGTGGGCGAGTGACTCTGGATTGCAGCTCAGGTGCCTATTTCCAAGCGGCACCCCAGGCAAGACGCTCCGCCTCTGCCATGCACAGTTGTATACAAATATGCATCCTATATAAACAGAAAAACTGTTGCCCAAACAACAGACTCCTATGTGGCACCCAGGAGCTAGTGCAAAATCTAAGTGTTGTTGAACCCACAGATAATTGTGACTGGTTTCCAAACAGTGGATCGGGACCCACCAGTGGGTCGCAGGTCAATTTCAGGTGGGTCGCGAAGCACCTAGGGCAGCCATCATTGAAAATATTGGATGCCAGAAAGGAGGAGGGGTTGTGTGGTTGTTTTGTTTGCGTCAAGGTTGTAAATAGGGGTGTTTTTTTTATTGTCTTTGATTCACTTTGCTATTGGGAGATGGTTGAGAAATAACCCAACTTATTGCTGCGTTCTCAGGAAAGCAGCAGGCTCTGGCGTCACAGTGACGGTACTTCTGGCCGTGACGTCACTTCTGGTGGGTCACGGACAGATTGTTATTCTAAAAAGTGGGTCCTGGTGCTCAAATGTTTGAGAACCACTGCTAAAGAGCTACCCAGTTTAACATGAAGTAATGCATCTTATGACATTACTTGTTTTAGCAATGATTTGGTACATTGCCCTTTGTCCCAGTGTGACAGATACTCTAGCCCATGGGAGAAGTACATCATGGGACAATTTGTTGCAATTCCCTACCTATTAACATATATTCTATAGCATTTTTTCAGACCATGCTCCACAGTGATTTCCAGAATGTGTTCCCTGCATTTTGAGAGGTAGTACTGTATGGTAATGCCAACAAAGGTTCGCATAGTCAAAGCGATGGTTTTCCCAGTAGCAATGTATGGCTGTGAGAGCTGGACCATAAGAAAGGCAGAGCGCCGAAGAATAGATGCTTTTGAATTATGGTGTTGGAGAAGACTCTTGAGAGCCCCCTGGACTGCAAGGAGATCCAATCGGTCAATCCTCTAGGAAGTCAAGCCTGATTGCTCCCTGGAAGGACAAATCCTGAAGCTGAAGCTCAAATACTTTGGCCAACTCATGAGGACTCTTCTGAAAAGACCCTGCTGCTGGGAAAGATGGAAGGCAAAAGGAGAAGGGGGCGGCAGAGGATGAGATGGTTAGACAGTGTCACCAAAGCGATGAACATGAAATTGAGCGAACTCCGGAAGCTAGTGGAGGACAGGGAGGCCTGGCGTGCTGTGGTCCAGGGGGTCGCGAAGAGTTGGACACGACTTAGTGACTGATCAACAACAACAACAACTGTATGGTAATTAGGACGTTTTCACAGATGCACGTCTAACACAAATGCATTTAACTTCAAAAAAGGGAACTAGTAAAAAGGAAGCTGACATGAAAACCAGGAGGGTCAAATCTCTCCAGAATGCAGGGCAGTTGACTGGGGACATCCTGCCAGTGGTGTTTCTAGAGTGGGGGCAAAACGCTAAGTTTTCCCAGAGCCTGAGCTCCAGTATAAAACAGCCGCTCCCTCAGAGAACTGGCTAGGAGGCTTTGCAGTCTAAGCCACGAATGGGTCTGCAGGTGAGGGGGAGGGGCAGCATTACACAGGAGTTCAGGTTCCTGAAAACCTTAGTGTTTCCCCCCCCCTTAGGAATATGATTGCATCCCGCAGTACCCCTGAGAGTGTGCCACGGCACCCTAAGGCAGTGGTTTTCAAACCTTTTAGACCGGGACCTTTTTAGAATGGCACTAATATTGGGACCCACAGGAAGTGATGTCATTAACCTGGGAGTGATGTCATAGCCGGAATGACATCATCAAGCAGGAAGTTCCATCAGTGTGATGTAATAAAATGACATTCTTGGAGTACAAACTGGCATTCTTGGACTGCAGCAGTTGCACAATCATGAAACATCCCTGACAGAAAGCAACTAAATATTATATAAAAGCACTGAAGAAAAAACTTTTTAAAAAAATCCTCACTGTGGACTGTGTGCATGAATGCCACAAAAACAGATCAGTCAACCCAGGTGGACAAAACGTCTCCGTGATAGCTGCTTTTTGAAAAAGAAAATAGATGCCCGGTGTCTTAATCACAGAACCCCATCACAGATCTAGTTGAATGGTACAATCCTAACCAACTTTGCAGCACTGACATAGCTGTGCCAATGGGGCATGTGCTGCATCCTGCAGTTGGGGGGAACTCACCGAGGCCTCTTCAAGGTAAGGGAATGTGTGTTCCCTTATCTCAGAGCTACATTGCCCTTACCCTGGTGCTGGAAAGTTGGTTAGGATTGCACTCTGATCCTGAGGGCTAAAAGGGGTGTGGTTTTAAATGTACCATTGCATTCTATGTTTGAGGATATTGTTTATTAACTACTACAACAACAAAAAATAGCAGTCACAGGGGCTCTACCCAGGTCAGGACTATGGTCTAGGTACCTTTCAAAGGGGATTGGACAGATTTCTGGAGGAAAAGTCCATCGTTGGCCATAGGCCATGATGAGTTGTGCAACCCCCTTACCTTAGTAGTAGGCTGCTTCAGAATGCCAGGTGCAAGGGAGCGGCAACAGGATGCAGGCATCTTGTGTGCTCCCTGAGGCACCTGGTGGGCCACTGTGAGATGCAGGAAGCCGGACGCGATGGACCTTTGGCCTGATCCAGCCGGGCTTTTCTTACGTTCTTATATATGGTGCAAGAAAGAGAAAAGTTTAATCTTTTCCCCCATAAAAATCTCCCCAACACTTATTTGCCCCAGCACTTATAGAAGTCTCCCTCCCAGAGCTAATAGCAGTTGCAGAGAGTTTATTGATTTCTGTAATTTTAGATTGCTTTTTTTTTTTTTAGTCCATTAAAACGCGCGCACGCACACACCCCTCCCGGAGTTGCCTATACCTAAAAGGCCATTTAAAGGAAAGAAGCGCAAGAGCTCAGAGCGGCACGAAAGAGTTAACGGTCCTCTCCCTCGCCCTCCCCCCTCCTCCGCTCTTTGGACCTCGCCGCGTTCCTGCGCCTCCTTCTCCCGGAACTCCGCGGGGAGGCGGGGAGAAGCCGTCGGAGGGCAGCCCCAGCGCTGGCGTCGTCGTCGCCCCCGCTCCAGTTTGCATCGGTGGCCCAGGCAACGAGCCGCGGAGAGGCGGGTCCCCGGGCCACGGAGGGCGCCGCGGCGGGAGAGGGTGCCGCGCCATGCCCGCGGGTCCCGGCGAGCAGCGCCTGCGCTCGGGGGCCAGCAGTAGCCGCCCGCGGGGCCCGCAGAAGAGCCGCTGAGCGCGCCAGGACTTGCCGCGCGCTCCCCTCGGAAGGGACCGGCGCGCGGGGGGCGATGGCCGTGCAGGCGGCGACGCTGAGCCCCCACCACCACTTCATGCCCTTCTGCTTCCCGGCGGCCGCGGCGGGGCTGGGGGACTTCGTGGACTTGGAGAGGGGCTACGAGGACGGGGCGCCGTTGCTGCTGGGGGCAGGAGGCGGCGGCCGGGGCGGAGCGGGAGGAGGCGACCCCGGCGGCGATTTCACCGAAGCCCCCCGAGACCTGCTCAGCTTCATCGACTCGGCTTCCAGCAACATCAAGCTGGCCCTGGACAAGCCGGTGAAGTCCAAGCGGAAAGTCAACCATCGGAAGTACTTGCAGAAGCAGATCAAGCGCTGCACCGGCATGATCCGCGCAGGCGGCGGCGGCGGGGCGGCGATCGCAGCCGTGCCCGGGTCCCAGGAAGGCGCTCCTAACGCCAGCAGCAGCCCGCAGAGTTCCCATAACAGCGCTCTGATCGCCGGCAAGCGGACTTCAGCCGCCGCCTCGGCGTCGCCCCCCAGCGGCGGCGCGACGCACTGCAAGCCGCCCGCCAAGCGCGAAGCCAGCACGTTTCAGAGCAAGAGCTTGGCGGCGCTTTTCGACTCCTTGCGGCCGGCGGGCTTCGAGCCGGCGGGCTCCGCCATGGGCGCCGCCGGCCTGGGAGGCGGGCAAGAAGCCGGGTCGGGGCCCTCCTCCGCCGCCGGCTGCAAGAAGGTGCCTCTTCGGAACCGCAACTTGCCGCCGTCCTTCTTTACGGAGCCGGCCCGGAGCCGAGCCGCCGGCAGTGCTGCTGCCGCGCCGAGCACCGGCCTGAAAGAACAAGCCGGCGCCAGCCCCGAGGAGCTCTTCGAGCTGCTGGGCCCCCCCGACTACGGCAGCCTGCTTCCGGAGCAGCCGCCGCCAGACGCGCCGGGCGTTTTCCAGGGCAGCCGGCTGCAGGCCTCGGATCTGGGCTTGGAGCCGCCGCTGTACGAACCTCTCCACCCGCTCCCGCACTTGCTGTACCCCGAGCCTCCCTTGCGCCCCCTCCCGGTCCTCTACACCGGCACTTCGGACCCGGCGGCGGAGAACAGCCCGACGGCGGCCCCCTTTGCGCCCTTCTTCCCCGACTGCCCCCTCCCGCCTCCCGCTGCGATGCCCTATGAGTATGCCCCGGGGTACAGCAGGGGGGGACCTTACGCCAGCCTTTAGGGCGCGATTGGGAGGAGGGAGTTCGCCCGGTTGGCAGATCCCTAAAGGAAGCGGGACCCCGGGGGTGGTCAAGAGGAGTGACTCCGAATGGACGCTGGAACGCCTGTTTCCTTCCGAATGGCCACTGGCGGACGTGGGGGTGGGTGGGTGTTGTCTTGCGGAACTATAATTCTGGGTGGGAGGCTGTGAGTTGCGAGGAGGAGCCTCGGTCCGCTCACCGCGCTCCAGTTCTGGGGGAGAAGAGGTTAAAACCAGGAGAAGTTCGTACTGTCTCCTCCCAGGTTTCCAAATCGCCATAGAAATGCACTAAGGCTGGAATCCTGTGCAGGCTTACCTGGGAGTAAGTCCCATTAAATTCAGCGGGGCTTACTTCTGAGGACTTATAATATAAGGGGTTGCCCTGTAAATTGAGGCTAACTGGCTACAGGGGACAAGGCTCATTACGCTGCTTGAGGTCGGGGATAACATATATGGCAGTCCTTGGAGTGGGAGAATTTGTTCAGAGGCATGGAAGGGTGGGGTGTTTGTGACCCCTCTCCAGCTTGCTGCCACAGGGATCAGTTCTTTCCAAATCCAGCACGTCTTGATTTTTCTCGGAAAACCATCACCTAGGAGGAGGGTGAATTTTGAGGTCAGATTCTGAACTGAAAAGACACCAGTCAGGGGTGTAGCTAATGAACGTGTAGCCCAGTGCAGTGGGCAAAATGGCATCAAAACAGGAAGTGACATCACAGCTGTATGTTCATTTTCTGGTTTTTTGGCCAGAACGTTCGATAAAGTAAAGATACTACACTCTGGTTTGTTTCACTGCATTCTGCATTAAATAACCTTTCCAATGATATATAACATGAAAGTATTATTTGTAATTACCAAATTTTTCACAATTTTGGCCACTAGTGTCAAGCTCAGTTTGTTGCACCCCCCCTGCACAATTGTAGCTATGCCCCTGGCACCAGTTCACACTTGTTGCTCTTGTTTACACTGGTTGGCCTCATATCCATGAAATTCTGGTCTGAAGCTCACTTGAAATCGATGGCAGTCCCTAGGTGTTACTCTTTGAAATTAAAGGGAAAACAGCCCCACAAACGTGGCTGCCCTCCCTCCACCCCTTCAAATACTGAATCATTTCCTGGTATCTGCATTTGGGGTGGGATTGTGTCGCCCTGCGATTGCATTTGAAGCAGCTAGTTGGGCAGGTTGCGACTCGGGATTGAGTTGTGAAGGTACAGAATAAGGGAGCCTCAATATGTTTTACAAAGTTGCATAATTGTTGTATCCAGACCTGTTTTTGGTGTCAGAAATCAAGCTCAAAATGTGTAATGTTGTAACAGAGTGCCTTTAAGCATGGACAGAGTTCATTTCCCCCTCACATTTGTATAACCATCCCCGATAAACCATCTGGGATTGGTCCAACGTCTCCATGTAATATTTAGTTCCATCTTGTCCTTTTAGCTCCCCTTACATAATCTTTTTTTTTGAATTATGGTGTTGGGGAAGACTCTTGAGAGTCCCCTGGACTGCAAGGAGATCCAATCGGTCAATCCTACAGGAAGTCAAGCCTGATTGCTCCCTGGAAAGTCAAATACTGAAGCTGAAGCTCAAATACTTTGGCCACCTCATGAGAAGAGAGGACTCTTTAGAAAAGACCCTCATGCTGGGAAAGATTGAAGGCAAAAGGGGAAGGGGGTGGCAGAGGATGAGATGGTGAGATAGTGTCACCGAAGCAATGAACATGAAATTGGGCGAATTCTGGAAGCTAGTGGAGGACAGGGAGGCCTGGCGTGCTGTGGTCCATGGGGTCGCAAAGAATCGGACACGACTTAGCAACTGAACAACAACATCATAAACTTTTCTTAGTGCTTTATGGAGTTTTCTAATAACTTACTCTGTGAGACCTTTGGTTCATTGAGCCTAGGATGGTCTACTCTGCCTGGATGTTTTTTTTTCAGATGATGGTCTTTCCTAGTCTCCCTTTTAAGTGGAGAGAGACCAGGGACTGAAGCTGGGGTCTTCAGTAGGGAAAGCAGGTGCTGTAGCCCCTATCGACTGAGTAAGTGGACAGAATAGTCAGCATTTTTGTAATCATTATGGCTTTGGACCCAAAGTACATGAGATCCGTATCTAACTTGCCTAACATTTCTGTTTTTACTTGCATTGTTTTTATTATCAAACAGTAGCAGAAGATACAAAGCAATAAAAAGTCAATGAAGCAATAATATTTTTTCATGCCCCCAAAGGCCAACTTTAAGTTAAACAAAAGGCATTAATAGAGAGGTAATTCAAGTCTAAAAATGTAAATTAAAACAATGCCTGCTACCATCCCTGTCAACAGACATTTCAGTGGCAGATTGGATCATTGGGGCCATTTGGGTGTTTTTCTTTGGAGTAGCCGTGGGCCTGCGATTCTGATGGTTTTCTCCCTGCGGAACTCATAGCAACTTTGAGCTCACTCTGTGTGATATTTCAGTTGGGGAAAAGAAAAGGCACAGATGAAGCTGTTTTGTGATGATTTGGGGCTTTGGGCCATTTCATTCAGCATTGGCTGGGCTGAGTGGGTGCAGTGCTCCAGTTCTTCCCAGTGGTGCCTGGAGACACCAGGGACAGAAGCTGCATGCAAAGACAGAAGGCTCTGAGCTATGGCCCACCCAGCTTTGCTGTGCCCAGGAGCCCCCCCCCCCCCCCCCCCCCAGATGGCATAGCGCTAGGAGCCAGTTTATACATTATAGCAGTGGTTCCCAAACTGTGGGTCGCGAGCCAATTTCAGGTGGGTTGTGAAGCACCTAGAGCAGCCATCATTGAAAATATGGGAAGATGGGGTACTGGGAAGGGGAAGGACAGGAGCTGATGCAGGAGAAATGCTTGCGGAACTTTGCCCAGTGTGTCTTGCTTGGTGTAATGGAACTTGGAGAAGCAAACGCGCATTCATCCAGAAAGATGTAAAACCTGGAACAGTGTATTTCAAACCTAACCTGGAGTTAGGCCAGCACAAGGGACGCTGCAAAATATGTTTAGATCACTCTTGGCATCAGAGAGGCCAGCACACAGGCGTGCACCATCCTCCCTGATTCTGAGAGTGGTTCAAACATACTTTACGGTGTCCCTTGGGCCGGCCAAACTGCCGGCCTAACTCCAGATTAGGATTGCGCTCCGAGTAGTGCTTTTCAGTGCTTTTCTTCTCATGGCACACTGACCTCTGTGGCGTCCCTGTTGTTGGCTGGGGGAGGGGAATGCCATGGATGGTGCACCTGTGAAACCTGTAGGGACAGCGCCTGCCACCAGGCCTCTAATTCCGCCACCACTGTCCACCCTATGAAGCCCTCCTCAGAGTCAGGGAGGCCGAGCGTGGCATCCTGTGGCCCTCCGAAGTCTTCTTCAGCCTCCGGAGGGCTGTTGAACCGGAAAACCGGAAGTATTGTTTAAAGGCCTTCTGAAGGCGTCAGGACGCTTTTGGAGGGCAGCGGGATGTTGAGCGAGGTTCCGGAGGCTCCAGGTGAGTTGAGGGCAGCATTCTCTGTGGGGGGGGGGAGTGGCAGTCTGTGGTCCTGGCCCCAGGTGGACGTCTTCTCTAACGTCTTCCCTCCTATGTCGCTTCCATCTTCTGCAAGGTTCTTCCGAGCTCAGCATCCCTGTTTTTAGGGCAACTGTAGCAGAGCCTGTGGAGGAAGAGGGACAGACAATTCATCACTACAGACAGTTGCCCTAAAAACAAAACAAAGCAAGGCAGAGGTTTTTTCCCCCCCAGGGATTTTCAACATCAAGGCTTTCACATTGCAACATGCATTTGGGGTGGTCTCTGTTGAAACAACAGACACGATATGAGAGGAGACATCATGGCCTCAGGAAAAATTATGGCCTTGATCCAGCGCTAGTCATCCACAACTAGTCTTGTGCAACAGTCGTCCCAGATGTGACCAACTATCTCATTAGGTCAGTGGAGCACTGTGATGTGTGTGGTACAATGTGTTGCAGGTCTTCATCTGCATCCGAAGAGGTTGCCCATTCAGAAGTGTGCTTCTGCACACAAATCTCCTTTGCTGGATCGAATCTTTGCACACTTAATGGGGACAGAAGGTTTTTACAGCGAGTGAACATGCCTCGTGGTGTTGAGCATATGTTTCCAGTAGCGGTTGAAAAACTACATACGAACATAAGACCCGCACTGGATCAGGCCAAGGCCCATCTAGTCCAGCTTCCTGTATCTCAAAGTGGCCCAGCAGATGCTACAGGGAGCACACAAGACAACAGGCTGCCTGCATTCTGTCGCCACTCCCTTGTACCTGGCATTCTGAGGTAAATCCTGAGGTAAACACACTGGTGGTCAGTCAAGATTCTCCACAGGATTTCTCTTTGACAGCCACCAGAATCGGATGTTCCTCTCCAGACATGGACTCATAGGAACATAGGAACAGACCCACTGGATCAGGCCAAAGGCCCACCTAGTCCACCTCCCTGTATTTCACAGTGGTCCACCAGACACGAGACAACAAGCTGCCTGCATCCTGTTCCCACTCCCTTGCACCTGGCATTCTGAAGTAGCCTACTTCTAACATAAGGTGGTTGCACCACCCATCATGGCCACCACACACGATGGACTTTTCCTCCAGAAATTTGTCCAATCCCGTTTTAAAGGCACCTAGGCCAGATGCCATCACAACCTCCTCTGGCAAAGAGTTCCACAGATTAATTACCCCCTGGGTAAAAAAAGTATTTCCTTTTATCCATTCTAACTCTCCCAACCTTCAATTTTAGTGGATGTCCCCTGGTTCTGGTATTGTAAGAGGGAAAAGAACATCCCTCTATCCATCCCATTCATAATTTTGTATGTACTTATCCTGGTGTGACTCCCCACAACTTCTAAATTATGCCTCCTGTGTAATGTTCAAATTATCAAGCAATTGAGAAATATTTAATTCCTTTGGATATTATTTTTACATAATAACTTCATGGACTTTTTTTTAATCTTAGCTGTATCTTACTGTAGCGCAGTGCAAATTGATCAATGGTAGTCTAGTATGAAGGGGGCTGTTTTTCTAAAGTGGCCGTGACTAATTGTACATGACTTCTATTTTTAAATTAACTCTCCCATTTTGTCATTCTTTCAATGTAAATTCTCTTCTTGTGCCTGCTTATCCTGAGTGCTTATCCACAGTTTTGTTAGAGGGTGCAGATAAAAATCAAGTGCTTCTAAT
This sequence comes from Lerista edwardsae, assembly GCA_029204185.1. Taxonomy (NCBI): domain Eukaryota; kingdom Metazoa; phylum Chordata; class Lepidosauria; order Squamata; family Scincidae; genus Lerista; species Lerista edwardsae. Next base: position 6,775,362 of record JAJKFI010000017.1, on the reverse strand, counting down.
TCAGTGAAACAGTATGTATTGTTACTAAATCCTGGGGCTTGATCCTCAAGTAGATTGCTCTAGAGTAGCCCCTATCGTGTAAACCAGTGGTTCCCAAACTTTTTTTGACTGGTGGTTCCCTTGACCTACTGGGCCATTGGCCACAGTTCCCCATTAGTGCTATAATCCTATACATTGTATAGGGCCGCGGGTTTTTCTTGAGGATTCGGCCCTCCCCTGGTTGGTTTCAGTGGTTCCCCGGGGAACTGACGGCCCACAGTTTGGGAACCACGGGCATAAACCTTTATTTAACAATGTATCAGAGGATACTGCAAGCAACAAACCTGAGACAAATGACTGGACTGATCTGCGAAACTGGACGAAGGAAATTAAACAGCTGCCTTGGTGCAACGTTTGTGAACAATGTTGGACTTCTTTCACAATTGTGTCAAGGCATTGAAAGCCATGCCGCTGATCATCTTGTGTACAAAACAATTTGATAATTAAGTTATATTATGTTAATTAAAGTCTATGAAAAGCCAAATCACTCTCAGGTGCATTGTTTTGTAAACACGGACAACTGTCCATCATTTTGTGGTTCATTGTGTTTCTCAGGGTATATTTGTACCAGTGTAGCCCAGTGCAGATGTAATGCTGCTGTTCTCTTAACCACAGTGAAGAGATTGGGGGTGGGATGGAAGCATTCATACTCCTTGCCACACTCTCCCGATGAGATCTCTTCTTTCCCTTTGCCTCATCAACTATGGTTTGGCTTTATTCGTGCAAAGATTCAAACCGTGGTTTCCTCATGGATAAGGGATGGTAACCAGTAGTGTCATCTAACGGGTACGCTGGGCGGGAGGAACGGGTGAGCGTAACGCTCTGCTTCACCGTCTTCCCCGCTCCTGCGTTACGCAACTTAATGTTACGCAATGGAGCGTTACGCAACAGGCGGGCTGCCGCTCACCCGTTCCTCCCGCCCAGCGTACCCATTAGATGACATATGGCTAACCAAACTAAATGAAAGTCAGGAAGCCAGCAGAGTGAAGCAAATGCCCATGAACATCAGCAACCACATAAATCCAAGCAAATAAGGCACAAAAGGCGTGGTACCTTAGTTAAGACTTGTATTGGTAATAGGTTCCAAGGGATTAGGCAGGTTGAGTTTGTCAGCAATACAATCCAGGTCCAAACACAGTAGGCAATCAGATGTTTCAGACAGTAACAATTCTACAGGACTTCTTAACACATATTCCGAGTCCATATATACTGTAACACACCGGTCACAGAACACAGCAGATCCTGCCTAGCAGGTACACTCAGTGATGTCATGCAGGGGGTACGCGAGTACCGGTTTCTAGGATTACGGCTGGCCCCACCCATTCGCCCGCCCACTCGTCAACTCCGCCCCCTGCAACATTTGAATTTCCTGCACGTTTGAGTTGCCTGCACGTTCTCAGAGCCAGGCAGGCAGGCAGGCAGCAAGCGGAGCCTTGCCTTGCCTTGCCACTGAAAAATGAGCTGCTCTGGGGTTTTGGAACTGTTGAGTCACTTTAACATGATGCCAGGCCTCCTTAACATGTTCTGGGGGTGCTGTGGAATACTGTTGCAACTGTTGGGTCAGTTTAAAATTGTCTGAGGCCTCAAAAAGGGCTTTTTTCATGTCACTTCCTGCCACGACCTCACTTCTGGCTTATGACGTCACTTCCGGTGGGCGGGTCCCGACACGTGCCAATCAAAAGTGAGTACCTGTTCTTAAATCATTTAGATGACACCACTGGATACACTGACTCTCACACAGAGAGATACTAGAGACACACTAGCTAAAAACACACTGTCTAGAGAAAAGCTTCTAGATGCTGCTTATATCCACCACAGTGGTAACTTACTTCAGGTGAGTGTGCCTTTCGGCATGTACTTACAGCATACAGCTGTGCTGTGTTGCCTTAACACAGAAGATTTAGCCGAGAGGGTTAATGCCTCTGTTTGCCTGAAGATAACACCTGAAGATCTCAAGGTCCTGAGCTCGGGACTGCCGGAAGTCTCTGCGAGCAGCAGACCTTGGAAACTGTGGCTGATTAAAAGCTGAGTTTCAGCTGCCTCGTGGGAGGAGGAGTGTGCTGAAATCAGCTGCATCTCTGGTGGCAGCAGGGAAGCCTCATCAGCCAGCAGACGACAGACGGGTGGCTAAAGAAAGAAGGCTAAATCCAGAAAGAAAGATCTGTAGGAGTGTTGTTCTTGGAAGATAGAACATTCTGTAAATTGTAAAAACCTTCGGGTTTGTGAGAAAGTCTGCCTATGTAAACCGCCTTGAGTTCAATCATTAGAGAAATCTAGTGATATTAAGAAAGGCGGTATATAAATAAAATGTATTATTATTATTATTATTATTATTATTATTATTATTATTATTATTAACTAGCTGCTTTTCTCTCAGTATTTCCCAAGCTACAAAATTCCGTAGTCTGGTCTCTTTAAGCCTGTTACAGCTTCACAGCCTAACAGTAACTATGGTTTAAAATGGGGTTGTCTCTTTTGTGGGAACCTTGTTTGCGTTAACCATGGTTTGTGTTGCTGCACATCATGTAATGCTAAACCTTGGTTAATGTTGGAAAAAGAGAGGGAGGAGAGGTGTACGTGCTTCTGTTTTGCAAACCACGGTTTGTCGGGAGCCACTGCATTGCGTCTGTATTGGATATGTGTGATTTGTACCTGTACAGTGGGCCTTCAGTATCTGCGGAGGATCCATTCCAGGACTCCCAGCAAATACTGAATTTCATGGATAATGAAAACCTCAGGGGGCTTGTGTGGCACCACAGTTACCTTTACCTGGGAGCTGTGCCGGGCCCTACAAAGGTCAGATGCAGCCTCCCACTCTCCTCAGAAAGCTCCCTGATACTCCTGAAAGGCACCTCTGGTTTTTCTGAAAGTGCCTTTCAGAAGAATCTGGGAGGCCTTTTGAGGCTCAGGAAGGCTGTGCACGATCTCCATGCGCTTCCGAAGGCCTCTCAGATGCAATTGGAAAGCACTTCCTGTTGCATCTGAGTGGTCCTGAGGCTTGGAAGCCACAGCGATGCTGCATGTTGCTGTCACTGTCCAGAATGGCTCTGACAGTGATTGGGATGGGCCTCCTACACAGCATGTTGCACCGCCTGCAGTACTTATCGTGCGCCACCCCTTGTAGCTACGCCACTGCCTCTCAGAGCAAAGCCAGATGCAGAAACACCCTAAAACCATTCCTCTATCTAGGCCAGAGGCGGATCTAAGGGGGGGCAAATCTGTAAGTTTTGCAAGAAGCCTTTCCTTGCAGTGGAAAACTCTCCTGCACTGTTCTAGCCAATCCTCACAGGGAACAGCAACATCTTGGCGTTGCTTACTGACTACAGCAGCAAGGGAGAGGAGGGTTTTGCATGACAGGGTAAGGCTCCTTGCAACACTTAGAGCTTTGCCCTCCCTGTAGATCCGCCTCTGATCTAGGCTGAATACTCTCAGACATCCAAGCTTTGTCTGGCTGAAATGTCACCTGTTTAGTCCACATCCAGCCTGACATTGTCTCCAGACATGAATTCAGAGACATCCGCCAACTTCTAGGGATCAGGTGACGTCATGAGGTAGAACTGGGTGTTCTCCTCACAGTGCTGTCCCTGCAATCCGAATATCTGTACAAACAATGCGCTAAACATTGTGGGGGCAGAGTTTCACCCTCCAAGACCCCACAGGTCAAGGAACTGAGCTGTGCCCCCCCCCCAGTGACACCTTTCCAGGCCAAACCAGAACCAGCTGGAACGCAGTTGCCCAGAGGAAGATTTGCACTCTGCAAGCTGATCCCTTGAACTGGCAGTCAGTCAATGTGTACCACTTTTCAACAAAAAGTTCCCAAAGCGGTTTACAGTCCCCCCCCCTAAAAAAAGCACTCCCTGTCCCAAAAGGTTTCACAATAATAATAATAATAATAATAATAATAATAATAATAATAAT
>JAJKFI010000017.1:6744376-6757604 GCA_029204185.1 Lerista edwardsae | reverse complement strand
CATTCATTCATTCATTCATTCATTCATTCATTCATTCATTCATTCATTCATCTAAGTTCTGTCTCTAACGCATGTAACTTAAATTTAAATTTTTATTTATTTATTGTTCCAGCCCTCAACACCATGCCAGATATTTTATGCAGCCCTCCGGCTACAAAGTTTGGAGTCCCTTGCTTTAAAAGAAAAGCAGTCACAGAGGGTATAATCCAAATGTACTGTGGCTTTAGGAAGGGAACTTTTCATGGCAAAAGAGCACAGGGAAGGCAGAAGATTTAGTCGAGAGGGTTAATGCCTCCGTTTGCCTGAAGATAAGAGCTGAAGATCTGAAGGTCGCCAGTTCGGGACAGCCGGAAGTCTCTGTGAGAGGCAGACCTCATTAATTGCGGCTGATTAACAGCTGAGCTTCGGCTGCCTTGTGTGAGGGGGAGTTGTGCCAAAGTTCAGCCGCTTCTCTGGTGGGAGCAGGGAAGCCGTTTATCAGCCAGCAAGAAGACAAACCGGTGGCCAGAAAGAAGGACTAAATCCAGAAAGATCCATCTGTGTGTGTGTAGTTCTTGAAAGATAGAACATTTCTGTATAAATTGTAAAAACCTTCGGGTTTCTGAATAAAGTCTGCCCATGTAAACCGCCTTGAGTTATAGTCATTAGAGAAATCTGGTGACCTAAGAAAGGCGGTATATAAATCCAAGTATTATTATTATTATTATTAACCCACCCACATGCTGTGGTCATAGATCCAGATCAGACCTCCAATATAGCTTTGCAATAAAAATGAAAAGTGTTCAGTTCATCTCCTAAAGATGCACTTATGTGTAGTTTGGTCCTCTCAAGTCCAAACCAACGTTTTTTTTTTTCCACACTTCCAAGCCTGGATAATCATCACAGGGTCCACCCCAGGAAGTGACTTAGATCATATTCTTCTGGGTGGTTGCCCCACCTTAACTCCACAGTAGGACTCAAAACCAATTTGACTGTCAAATCATCACCTGCCTGCTGTTGGCTGAGATATTTCTTCACTAGCCAAGCTTGAAAACAGTGCAGTTCTAGCATAAACCCACCAGATGGGGCTAAAACACCAGCAATTTCCTCCACTAAATATCTGGGTGATTTGATAATGGGCTGGAGTGTGTGTGTGTGTGTGTGTGTGTGGGGGGGGGTCTTCTTTTTGTCACTGATACCTACGGTTTACAAGCAAGATTGTTCATACATTTTGGGCCGCGGCGTCTTGCTTGGAATGTGAGCTCAGGACCAGTGGTTTCCTTCCTGCTACACCTCTGGTCTCTAAAGGATTCTGGGACACCTCTAATAAGCTCATTTTTCTTCCTGCTGCTGCAGTCATGTGGCTCCCTGAAGTTCTCTCATGGGCTCTCATTTATGCTTTGCCGTACCACGAAGATGCTATGCCTTCTTTTTTTCAAAGCTTTCCATATAATATATATACCGTATATCTTCCCTCATGTGAGGGCAGAAGTACAGTACAATAGTAGCAGAGACACTGAGCTAAATCATAGTCCCTGGTCAGATTTCCCTGCTCTGTTTGAACTTTTGAGATGCCCTTAGGCCTAACTCTTTAAGGCCCAATGCCAGCAATTAGCCACCAGTGCACCATGGCACATTGGTGTGCCTTGAAAGGTCTGCAGGTGTGCCATGAGAGTTTGGAGCCCAGCAGTTGAAAACGGCTGCAAAATCCTTCCAGATTCTGCAGCTCTGTTTCTAGGACAACTGTATATAGCAGGGGTCAGGGAACTTTTTTACCTTTTACCCCAAAATATATTTAGATCCGCCGACGTTACCCCCTTGACGTTACCCCCTCCCCCACCAGAACAAAAGAAAAAAAATTACATATTGGAACCCATTGCTTTTTATTTGATTAATTAATGAGCTTAATTAATGCTATGTAAATATGAAGTTGTAAAGAGTTTGGGTACACCTGCAGACCTTCAGAGAACAGAATTCAACCCTTCTGGGTTACAACTAGCTTACCTTTTTGACAACAGGTTTAGGTGCTTGGACTTAAGATTTCTCTCTATAATGAATTCAGATTGGCTCTGGCTCTGGCTCACAGAGGCCAGCAACAGCAGTTCTGATTTTGTTTTGTTTTCTGCTGTTCGCCTTGCCTCGTTGCCTCCTGCCTCTCTTTGTGTCCCTGACTCCCTGCGCAGGCACCCCAGCCCTCGCCCGCCCGCCCCACTCCTTGGGACAGCAAGACAAGGCAAACCCAGGGAGAGCCCTAGCTGCTCACAAGCAAAGAGACACGTCCACAGAAGTCCTCTCAACACACACACACACACACACACACACACGTGCGCGCCTGCGGGCACATGCACACACACACCTCAGCCGCTCACCAGAGCCTGCCCCACTCCTGCATGTCTCGCGTCCCTGCCGGGCTCCTGGGTGGTGGCAATGGCAGCAGCTGGTTCGGGCTCTTCCCTGGTGTCGAGAACGTTGGTCATGTAGGAAGGATGAGGGAAAAGGGGGCGGGGCATACTCCTATCTGTCCATTACCCCCAGGAATTTCATTTTTACCCCATTTGGGGTAATTTACCCCTGTTCCCTGACCACTGGTATATAGGAACAAATGGTCTGTCCTTCTTCCTCTGCCGGTTCTGCCTGTGGAGGAAGAGGAACAAACAATTGGTTACTCCAGGCAGTTGTCCTACAAACAGAGCCACAGAACCCAGAAGAGTCTCCTGGAAGCAGGATATGACATCACAAAGACCATAGAGAAGACCATAGAGGTCAGTTTGCCATGAGAAGAAAAATATTGAAAATTTCTGCCCCAAACAATGTGAGAGCTGGGTATCTTCAGGTCCTGAAGATGGTGCTTCATTCAACAAGAGGCCCTGTTGATGGTGCCAGTGGCAATGTGACCCAGAATGGCCCCTGATGCTATCTTCAGTCTGCCGCCTCTGCACTATCAACAAAACATGAACCCTTACCATGCTCCTCACGTGTTGCTATGAAACCTGGACATCTGGGTTTGATGGCTCTGAATGAGGAGTGTGGTAAGGAGGTGTCCGTGCTGTAGGGCAAGAGGCCCCTGCCCTCGCAGTAGCCGACATTAGGGTGTCGTGAGAGATAGCGCTGGAGCTGACACAAGCCTCCCAGCAGCAATGGGATTCACAAACGACCTGGGGGAACGCTGGGCGGGACGTACGCGGAACTCCCGTGCGATTGGCTGCCCATCCGTTCCGCCCCACCACCGCGCGGGCTGCCCAGGCCTCGGAGGGGGCGCCTGCTCGCCTGGGGCTCCCCCAGGTGCCTGGGCACGCAGCGGTGGGGTGTGCCAACCGGGGGCAGCGGGCCCAGCCTGCGCGGCCGGCGGGGATGGCGGCGGGGTGGAACAGACGGGCTGCCAATCGCGCGGGCTGCCAATCACGGGCTGCCAATTACGCGTATGTCCCGCCCAGTGTTCCCCCAGGTCGTTTGTGAATCCCATTGCTGCCTCCCAGTCTGTTGAGGGATCCAGTAGCCTCAGAAATCGGCAAGGGGGAGCGGGTACCTTCCCCCATTGGTTCTTCCAGCAGCCTTGCTTGGGTTCCCTGGCTGGCCTGCATCCTGCCTGCTAGCCAGCCTCCTCCAGACTGCCCTCATCGCCTGCTTCTGGGGGGGGGCATATAGAGCCTCCCTGCCCCCTTGCTCCACCTCTTCCTCCCGGCTAGGCTGCAGAAGCCCAGGCTGACACAACCCTCCAGGTCCCTGATCCTGCAAGTACTTACTACTGGCCCTTCCCTGGCAATTGCTTTCTTTCACCTGCTCCTGGCGTCAGCAGGCCAAGTGGACGCCTCCCTTGGTCATAACAGGGCTGGCCCAACGGCGATCGAGGGGGAAGGGAAGAGGCCTCTGCCCTTGCTGCTGTCAGCTGCGGCAGGGCCTGGTGCTTCGGTGTGGGGCCCGCCGCCCCTGCCTCCGTCCTTTGGGCTGTAGAAGCATGGGTGCAAGTTCCCACTGGGCCCAGCAGGCCCTTAGAATAATAGAATCATAGAGTTGGAAGGGAACTACAAGGTCATCTAGTCCAGCCCCCTGCCTGTAGCAGGAAATCCTCCTAGAGCCTCTGCTTGAAGGTCTCCAGTGAGGGAGAATCCACCACCTCTCTCCAGTGGCAATCTGTTCCACTGTCGAGCTGCCCTTATTGTCAAGAAATTCTTCCTGATGTCCAGCCGGAATTATTATTATTATTATTATTATTATTATTATTATTAATAATAATAATAATAATAATAATAATAATGATAATAATAATAATAATAATAATTTGATTTCTACCCCGCCTTTCTGCCCGGAGGCACACAAGGCGGCTTACAAACAAATTAAAAGGCAATACCTTTTGTATATAGCCACACTATATACAATTAAAACATATTAAAAACAATATTAAAAAAATAGTTAAAATTTAAACAAGCCCCGTGGATTGAAAGATGTAAAAAATACCAGTTATTATCTCCTCTCTTGCAGTTTGTAAGAGAGTTCTACTGGACCCCTGCTAACTGGAGAAGAGGCACTTTTTCCAGTGGTGTTCCTCTTATATTTAGCAGGGGGAGAGTAACTGTCCCTCTTCACCCCTGCGCAGTCTTTCTAGTGGCTGTTGCTGGCGGTCTGCCTTTTTTAGATTGTGAGCCCTTTTGGGACAGGGAGCCATTTAACTTTATTATTACTATTTGCCTGTAAACCGCTTTGTGAACTTTGTGTTGAAAAGCGGTATATAAGTACCTGTTGATTGATTGATTGATTGATTGATTGATTGATTGATTGATTGAACTCTCTTAGACCCAGTTCTACTGTCAAAGGCAGATGAGAACAGATTTGTCCCTTCTTCCTTATGACAGCCCTTCAGAGATTGGAAGAGTGCTACCATATCCCCTCTCAGTCTTTTCTTCTCCAGGCTAAACATACCCAGTTCCCTCAACCTTTCCTCATCGGACTTGTTTTCCAGCCCCCCCGATCATTGTCGTTGCTTTGTTGCTCTTCTCTGAACCTGCTCCCATTGGGCTGCATCTTTCTTGAACTGAGGTGCCCAGAATTGCACACAGGACTCCAGGTGAGGTCGCACCAATGCGGAGTATAGCGGAACCACAACGTCTTGCGATTTGGACACTACGGCTCTATGAATGCAGGCTGAAATTGTGTTAGCCTTCTTTGCGGCCGCGTCACACTGCTGACTCAGGTTCATCTTGTGATCCACTGCAACTCCTTCTTGTGGCCTGCCCAGCCAGTGGGGCAGGGAGGCCATGGGCTGTTGCGGCTGCCATCCCCATGGGGAAACCTGCTGCCTGGTGCATGCCAGAGCCGAGCCCCAGACTGGATCCGGGACAGGAGGGAACTGTTCCTCACTCAGAGTACAATCCTAACCAGGCAACTCCAGTGGTGTCATCTACAAACAGGGAACGGGAACGCTGGGCGGGACTTGGGCGGGACTTCCGCGTGATTGGCAGCCCTCCCATTTTGTTCCATGGCTGCCCTGGCCTCAGGGGGTGGGGCTCCCCCGGTTTGCGTGCCCCACCGCTGCTCGCCCAGGCTCTGGCGCCCCCCCCCACCCGTCTCCCCCAGCGAGCAGGCACCCCCCCAAGGCCAGGGCAGCTGCGGAACGGGTCGGGCGGGCAGCCAATCATGCGGAAGTCCCGCATAAGTCCCGCCCAGCATTCCCGTTCCTTATTTGTAGATTACACCACTGGGTGACTCTTTCCCTGCTCAGCTGGGTGGCGGTGGTGGTTCTGCAACGCCAAAGATCCTTGATTTGATCTGTGCCCTTAAATGAATTACTGGCCATATTTACCTTGTTGCTGGCTAATGTGGACAAATGAGGGCTGGGTAGATTATCCATGTTTCCTCTGCACCAGCGAGCTTCAGAACTTGGTGTGCGGGATTAACATACTAGCGAGGCTGCGGAAGCAAATCAACACACACAGGGAAGGAGCGATGTTGTATTTTGCTTAAACGATGGACAAGGCCCAGCTATTCCCGGGGATGAGGGAAAGAAACAGAAAACAAAGCCAACTGAAGGAGTGCTGATCTTGGGAAGGGAGTGAAAAATGGCTCTGGCTGTGTGGAAACCTCTGTACTGAAAGCTTGAACATAATGTCGAGGTGTGGCACACTTTGTGTTCCTCAATCTGCTATCCCTGCATTCAGACCTCAAAAAGAGGGTTTTTCTCTCTTTGTCTCGGAGTGTACGCGCGCACTTGTATGTGTGTGCTGAAAGTCCACAGGAGTGCAGAAACCTCCCCCCTCCGCCCCACAATATTGTACAGTATGTGGGATTTTGTACAGAAACCAGCTTCCTAAGATGTTTGGTGCTAACACAAGATCAGAAGAGCCCTACTGGATCAGGCCAAAGGTCCATCCAGTCCAGCTTCTTGTATCTCAGAGTGGCCCACCAGATGCCTCAGGGAGCACACAGGACAACAGGACAACTGCCTGCATTCTGTGGCCAGTCCCTTGCACCTGGCATTCTGAGGTAAATTTCTGAGATAAACACACTGTTATTTATTTTACTCAGAAGCCCATTATGTTCATACAGAGGGCACAATCCTAGCCTGGACTGCCACTTGTATCTGCCACTCTGAGCTAAATCCCAAAGTTCTCCACAGCATTTTTTTTCTTTGACAGCCACCAGAACCAGATGCTCCTCTTCAGACATGGACTCATAGGAATAGCCCCTCTGGATCAGGCCAAGGCCCATCTAGTCCAGCTTCCGGCATCTCACAGCAGCCCACCAGATGCCTCAGGGAATACACAAGATATGTGCATCTTGTTGCCACTCCCCTGCATCAGGCACTCCAAGGTAGCCTACCTCTAAAGTAAGGAGGTTGCACTACCCATCATGGCCTGTAGCCTCCAGAAATCTGTTCAGTCCCCTTTTAAAGGCACCTAGGCCAGATGCCAGGCTCCAAGATCACCGCAGATGGTGACTGCAGCCATGAAATTAAAAGACGCTTACTTCTTGGGAGGAAAGCTATGGCGAACCTAGACAACTTAATCAAAAGCCAAGACATCACCCTGCCAACAAAGGTTCGCATAGTCAAAGCGATGGTTTTCCCAGTAGCAATGTATGGCTGTGAGAGCTGGACCATAAGAAAGGCAGAGCGCCGAAGAATAGATGCTTTCGAATTATGATGTTGGAGAAGACTCTTGAGAGTCCCCTGGACTGCAAGGAGATCCAATTGGTCAGTCCTCCAGGAAGTCAAGCCTGATTGCTCCCTGGAAGGACAAATCCTGAAGCTGAAGCTCAAGTACTTTGGCCACCTCATGAGAAGAGAGGACTCTTGAGAAAAGACCCTCATGCTGGGAAAGATTGAAGGCAAAAGGAGAAGGGGGTGGCAGAGGATGAGATGGTTAGAGAGTGTCACCGAAGCAATGAACATGAAATTGGGCGAACTCCGGAAGCTAGTGGAGGACAGGGAGGCCTGGCGTGCTGTGGTCCAGGGGGTTGCGAAGAGTCGGACATGACTTAGCGACTGAACAACAACAACAGGCCAGATGCCATCACCACGTCCTGTGACAAGGAGTTCCTCAATGTCTCAACTGGATCCTCAAAACACATCCATATTCTCAAGACTGGAGCTCTTGCTGAAAAGAAGAAATTTGCTGAAAATGCTCTTATCTACTCCTGCCATTACCAATATATTTTAATGAACCTTGAGACTTTAAAAAAAAAAATCTTTCAGATTAAAAAAAAGTAAGGTGATTTTCTTGGCTGTATTTCATGCATACTGTCAAGGACACCATGCATTAATTTTGGAGACCCATTGACTCAGTTGCCTATATCCAATAAATTATAGCAGGTAATTAAGCCATTCATTTTCCTTCTCTGTGTGTCCCCGATGTCCTTGTGGGATCTGATAGGGTGGATTGATTTGCAGCTGGAAACTAATGGTAGTGCAGCTTGTTGGGCCGTGGTGTTGATAAGAGAGACTGATTTAGAGTATGGGTAATCTTCATAAGTTAAGGCCTGCAAAATTCATTGGAGGGGCCATATGACTTTTGCTTTCTTGTGTGTGGGGTCTGTCTTGTAGGTGGTGTATGCATCATAGCAGTCATCACATATCTTTCTGGGATCATATAAGAACACAAGAAGAGCCCTGCTGGATCTGGCCAAGGGCTCATCTAGTCCAGCTTCCTGTATCTCACAGTGGCCCACCAGGTGCCTCAGGGAGCACCCAAGACAACAGGCTGCCTGCATCTTGTTGCCACCAGAGGCGGATCTAAGGGGGGCAAATCTGTAAGTTTTGCAAGAAGACTTACCTTGCAGTGGAAAACACTCCTCTCCTGCACTGTTCTAGCCAATCCTCACAGGGAACAGCAACATCTTGGTGTTGCTTACTGGCTACAGCAGCAAGGGAGAGGAGGGATTTACATGACAGGGTAAGGCTTCTTGCAAAACTTACAGATTTGCCCCCCTTAGATCCACCTCTGGTTGCCACTCCCCTGCATCATAAGAACATAAGAAGAGCCCTGCTGCATCAGGCCAAAAGCTCATCCAGTCCAGCCTCCTGTGTCTCACAGTGGCCCACCAGATGCCTCAGGGAGCACACAAGACAACAAGATGCCTGCATTTCGTTGCCACTCCACTGCATCATAAGAACATAAGAAGAGCCCTGCTGGATCATGCCAAAGGCCCATGTAGTTCAGCTTCCTGCATCTCACAGTGGCCCACCAGATGCCTCAAGGAGCACATGAGACAACAAGATGCTTGCATCCTGTGGCCATTCCCTTGAACCCGGTAGCCTACTACTAATGTAAGGAGGTTGTACAACCCATCATCACCTACAGCCCACGATGATGTTTCCTCCAGAAATTTGTCCAATCCCCTTTTAAAGTCATGTAGGTCAGATCACCACCTCCTGTGGCAAGGCATTCCACAGATTAATTACCCACTGGGTGAAAAAATTATTTCCTTTTATCCATTCTAACTTTCCTAACACTCAATTTTAGTGGATGGCACAGGCACCTTGTTTTTAGACTGAAGAACCCCAAATGCTGCAGCCTTTCTTCATAAGGAAGGTGCCCCAGCCCAGGAATAATTTTCGTCGCCCTCTTCTGCACCTTTTCCAGCTCCACTGTGTCCTTTTTGAGATGTGGTGACCAGAACTGCATGCAGTACTCAAGATGTGGCCATCCATTTGAACAATGCATGCCATCTGGCATTCTGAGGCTATACTCCATACTACTTCTAAAGTATGGAGGTTGCACTACCAATCATGGCCTGTAGTCTGTGATGGATTTTTCCTCAGTCTTCCACAGCATCCTCTGCCATGACCAAGAAGCCAGGGCATGGAGGAAGAGGCAGAGCTATTTGTGCATTCATTCTACATTGATATAATGCTCTTCATCCCCCAAATCCATAGTGCAGTGTTTCTCAATCTACATCGGCTGCAACAGCAATGTCACACCCCAGAATGCCTTGCAACAGTGCTTCTCAAACGAGCTAATTTCAGGTGGGTCCCCATTCATTTCAATGTGTCTAGCATTTCCTGGTATTTTCTAGGGTTCTATTTCAGATCCCGCTGTCGATATCTGAAACTGTGGATTCTGGGGATGCCTTTTTAAAGATAGGGGAAAAATCACTGGTTTTGCTGCAACAAAGTTAAAAAAAAATTATTTAATGTTCCCTTGTCTTTTTAATAGGTGTCCCAGTATTCATGGTGCCCATGGATAACTGAAACTGTGAATACCGAATCAGTAGATACTGGGGCATGCCTGTATTTCTCAATTCAATTTATAAAACCTTTATTGGCATTAAAAAAAAACAAGAGAAGAGAAAAGTGTACAACAGTATCAATTGATGCCTTGGTATTACAAACAAATTAGGAATAATCATGGAGGGATAAACTGGGAAGGTAGTGGGGAGAGGGGTTAGGGAAGGGGTTTTGCCTGTATTTCTTAGGGCGCAATCCTGTGCAGCGCTGGAATGGCGAGGCCAACTTGGCAGCGCCATATCCGACACTGCATAGGAGAGGCTGGAGCCCCCCCCCACGGCAAGGGAGCGTTCGCTGGAGGCTGGAGCCTCCCCTATGTGCTCCTCGGATCTGCGTCTGCTAAAGAGCGGGTGCAGATCCGAGGAGACAGCGCAGCCCAAATCGGGGCCGCGCAGCCTCCTGGACAGTCTTAGGACGCGGCCGTATGGTTTACGCCCTCCCTCCCTCCCTCCCTCCAACCCCCGTGCCTTCTCCGCACGGAGCCTCCCTCGCGCCAACCAGCTTTGGTCAGCGTGAGAGAGGCTCAGCGCGGGCGCATCAGGGCCATCACTGCGTGCAACGCCAACCCTGTTGCTGGAGTGCTGATGCGGGGGTGCAGTTTGGCGCACCCGTGTCAGTGCTCCGCCCCTTGCGTCGACGCTGTTGACGCTATGAGGGGCGCAATGCTGCCCGTCTCTGTGTTCCTCGTCTAAAATAATTGGTTGTTTTAGGCCAGAGTGGTCCAAACATATTTTATGCTGTCGCTTGTGCTGCCCAAACATTGCTGGCCTAACTGTGCTGGCCTAACTCCAGGTTAGGATTGTGCTCTGAATCAGGCTCAGGAATGAAATGGTAAATAGGAGGAGTGGGTAAGTCACACTGTATTCTGCAACTCTGTGCCAGAGAGAGGGGTTTTAGCCCAGCTGTCTTCCAGATATGCTCATTTTTATATGCAGGGATTTTATTTTTCTGGAACATTCCAGTACGTAACCCCCCCCCCCCCCCCCACTCGTTGTCTGCAGTACAGGCACCAGCTTGCCAGCTCAATGACAACTTAGGCCTCCGCGAGTGCAGAGGAAAAGTTTCTGATCTGTCGTCATGAACTCATGCAAGTTGTGTACTGAGTCAAGTCTGCCGCTGATTTCTGGAGTCTCGAAGGCCCGGATCTGAGCTGATCAAGCGCGATAATGGGGAGAGGAAAACGAAGATATGCCCGGGCTGGAGATAACAGAGAATGAAGCGACTTTATGAAGAAAAGCAAGAAGGCTTGTTAAGCGAGAGGGATGGCAATTGTTTTCCCTGAAATGAAACTTTTATAGGGCTGTCGTGTGATTATGCGGAGCTTTGCATGAGTTGGCCTCACAGATAAGCACAAAAGAACGAAGGCTCATCAATCCTAAAAGGCTTCCCTTTCAAAGAGAGAGCAATTGATAGCCCGATCTGACTTGTGCATTGTGCTGCTGCAGGGCCGACAGTGCAAAAGGACTGCCGGAGAAGGAGGTGAATTGGAGTTTGGGGTGGGCAGGCTGTGGGTGGGCAGGGGGAGGATTGGGGTGGAGAGGGGGAGGATTGGGTGAGGATCAGAGGATTGGGTGGTGTCATTCAAATGATTTAGGAACACTTTTGATTGGCACTTGTTGGGAACCCGGAACCAGCCACGGAGCCTGTTAGGATCCAGAACGCCCATTCTGGTCCGTTCCCCCTGAATGACATCACTGATCAGGATTGTAGTGAGGCAAGTCAGGGGAGGCCAGGGGTGGTTATCATCAGCAATGGCACTGCCCTCCTGCCCGGCTCCACCTCACCCTGCTTTGGTCCACTTTGGTCCTGCTTTGGGCTGAAGACCCATTGGGAACATGACGCAGAGCGCAATCCTATCCTGGAGTTAGGCTGGCACAGTTAGGCCAGCAAAGTTTGGCCGGCACAAGGGCCACTGTAAAGTGCGTTTGGACCACTCTTGGAGTCAGAGAGGCCAGCACACAGGCGTGCGCCATCCTCCCTGACTCAAAGAGTGGCCCAAATGCATTTTACGTTGGCCCTAGTGCTGGCCAAACTTTGATGACCTACCTGTGCCGGCCTCACTCCAGATTAGGATTGCACTCTTAATATTTCACCACCACTACCAACAGGCTCCAACAGTGAAAGGGAGGGCCATTTACATGGCATGCTGTGGCACCAGGGGTACTTACTGTGCTCCCCTCAGCTATTCCTTTGCTGCCAATAGAGCTGCTGTCCATGATGTTCTCTAAACTGTTTGCAAGCCTGTGCAGCGGGTGACAGTCACCTTCACGCAGTGGTGGTATCTAAAGCGGGAGGAACCGGAACGCTGGGCGGGACGATTGGCAGCCCATCCGTTCCGTTCCGCTGCCTGCCTGCCCGCCACTCGGGCTGCCCCCGGTTGGCACACCCCACTGCTGCTCGCCCAGGCACCCGGCGCATGCCTTGTGTTCACATTGGAGCAAGCAAGTAAGAATTTGGTCACGTCGTGGTCACTTTGTCATGTCGTGGTCCTCACCAGACCAGCAGGATGCAGCGGAGGCTGCACCGGTGATGCTGAGCACTCAGGCCAGCTGAGCATAGGATTGGGCCGTGAGATTGGAAGTCAGCATCAAGGGCTTGCCTGTGATCCTGTCACACCCCTTTGCAAGTGTGGAGCCCTCCTGAAAAAGCATGGATCATGCTGATTCATTTTTTTTTGCTTTTTTGGGCGGGTAGAATGAGGGGGTTCTCTTGTTTTCCTGCAGCACAACTGATAAGTGCCATCACGACTTATTGAAGAGGGCTCTTGTGTGTGCAAAGGGGTGATATCGGAGAAGGCTCTGCTTGCAGGCAGCCCTGGCAGCTGGATTGAGGCAAGGATCTGTGTACACAGCACCCATTTCCACATGGGGTGGTGGTTCTCCTGGCTGCACACCCCTTTCATTCAGTGGTGTCATCTAAATTATTTAAGAACAGGTACTCACCTTTGATTGGCACGTGCCGGGACCCGCCCAACGGAAGTGACGTCATAAGCCAGAAGTGATGTCGTGGCAGGAAGTGACATGAAAAAATCCCTTTTTGAGGCCTCAGACGATTTTAAACTGACCCAACAGTTGCAACAGTATTCCATAGCACCCCCAGAACATGTTAAGGAGGCCTGGCATCATGTTAAAGTGACTCAACAGTTCCAAAACCCCAGAGCAGCTCATTTTTCAGTGGCAAGGCAAGGCAAGGCAAGGCTCCGCACGCTGCCTGCCTGGCTCTGAGAATGTGCAGGCAACTCGAACGTGCAGGAAATTCAAACGTTGCAGGGGGCGGAGTCAACAAGTGGGCGGGGTCAGCCATAATCCTATAAACCGGTACTCGCGTACCCCCGTGTACCCCCTGCATGACATCACTGCCTTCATTGCTCTAACTGTGTGACACTCCTCATTAAGTCCTTCCACTTACCCCCTCCTCTTTCCACTTGTGACTTTCCTTGTATCAAGTGACTCTACCATTCTCCCATTTTGCCCCTGATGCTTGGATCCATCCATCCATCCATCCATCCATCCATCCATCCATCCATCCATC
>JAJKFI010000017.1:6683075-6744366 GCA_029204185.1 Lerista edwardsae | reverse complement strand
ATCCATCCATCCATCCATCCATCCATCCATCCATCCATCCATCCATCCATCTTTATATACTGCCTCCCAGAATATCTACAAATCCCTCTAGTAAACTCACCTTGCCTGGAGCACAGCCTCTGGAACTAAATTTGAGCACCAGGAACTCAAGGACAAAGCAATTTTATGCAGGTTTACTCAGATGTATGTCCCATTGTGTTCAATGGGGCTTACTCCCAGGATAGGGGGCGTAGGATTGCAGCCTGAGAAGCCCACACATTATTTACCTTGCTTTACCTCCTGTTGTCTTCCCTCCATCTGCAGCCTCCCTTGTGTCTGCTTGTATATTGTAAGCCCCTTGAGGAAGAAACCTGTCTCTATACGTCCCATGAACCCAGATGGCTCTATATAAATTTATGCACCAAAGCATCTTTCCACATGCATATAGCCCCTAGCCAGATCAGAGTCCTTGTTTTTAACCTTGCAGTGCAACACTTAGCTTGGAAGGTTCTTTATAAATACTTCACCTTCTGCACAGGCTGCCAGATGTGAGTGGCTGGGCTTGACCTGTTGAATACACTTCTAAAAAGTGGGTCCCAGTGCAAAAATGTCTGAGAACCACTGCTCTAGGAGGATTTTCTGCTACAGGCAGGGGGTTGGACTAGATGACCTTGTGAGTCCCTTTCCAATTCTATAACGCTGTAATTCTATGATTCCATGCACCCTATTCCAAGTCAGTCATTGTTCCACCCAGCTCAGCACTGCCTACTTTAACCAGCGGCCACTCTCCAAGAAGGGCCTCTAGTGGAGAGGCCATTCCCAGTCCTTAACTGGAAATGTCGGGGCCTGAACTGGGCTCTTCTGCATGCAAAGCATGTGTCCTGCCACAGCGCAATACCGTGCCTTATTCTGTTTGTAGATTAATGGGCTTCTGAGATACAGTACCCTGGACAGCTCCTTATATTCCACGGCCATATTTCCCCCCTGTAGGTTGGCTTTACAAATTTGTCTTCAGCCACTGGAGAACCTTGAAAACCCCACTCCAACATGTGAAGAATTACTGCCTCTGCTTCAGCTGTGGAAGCAATTAACTCTCCAGTGGGGTGGAAAACAGCTTTTGAGTTGTATTTATTGATGCATAGATTCCACCATCGTGTGATATTTGAAGACAAATTGCCGTGGCCCATAATTAAGAGTGGTTTGAGGGATTGGCAAGCAAAATGCAATGATGGAAGACCAGCAGAAAGGGCAAGTTGAGTTAGATTGGTTGGGACGAGACAATCTATATGACCTCGCTGCCCTCCTTCTGCTCATTGATTTCTCAATTAAATATAACTTTTTATTCAATCACTTAGACTATACTGCAGGTTATTGATGGAATCAGAGTCAGAAGAGGGAGGGGGAACCCTCAATGTGCCCAAGATAAAATGGCGAGTGAAACAATCTCATGTTTTCCCATTCTGTTGAACATTGCAGCATCACGACAAAAATTACACATCTCGCTGGGGAAATGTGGAGTTCTTTGTTCCGACTCTGCGGATGTTCCTGCCTGCAGGGTGCAGAGAAAATCTCACTTGCACTGACCCTTGCACGAGAGAAACATTTGCTTATTTAATTACGACATTTTGCTGCCTAGCCCTTCGGCAGTGGCACTCAGGGCAGTTCACCGTTTAAAGTAATGATTTGCAATTTAACATAATGGAAAAGGGACAAGGAAGGAAGAGGAAAACAAGCACGTTCAGGTACCATGGCCACTGCGTAAGACAGTTTTGGGAGGGGAGAAGCCATAGGGCTGTTGGTCCCTGTCAAGCTGATGGAAGGAGCCTCACTGTCTCAAGCTGAAGTGACTGCAAATTGGGGCAATTTGGGGGCCAAATGGGAGCTGTTCCCAACTGTGCTCATCATTGCCCCAACTCTTCTCCCCAGGAAGCCAGAGGTGTTGATTTTATTTATTTATTATTTATTTGATGCATTTTTATACCGCCTTTCTCCAGATTTCACTGGACTCAAGGTGGTTTAAATGGGCAGGCTGTTCATAAACCCCATTTTTCAATTGGGTTTTTTTTACAACTGTTGTTCTATTCACCATTCACAGAACCCTCAATTTCTTCAGATGTTTCCCTTTCAACGTGTGGCCATGATCCTGGCTGCACTCTTGCACCTTCCGCGCCTTCACAGTCCACCACAGATCACACCTTGGCCAGTTCTTTTGTCAGCTGACTCCTCCACACTCCTCCCATTCCTCCACAAGCTCTGTCAGTGACTTCCGGTCTCCCATCCAAGGCCAATCCAAGGCTAATCCTGCTTAGCATCTTCAGGCAAAGGCAACAGCTCAACCTCCAGACCACACTTCCTGCCCTACTTGAATTGCTATTTATCCCATGTGGAGCCCCCAGCCATTTACGCTCCTGTGGTGACACACTCTTCTCATGCACTGAGAACTATGCACAGGGTCAGAAGATCTGGGATGCTCTCTTCCTTTGCAGCATCAGCACGAATAAGAGTCAGAGATTCCCTTCAGAGAGTCTTGCTTCAGCAGGAGTCGTGGACAGGAGTCTCTGGGAGCTACTTACTAATGTCTATCACCACCCCAGTCAATGCAGAGTCAAGCAAGATCAAGGAGCCTTTTTCACCAGATGGAATTGGTAGATCCATACCTTGGTTATTTAGTTATTTATTTGAAAAATTTATACCCCACCTTTCCCATGCCGAAGCGAATGCCCAAGGCATCTTACATGGGCAGGCTAGTCTAAAGCCCCATTTTTCAGTGGGTTTTTTACTCATATACAGTATTCTGTGATTCACTGAATCCTCAAGTCCAGATGTAGCCTTCACAGTGTGGCTCGCTTCTCTGGCTGTGTGCCATCAAGCCTTAGCAGGCAATCGTAAGTCCAGCCTGGACAGGTCCTCAAGGTTGTACTCCATTTTTTTTGCCTTCCCACACAATCCCCCTCAATATTCCCACACACTCCCCCTCAATACTCACTTGTAGTGACTAATCAGCTCATCAGCGCCTCCGTCCTGCCACAAAGGGGAACAACAGCTTGTCACAGCCAGACATTCCATCTTCCATCCAAAAACAAGACCACGGCTGTCTCCTGCTTGGCTTCAGGCAGTACCAGCAGTTCAACCATCAGTCCACATCTTCTTAAGACTCATAAAGGAATGGATCTCCCTGGAACAGTATGAATTCATTTTCCATTCACAGGGTAAGCTTGTGTAGAGGCGTAACTAGACAAAACAGTGCCCAGGGCAAGGAAGTATATATGGCGCTTCTGGGCAATGGGAGGGGCCCCCATGCAACCCAGAAGAGACAGCAGGGACCTCAGAAAACTGCCTAGAGAGCACCCCACATTCAGCGGTTGTGCTGCGCAACAGTAGGGGAAGCTACCTGGGGCTCCTTTCTTTACTTCTTAACACTTTCAAAGTAGGTCTGCAGGAAAATTGCGCCCCCTTGGTGTAGGGCCCTGTGCTTGTGTCCTGTGCTATAAATGCAGTTGCTCTCTCCTTAGGACATTAGTGTCTATGCGTGCGCTGTCAGATCGTGCATGTCCATGACTAGCAATAAGGGTATTCCTGGATTTTTTTCTCCTCTGGCTTCAGGTTCTCGGGTAGTTAATCTGTGGAACTCTTTGCCACAGGAGGTGGTGATGGGATCTGGCCTAGATGTCTTTAAGAGGGGATTGGACAGATTTCTGGAAGAAAAGTCCATCGTGGGCTATAGGCCATGATGGATTGTGCAACCTCCTTACATTAGTAGTAGGCTGCTTCAGAGTAGTAAACAATAAGCTGTCTGGTAAACAGGAGATCCTGGGTTCGTATCCCAGCGGTGCCTCCCTTTCCTTAAGGGACGTGGTGGCGCAGCAAGCTAATCCGCTGTTGCTGGGCTTTCAACCGCAAGGTTGGGAGTTCAAGACTGCGTGATGGAGTGAGCTTCCGTTGCTTGTCCCAGCTCCTGCCAACCTAGCAGTTCGAAAGCACCTAAATGCAAGCCACTAAATGCAAGCCACCTAAATGCAAGCCACCTAAATGGACCACTTCGGTGGGAAGGGAACAGCATTCCTAGAGTCATGCCGGCCACATGACCACGGAAGCTTGTCCTCGGACAAAACCGCTGGCTCTACAGGCTTAGAAACGGAGATGAGCACCGCCCCCTACAGTCAGTCACGACTAGACCATTCGGTCATGGGGAAACCTTTACCGTTACCTTTACCTCAGAATACCGGGTACAAGGGAGTGGTAACAGGGTCCAAGCAGTGGTGTCATCTACTCTCTTTCAAGACGGAACGCTGGGCGGGACTTAGAGTGATCGACAGCCCGTCGACTCACTTCTGCTTTCTTCGCGCTCCCCGCGCGGCTTTCCCTCGCCTTGGAGGGGGCGCCTGCTCGCCCAGGCACCCGGCGCGCCCCCCACCCATCCCCCTGGTGAGCAGGCGCCCCCTCCGAGGCGAGGGAAAGCCGCGCGGGGAGCGCGAAGAAAGCGGAAGTGAGTCGACGGGCTGTCGATCACTCTAAGTCCCGCCCAGCGTTCTGTCTTGCAAGAGAGTAGATGACACCACTGGGTCCAAGCATCTTGTTGCCTCGTGCCTCCCTGGGGCACCTGGTGGGCCACTGTGAGATACAGGAAGCTGGACTAGATGGGCTTTTGGCCTGATCCAGCAGGGCTCTTCTTATGTTCTTATGTCCAGTAGAATACCAAGGCGACAGTAATTCAGGCGGACTGGCCACCCAAACCCTGCCGGTGTGCACACTCACAGAGGCTCATGCCCTGGTAACAGGTCCCATGCTTTACCCCAGCATTGTGGATAGAAGGAGAGGTCCATTCCTGCTGATCATTCTTTGGCTTGTGGAGCTCTGGAAAGCAGTCGTGTCTGTAGGTTTTGCTGCAGACTGAAGCTATTTATTTCCATTTTATTTCACCGATGGGGATTTTGCAAGATTATCTCCCTCCAGCACATCAACCGCCACTGTACGCACTCTCCCCCGCCCTTCTCATGCACGCCAGCGGTGTGTTGTTGATGGATGGCTCTACAGAAGCTGTGCGAGATTGTCTCCTGACTTTGCCCTGAGCAAACTGACCTTCCTGCATCCGGAGCTCCATGCCCGCAGAGGTAGCTTTCGTAGTTCCAGCGTGAAAGTCATTTTCTTTCATGAGTAACAAGAGGCAGAGGCATGTATGATAAGGTGGCAAAAAGGGAAGGGTTTTTTGTGGGAACAGCGACTGTAGGATTTGTTTCTCTGTGATGCAGTATGAGATGCGGTTATGGTACAGACAGTTCCCTGGGGTCATATTCACTTTTAGCCGGCTCAGTTAGGTACCATGAGTCGATAATGAAGCTTGGAAGTCTTGCAAGGGAATGTCTGAGCAGGTCTCCACTCTCCCCCTATTCTACGATCTTGGTCTTTTTGTCTCCTCTTCATGTGCTGCACTGGGGATCAACACAACTGGAGCTAAAAACAGGACCGGGGATTTTGCATTGTCTCCTTCACAGTGCAACCCTAGGCATGTCAACTCTGAAGTAATTCCCATTGAGTTTAATGGGACCTAACTCCCAAGTAAGGGTATATAAAGGTAAAGGTTTCCCCAGGACCGAATGGTCTAGCCGTAACCAACTGTAGGGGGCGGTGCTCATCTCCATTTCTAAGCCTGTAGAGCCAGTGTTTGTCCGAGGACAAGCTTCCATGGTCATGTGGCCAGCATGACTCTACGCCGTAGCGCACGGAATGCTGTTACCTTCCCACCGAAGTGGTCCCTATTTATCTACTGGCATTTCGAACTGCTTTTGAAAGCATTAGGTGCTTTCGAACTGCTAGGTTGGCAGGAGCTGGGACAAGCAACGGGAGCTCACTCCATCGCGCAGTCTTGAACTCCCAACCTTGTGGTCGGAAAGCCCAGCAGCAGCGGTTTAACCCACTGCGCCATCACGTCCCACTAAGGGTATATACATTGTTTCAATTTTATCTTCCATTTTTTATCTTATTGTAAGCCACCTTGGGTGCCCTAATATGGGGCAGAAAGGCGGGGTATAAATTCAATAATAATAATAATAATAATAATAATAATAATAATAATAGTAGTAGTAGTAGTAGTAGTAGTAGTAGTAGTAGTAGTAGTAGTAGTAGTATAGGATTGTAGTATAGGATTGCAGCAGTAGTATAGGATTGCAGCAGAGGTGCAACTATTGAGTGGAGGTTCCATTATTGGTGTTGGTAAATTAACAGATAAGTTCCAGATTTATCACCTGGTAGCTCTCCTAGAAGAAGGCAGAGCCAGGGGTGCTTTGAGTCCCTAGGATAGCTATTTTCAACATTTTTCTTCTCATGGCACGCTGGCCTCCGTGATCTTCTGTAAGGTCCAACTCTTGCTATTTCACTTCCAGGAGACACTTCCAGGTCCTGTGGCTCTGTTCTGAGTGCAACAGTCTATAGTAATGGATTGTCTGTCCCTCTTCCTCCTCCAGTTTCTTCCCATGCAGTTTTGTCCCTCCTTTTCTTCTTCCTGTGGACCTTTTATGGCCCACCAATGTGCCATGGAACGCTTCTTGAAAGCCACAGATCTAATACGACTGCAAAGAAGGCTAATGCAATTTGAGCTGGCATTAATAATAGAACCATAGCTTCCAAGTCACAAGAAGTTGTCGTTCCACTTTACTCTGCATTGGTGAGACCTCACCTGGAGTACTGCGTTCAATTCTTGGCCTCAGTTCAGGAAGGATGCAGCTGAACTGGAGCAGAGAAGAGCAATGAAGATGATCAGGGGGCTGGAAAACGTCCTCTGAGGAAAGGTTGAGGGCATTTGGTATGTTTAGCTTGGAGAAGAGAAGACTGAGAGGGGATATTATAGCACTCTTCAAATCTCTGAAAGGCTGTCGTAAGGAAGAAGGGACACATTTGTTTTCATCTGCCTTTGACAGTAGAACAAGGTCCACTGGGTACAAACTGCAAGAGGGGAGATTCCGGCTGGACATCGAGAGGAATTTCTTGACGATAAGGGTGGTTCAACAGTGGAATTGTCTGCCAAGGGAGGTGGTGGATTCTCCCTCACTGGAGACCTTCAAGCAGAGGCTTGACAGGCACCTGCTGGAGATGCTCTCTAGGAGGATTTCCTGCTACAGGCAGGGGGTTGGACTAGTTATCCTTGCAGGTCCCTTCCAACTCTGTGATTCTATGATGGCATCTATGAAAGAGTCCTCCCAACCCTACATATAAAAAGCCTCAGGGATCAAGTCTGGGTCCTGGAAGTATGACTACCAGAGGTGGATCTAAGGGGGGGGGGAAATCTGTAACTTTTGCAAGAAGCCTTACCCTGTCATGTAAATCCCTCCTCTCCCTTGCTGCTGTAGCCAGTAAGCAACGCCAAGATGTTGCTGTTCCCTGTGAGGATTGGCTAGAACAGGGCAGGAGAGGAGTGTTTTCCACTGCAAGGTAAGGCTTCTTGCAAAACTTACAGATTTGCCCCCCCTTAGATCCGCCTCTGATGACTACAGTTGAATGCACTTCCCCTTGCTTCCCATGGAGAGACTTTGTAATGAACCAAGTCATTTCCAAAGCAATCTCATCTCACCCCGTTCCTTGGGGCTTGAAAAAGCATCCCCCTGGCAAAGCAAGGGAAAACGCCAGTCGCAACCAAGTGCCCATGCCCTTGAATGACCTTTCTCTGAGGTTAAGCAGTCAGGCACACCTTCCCAATTCAAAGGGCCGCCCAGAATAAGTGGGACCCAGCAGCTGTGGGCAGTGTTTCCCCCTTCTATGCAGCTTGTTGCTTTTCTATCTCATCTTGCTCTTCTCTTGTTCCGCAAGTACATTAAAAAATCAGCAGCGCACGCCGTAAAAGAGGAATAAATACATTTCAGAATGTACGAGCTGCAAGGACTCCATCGCCTATAAAGTCCATTGTAAATATATGCTGGGCTTTAGCATCTTTGTCATTTTTAGGATGGCCAATAAAACGCCTTTATGGAGTGAGAAAGAAGGATGCGTCTGTTTAACAACAGAAAGAGCAAATGAAAAACATAATTGTTTTACCTCCAGTGGATTTTGAAAGTGGATTGCGAAAGGCAGGGAGAGGGTTCTTCTGCCTGCTAGGCAGAGCCAAGAAAAACCTGCATATTTCAAGTCAGGCAAAACATGGAATGAGGAGGGGAAAGTTTATGAAAATATTCAGTTCCACAAAAAGCACAGATTTGTTGGAATGATGGGATAAAAGGCTCTCAAACCGTCTCTTCTCTAGCCTACCTCCTCTACATATGGACCTTGGAAGGTTCATCTAGTCTCGGGGTGACCAGTGGTCATAACTACAAAGGAGGCTCAAGATGTAGGACATTACAAAATAAAAGCTTCAACTCACCCAGGGGGCAATCCAGCGACGGGATCTACAAACGACCTGGGGGAACGCTGGGCGGGACTTACGCGGGGCGTCCGCATGATTGGCTGCCCGTCCACAGCGTTCTGCAGCTGTTCTGGCCTGGGGGGGGGCTGCCCCCGGTTAGCGCGCCCCACCGCTGCTCGCCCAGGCACCCGGCGCGACCCTCACCCGTCCTCCGCAGCGAGCAGGAGCCCCCCCCAAGACCAGGGCAGCTGCGGATCGCCGCGGACGGGCTGCCAATCACCCGGATGTCCCGCCTACGTCCCACCCAACATTCCCCCAGGTCGTTTGTAGATCCCGTTGCTGGGGCAATCCTAAACTGCACTGGGAGGCTGGCGGGCCTGCGCTGTATCCAGGTAAGGTTGGGAGCAGGCTGGAGGCTCCATAAGGCTCCGCTCTTTAGCAGGCGCAGATCCCAGGAGCTCACAAGGGAGGCTGGAGCCTGTCCTGAACAGTGCCGAATATGGTGCTGGCCCGTCGGCCTCGCCTGTCCGGCTTTGTTTAGGATGTGCCCTGAGTGATATATAACGTGACAATATTATTCCTAAAAACCACAAGCTGCAATTTTTACATGACAGTAGTTTTTCATTGTCTGGGTTTTTGGCCATGACATTGGATAGTGTAAAGATATTACACTCTGAATTCTTTTACTGCATTCTGCATTAGATTATGTTTCCAATAATACGTAACATGATGGTATAATAATAATAATAATAATAATAATAATAATAATAATAATAATATTTGGTATTTATATATCACCTTCCTTGGTCATCAGATTGCTCCTTTGACTTTAACTCAAGGCGGTTTACATAGGCAGGCATTTTCTAAACCGCAAGGGTTTTTACAAATCACAAACAAAGTTCTAATCTTACAAGAACAACTACATGCAGATGACACTTTCATCGTCCAGTCCTTCTTTCTAGCCGCACGATTGCCTTCCGCCAGCTGATAATCTGCTTCTTTGCTCTCACCAAAGAGCAGCTGGCCCAGCACAACTCCTCTGTCACAGGCAGCTGGAGACAGCTCAGCTCTTATCAACCGCATTCTCGAGGTCTGCCGCACACGGAAGCTTCCGGTGTTCTCAAACTGGCGACCTTCGGATCTTATCTTCGGGCATTACTGCAGCTTTAACCCTTTCGACTAGACCTTCTGCCTATTATTCATACATTCCAAGGTTTTCAATTTTGGCCACGAGCGTCAAGCTCAGCTTGTTGTCTCCCCTACAGCTTGTTGCCTAGTGCAATTACACCCTCCTGCACTTCTTTAGCTACGCCTCTTGCCCACATATGTCTCTTGATTTTGGGGTGTCTTGTCCTCCTTCATGGTTACCCAAGCAACTCACACACACTTTCCCCACTCGCTGTCCCCTCCTCCCACGCAGCCTGCCTGGAGTTTGGAGCAAGTGACCCCACTCCCCCCAATATCTCTCTTTCCCACTACCACAGCTAGTGGACTGCAAGACCCTGACTGCTTAATCCAGACATCCCAAGGAAAGAAACAGTGCTGGACCCCCCCAGTTAGTTGTGCTCTGTCTCCACATTGCTTCCCTCGCACTAAGAAGGGTCAAACCCCATGCACTTAAAAGCCACTCGCTGTGAGCTCAAAAATCACAGTGGTTGACTGCTGATGAAGGAATTGTGCTCCAGAAGGGATATGGCCAGAGCTAGAAGGTGGCAGGAGAACCTACCTTGTATTTGTATTTTTTAATGCAACTCAACCAATGGAAAGTACAAATACTGAAGCTGAAACTCAAATACTTTGGCCACCTCATGAGAAGAGAGGACTCTTGAGAAAAGACCCTCATGCTGGGAAAGATTGAAGGCAAAAGGAGAAGGGGGCGGCAGAGGGTGAGATGGTTAGAGAGTGTCACCTAAGCCATTAACATGAAATTGGGGGAACTCCAGAAGCTAGTGGAGGACAGGGAGGCCTGGCGTGCTGTGGTCCATGGGGTCGCGAAGAGTCGGACACGACTTAGCGACTGAACAATAACAACCTGTCCTGTATAGCCTCTCTGAAGTATGTACAAGAAGGGTTAGAGGAAGCCAATGGGATTTACTTCTGTGTATGGTGTTGGAGAAGACTCCTGAGAGTTCCCTGGACTGCAAGGGGATCCAATCGGTCAATCCTACAGGAAGTCAAGCCTGATTGCTCCCTGGAAGGACAAATCCTGAAGCTGAAGCTCCAATACTTTGGCCACTTCATGAGAAGAGAGGACTTTTTAGTAAAGAGCCTCATGCTGGGAAAGATGGAAGGCAAAAGGAGAAGGGGGCGGCAGAGGGTGAGATGGTGAGATAGTGTCACTGAAGCGATGAACATGAAGTTGGGCCAACTCCGGAAGCTAGTGGAGGACAGGGAGGCAGAGGCATAGCTATTGAAGTGCAGGGGGTGCAATTGCACCGGGCTACAAGCTTTAGGGGGGCAACAAACTGAGCTTGACACTAGTGGCCAAGATGGTGAAAACCTTGGTATGTATGAATAATACCATCATGTTATATATCATTGGAAAAGTATTGTAAGGCAGGATGCAATGTGTAATATCTTTACTCTGTCAAAAGTTATGGCCAAAAAAAACTGAAAATGAAAACACAACAGTGATGTCATTTCCTGTTGTGACATTACATCCGGGGCAACATTCTGGCCATCTGCACTGGGCTACGCTTTCATTAGCTATGCTCCTGCAGGGAGGCCTGGTGCACTGCGGTCCATGGGGTCACAAAGAGTCGGACACGACTTCGTGACTGAACAACATCAAATGAAGGAACAAAGGACACAAGCAAGCAATGTGGGGCAGCCCCTCTTGACACTGGTACCGCCGTCTATCTTTTGCCCCCCCGTGCACATAAGGGTAGGTCAGCTACTGCCCTAGCCTAGTCATCCTTTTGGTCGCTCTCTTCTGCACCTTTTCCCGTTCCAATAGGTCCTTTTTGAGATCTTTTGATTCTGAAACTTTTCTGGATATTGTTTTACCTGAATTGTAAGCCCCTGATGTTTCCAATGCTGCCCAAGAAGAACTCCTAAAACTTGGAGGATCCTCCAGAACATTACATGGTATAAAATGAAAGGAAGGTTGCAATCCTATGCATGCTTTCCTGGGAGCAAGCCTTGTTGAACATAATGGGATTTACTTCTGAGTAGGCATGCAAATAACTGGGCTCAAAATCACCTGTCCCCACCAGATGCACAAAGTGCTTATCTATACGGGATCTATGGATCATGGCCATCACATTCCAAAGATGCCCCAAACAGACAGACATTCTTGGGGTACACTCATGAATCCAAGGATACATTCATGACTGCCGTCATCTCAAGTTCTCGGCTTCCTCATGTTGAACTATTTCGAACAATACTTCACAAAAGAACTTCTTTCTCCTGTGTCAACCAGATCATAATTAAAAAAAAGCCTGCAGAGATGTTTCCATCTTTCCTTTTTTGGGGTTTTTTGTTTTGTTTAAAAGAATACTGTTGATTTTAGGAAGAAGCTGCTTCAGCATTGTGATGCTACAATAAAAAATTCATACCTTCCTGCTGTTAGTTACTGATTGAGAATATACATGTAATATCTTGTTGGCAAGCGCTCCAGTGGAGACGAGGAGTGTCAATGAACTATTGGTAGGGAATGTTCTTGCTGAAGGGCTTCACTCTCTATGTCAATTATCTGTGATGTCCTCATATCTCATTTCACACTGTTCCCCCCTGTCTGTCTGTCTGTCTGTCTGTCTTTGTGTTCCGGAACCAAATGAAATAGCTGCATTTCGAAAGGGTGCTAACATTGCTGACAGCGGTCTTTCCTCTGGAGAGGCGAGCTTCTTAAGTGCTGATTCCCGTCAATTAAGCTGCCCTGCATCACACTGTATTGATCATGCTATTAATTGATTGCTCAAGACTGTCCTGAAGCCAGGAGTCAGCTGCTTCTCTGCCCTTATGGAGGCCTGGCGATCATTTCTAAGGCTGCCTTTTGCAACATCCTCAAAATATGGAAACACAATTGTAGCCACAAACTGAGAGGCTGCCTGCTGCGTGATGGGCATGTGGCATAAGCAACACGGTGTGGCGAAACCGGTGGTTCCCAAACTGTGGGTCGGGACCCACCAGTGGGTCTCATGCAGTGGTGTTATTCTACCGGAACATTGGGTGGGACATCCGGGTGATCAACAGCCCGCCCGTCGCGTTCCGCAGCGTTCCGCCATTTGCGTAACCAATTACGCCGCTTGCATACGTTATGCAAATGGCGTAACGCTGCGGAACGTGACGGGCGGGCTGTCGATCACCCGGATGTCCCGCCCAGCCTTCCGGTAGATAACACCACTGGTCGCATGCCAATTGCAGGTGGGTCGTGAAGCACCTAGAGCAGCCATATTGAAAATAAGGGAAGATGGGATGCTGGAAAGGGGGAGGACTGTGTGGTTGTTTTGCTTGTGTCAAGGTTGTAAACAGGCTTTTTTCCCTTTCTGATTCATTTTGCTGTTGGAAAATGGCTGAGAAATAACCCGACTGATTTCTGTGTTCTCAGGAAAGCAGCAGGCTCTGGCATCACAATGATGGCAGTTCCAGCCATGAAATCACTTCCAGGTTAATGACATCTCTTCTGGTGGGTTCCGGACAGATTGTCATTCTAAACAGTGGGTCCCTGTGCTAAAAACGTTGAGAACCACTGCCCTAGCCTTTGTGGCTGTCATGAAGTATGCTGGTGGTTCCCAAACTGTGGGTCATGAAGCACCTAGAGCAGCCCTATTGAAAATATGGGAAGGTGGGATGCTAGAAAGTGGGAGGGCTGTGTGGTTGTTTTGCTTTTGTCAAGGTTGCAAATAGGCTTTTTTTCTTTCTGGTTCATCTTGCTATTGGGAAATGGCTGGGACATAACCCAACTTTTGGCTACATTCTCAGGAAAGCAGCAGGCTCTGGCATCACAATGATGGCACTTCTAGCCATGACATCACATGCTGTACCAGCACATGGCTTCATGCAGTGCATTTTTAGTTTCACCAGTGGCTAAGCACCATAAGATTGGGCTATAAAAAGATTATTTTTTTTTTCCACGTGTAAGTAATCAAGTTCAGGGCTTGGTCCTAGACACTGGCTCAAGACACCTGAGGCCTTAGAGCCTATTGCAGTTTTCATGTATGGCTCCCCATTTCCTCTTTCCGGTATTAAGTTACTCATGAAATTCATACGACCGCTTTTTCATTTCTTCTCTATGAAAACTTTTTTCTTCCCTCCCCCATATACATCAAACATCCTTAATGAAAAATTATTCTGAACAGTTTGTTCCACCGACATCCTGGGGCTGTTTTCTAAAGGCAGTAGGTATCATTCAGCCCAGCTTCCTATTAAATGATAGGAACCCAAACGCCATGAAAGGGATCAAGCATTTAACAAACTTTTGTCAATGTGTTCATAACCCATCAAAGGACTGATATTTACGCTGAAGCTCATCTGAAATGTTAATGCAGATCATTAATTCTGGTCCACAGACTTCATTCAGATTGTTAAGTGAAATTTGGGTGGAGGGGAAAAAAAAGTTTCTTTTTAATGAGACCTCCTTTTGCATGGATTAAAACCCTTTGCCGTTTAATCTTTGACCGAGCCATGATTGAGCAAAATTATAATTGGGTGATGCATGAATCTTGTCTGAATTGTCTAAGACTATATTCAAATCGTATTTTTGTTTCCTCTCAAAACTCGCCAGGTCCTTAGCCCCCATCTGGAATATGTTTGGTAAACTTGGAGAATTCTAAGATCTCAAAGTGGGCTCTTGTTGACTAGCAGTGCAATTCTATTCTCCCATAGTCGCTAGGGTGTTCTCTCCAGCAGCCTAAGGGTAAAGATTTCCCCATGACCGAATGGTCTAGTCGTGACTGACTGTAGGGGGCAGTGCTCATCTCCGTTTCTAAGCCGAAGAGCCGGCGTTTGTCTGAGGACAGTTTCCATGGTTATGTGGCCGGCATAACTATACACTAAGGTGCATGGAACGCCGTCACTGTCCCACCGAAGTGGTACCTATTTATCTACTCGCATTTTTAGGTGCTTTCGAACTACTAGGTTGGCAGGAGCTGGGACAAGCGAGGCGAGCTCCCTCCATCGTGTGGTCTTGAACTGCCAACCTTCCAGTCAACAAGCTCAGCAACAGCGGTTTTAACCCACAGTGCCACCACGTCCCTCTCCAGCAGCCTAGGGAGTTGCTAATGTGCCGTATAGCCTGTTTGCAGTACCTGGAGAGTATAAGAAGCACCAGTGGGAAGGCTGTTGCTATCCCACCAGGTAAGCTCGCGCTGAGTGGCTGAGTGGCTCGGGGGGGGGGAGGCAGGGAGTGGTGTATTGGGGAAAAGAGAGGGCAGGGAGGGACAGTTCAGGCCCAGGAAAGAGGCAGGCTTGGCAGTACCAGTGTGTGCCATAACTCAGTGGTTCTCAAACTTTTTAGCACCAGGACCCACTTTTCAGAATGACAATCTATCTGGGACCCACCAGAAGTGATGTCATGGCTGGAAGTGCCATCACTGTGATGCCAGAGCCTGCTGCTTTCCTGAGATCGCAGCAATAAGCTGAGTTATTTCTCAGTCATTTTCCAACAGCAAAGCGAATCAGAAAGAAAAAACACACACACGCCTATTTACAACTTGATAGAAGCAAAACAACCCCACAGCCCTCCCCCTTTCCAGCATCCCGTCTTCCCATATTTTGAATGATGGCTGCTCTAGGTGCTCCGCGACCCACTTGAAATTGGCTTGCGACCCACTGGTGGTTCCCGACCCACAGTTTGGGAACCACTGCCTGAAGGTCCAACAAGGGGATGAATGTCCCCTGACTCCAGGGAGACCTCCAGCCTTCTAGTCAGTGTAGGTTACAACATGGGCAGTGCGACTGCACAGCCTCAGTGCTGATTAGGATTGAGGCCTGCCAGCTCCATTGCCAAAGTGTTCCCCAGTTTTGATGGATGAAAAAACACATGGAAAAAACACATGGGATAGAGCTATTTGTTCAATATGGGAATACAAGAGGATAAGGAAAAACAAAAGAAAAAGAGGCACCCTCCTGGAGGCCGGAGCCCATTGTCCAGCGTTTCATTGTTTTCTGCAGTGCTCAACTAGATGTTCCTGGGAATCCGACAAGCAGCTCTTAACTGTTGGATGGGGCTGTCTTAGCCGAGCTCTTTACTTAGGGAAATCCTCTTCCCCCACCCAGGCTGCTTGCAATTAATTAAAGGTAAAGGTTTCCCCACGACCGAATGGTCTAATCGTGACCGACTATAGGGGGCGGTGCTCATCTCCGTTTCAAAGCATGTAGAGCCGGCGTTTTGTCCTAGCTTTTTATGGCTAGGTCCCACCCCTGAGACTCCACCCCTTCCTTTCCTCCTGAGACAGGCCCAGCTGCCCAGAAGGGCGGGGGGGGGGTTGCAGGATCACTCCCAGCCCTCCTCTCCGTCCTCAGGATTTTGGCCTGGCTCGCCCTGGCCAATCCTTCTCCTGCTTTCCCTGAGGGCAGCGATGGGATCTACAAATGAACAAGGGGAATACTGGGCGGGACTTCCGCGGGGCTTCCGCGTGATTGGCTGCCCATCCGTAGCATTCCGCAGCTGTCCTGGCCTGGGGGGGGCTGCCCCCGGTTAGCGCCCCCCCTGCTGCTCGCCCAGGCACCCGGCGCGACCCTCACCTGTCCCCCGCAGTGAGCAGGAGCCCCCCCCGGAGGCAAGGGCAGCTGAGGAACGCTACGGACGGGCTGCCACTCAAGCGGAAGTCCCGCCTACGTCCCGCCCAACGTCCCCCTTGTTCATTTGTAGATCCCATCGCTGCCTGAGCTCCTTGCTTGGGTCCTGGTGGGAGGCTGGAGGCTGCTGCCGTTCCTCATCTGCGGAGGTGGCCCTCGGATCCATGTAAGGTTGGGGTCTCGGGGGGGGACGACGACCCCGGACCGGTTTATTTCTTTTAAGGACTTATATGATTGAATTTGTTTGAGTTTTATCCAACCTCTTTTATCCTGCAGGATTCAAGGCAACTAATGACAACGCAGTGCCAAACAGAATAAATCAGCAAGAAAAGGAAAACCCTTTTTTTAAAAAACAACAACACAACAGCACAGCATAAAGCCACACAGTGAACACAGCAATAGCTAACCAGTGGCAAAACATCCTCAACATACCTTGGGAAAAGCCGAAGAAAATAAAT
This sequence comes from Lerista edwardsae, assembly GCA_029204185.1. Lineage (NCBI taxonomy): Eukaryota > Metazoa > Chordata > Lepidosauria > Squamata > Scincidae > Lerista > Lerista edwardsae. The sequence goes on along the minus strand of JAJKFI010000017.1, from coordinate 6,727,860 downwards.
GGAATTTCTGAGTATGATGAAACAGAAAGAGGAAAGATGCACCGTGGACTTCCTAGGGGAGCAGATTCCATTTCTATTCCGCCTTATCGAAAATTCACATCAAGGCAGCTAATGCTGAAACAAAACACATCAGTCATTAAAACAATGAAACACAATGAATGCAGAATAAGACACGGCAGCTAAAAAACTGAATCCAATCTGAACGATGGGGAGCTTGTCCATTACTACAGGTGATAACGAGAATAATCGTTACCTTTGTTCATTATGCACACCTCTCCAGATCCATAAGACTGAACAATGGTCAGATCCTGTTTCTGCATCCATAATCAATCAATCACTAGTATTTATATACCGCTTTTCAACACAAAGTTCACAAAGCGGTTTACAGGCTTAGTAGGATAATGATCCTACTAAGATGTGGCAAACCCTTCTTGCAGATTTTCAAACTGAAATACTGTGAATTGTGGTGAAGGGACTGTTTCACCTGAAGCTACGTATATTTGAAAGGGTAGACTAAATATTGATTGTGCAATTAGATAGAATACAAATCAGATTTTTATGCACCCCAGATGGCAGAGTTTTATGGTTAGTCCATTGATTTTACTAAAATATTGGTGAGATTTTGCCCATCATAAATTAGAGTTGGGGTTAAGCTGGAATGGCTGGGAAGCGGAAAAGGCAGGTGTATTGGAAAAGGCAGGAGATACCCCCAGGAGTTAGGAAATGGTATCAGCAGTGGTCTCTTGTCCATATCACCCAGGGATTACGGGGTTAATCCCAGAGCTTCTGCAAGCCTCAGGAGCACAGCTGCAGCCTAGGTAGGCTGATTAGCACAGGTGCAGATGGGTGTGGCTCATGGTAGAGCCTGCCCAGCAACAGACACCGATTGGCCTGCCTCAGTATAAAGTTGGAGGCAGGAGTTGCAGTAAGTTAGCATCAGGTAGGTGCTATATGGGAGTACCAGGTAGGTGTAGCACCAGGTAAGTGCTGGATGGACTGACTGGATAAGGTAAGGTTATTGTCGGGAACAGTTTTATGGCTGCCACGCCCCTGGAGCCACCAAGTGGAGGAGGCAGTTGTGGCTTAGGCAAGCTGACTGCCTATTGCTTGTTGGTGGAGTTTGTTGGGGCTAAATTAGGGTATTTTGAGCTAAGCCGGTGATGAGGGCAGTCTGGAGGAGGCTGGCCAGCCGGTGATTCCAAGTGAAGCTGCTGGAAGAGAGGAGGCCCAATGGGTGACTGAACCCCCTCCCTCTTGCCTATCTCTGAGGCTGCTCTGGAGGGAAAACTAGTTAGCCTAGTGCAGGTATCAGGGCCCTTGGGGAGGCCCAGCCGGAAGTTTTTGGCAGAACAGCAGGTTGTAGTTGCATGCTAATCATGAATATCCAACAAGAGTTGGGGTATTGGATGAAGCACATAGAAAAGCACCTTTTGAGAGAGTGCTAAGAAAATTGGCTTTGATCCAGGTGTAGTCCAGGGCAAAGAGTCACAAAGCAGAACAACTGGTGGCTCCAGGGACAAATGTGCATCAACATTCAGTTGAAACTAAAGGGTCATACTGTCAGTTCTGTGTTGGTGGCTCAGATCCCTTTCCATACTGGCAATGGACTGGAACAGTTCTCACTGGCTGTGGTGCGTGGAACTCCCTTGGTGTATCACACTGATTTTCAAATGTGAGTCTCCACAGTCAGATATTCTTTTCACATGGAAGTCAGGGGGTGTGGCTCAGAGACTAAGAGCGCAATCCTAAACTCAAGCTAGGACGGCATAAGCGAAGCCAGCAAAGTTTGGCCAGCACAAGGGCTGCCATAAGTGTGTTTGGACTACTCTTGGAGTCAGGGTGGATGGCGCATGTCCAAGCATACTTTACAGTGTCCCTTGGGCCGGCCACACTTCGATGGTCTAACTTGTGCCGGCCTAACTCCAGGTTAGGATTGCACTCTCGCAGATCAAATCCTAACCTTCCTTCTGCCTATTCCAGAAGCTGCCAACTCACATGTAACTTTGGATTCCAAAAGGGCACAAGGGCCACCGTAAAGTGCGTTTACTTTACAGCACGTCCGTGTGCTGGCCTCCTTGACTCCAAGAGTGGTCCAAATGCGCTTTACGGTGACTCTTTGATTCCAAGAGTGGTCCAAACATACTTCACAGTGTCCCTTGTGCCGGCCAAACTTAGCTGGCTTAGCTTATGCTGGCCTAACTCAGTTGAGGACTGTGCCCTGAGAGAAGTCTCCAGCTGTTCTTGATGTACCAACGCTCAGCAGAGATGCTCCTTGTTATCTGACTCAGTTAAATATGTCATTTGAAGATTGCTTTGTTTGTCACAAGGTGGTTGCAGAGACTACTAGGAATCTGCTGAGTCTGCTCTGCCTTGTCTGGATTGAGCGTCTGCTTATTAGCAACAAACGGGGGGACTGGACCCCGCCCTCCACAGCTGCCAGGCACTGCGTCAGGATGTCCACAGCCTCATTGAGGGCGCAATCCTAACCTGGAGTTAGGCCGGCCCAGTTAGGCCAGCAAAGTTTGGCCGGCAACAGGGCCACCGTAAAGCGCGTTTGGACCACTCTCGGAGTCAGGGAGGATGGCACACATCTGTGTGCTGGCTTCTCTGACTCCGAGAGTGGTCCAGACATACTTCACGCTGTCCTTTGTGCTGGCCAATCTTGGCTGGCTTAGTTTATGCCAGTCTAACTCAGTTTAGGATTACGCCCTAAGGGTGCAATCCTAGATTGTCCCTTGGGCTGACGCTATGTGCTTGCCAATGGCACTAGCGCCAATGAATGGCACAGACCAGCAGGTGCAGATCCAAGTAAGCCCATCAGGGCAGCTGGCGCCTACCCCTGGGCAAGAGCATGAATGTGCCCTTGCCCCAGGGATGTTCCAGAAGCCACCTAGCTTACACGGGACGCAGTTAGGATTGCGCCCTTAGGCCAAGCTAGGTATGAAGTGGGAATTCCACGACTGCAACACTTTCAATTCATTTCATTCGGTTTGCTTCATTGAATTCTGCAGTAAATTACCTTTCCAGCAATACATATAATGGCGGTGTTATTCGTACTTTCCAAGCTTTCACAATTTTAGTGTCAAGCTCAGCTTGTTGCCCCCCCCCAAAAGCTTGTCGCCTGGTACAGCTGCCCCCCTCTGACCCCCTTATATATGTTGCTGCTTGTTTGTAACTTGTTCTGCAAAGCCCTAATAGCCTTGTAGGTTATGTTTGCACGTATGTGGGTATGAGCAGCAGCCAACGCACGCAAGCAAACCAAACATAATGGCTGCACATGTTGTGTTGCGTAGGCCTGCCCTTGGTTGTTATCCATAGCCTTGAAAGAACTCAGGGTCAGTATTTTTGACTGGAGGTCCTTTGCAAACCGAGTCATGCCAAGCCGTGAGTGTTATCTGCTTTGGAGTCAAGTATCAGCATGCTAATGAACCTGTTATCTGCAAGGTTTTGCAGGAACGTGCGCAGCTTATTGAAACTAAACTAGAAGCTAGTTTTCTGGCTGGGGTTTCGAAGCAACGAAAGCCACTTAAAGATGCCTGCCTGCTTGCCTTTGAATCATTGACTCCTAGTGAGTGAGTTGTTTGGAAGTGACTCAATTACTATACTGAGTCTTTCCCACTCACTGAAGCTGGGTGAATTGTAGGCTATTAGATTAGCATGAAGTACGAGTTCAACTTTTATTTTAACGTTTTGCTCGTAGACGGAGCTCCACCACACCAGGGTCAATTTAATAATAATAATAATAATAATAATAATAATAATAATAATAATAATAATAATAATAATGCAAGTGTATATATACTGCCTTTCTTTGGCCATTAGATTGCTCCTCTGACTTTAATTCAAGGTGGTTTACATAGGTTTACATAGGTTTACATTGTCAAAGGGAAATGCTTTATTTCTCTAAACTCCCAAGGGGATTTTTACAAATTACAAAGAAGTTCTGTCTTTCAAGAACTACAACAACATACAAATGGAACTTTCGAGGTCTAGTCCTTCTTTCTGGCCACACGCTTGCCTTCCTGCTGGCTGATAAACGGCTTCTCTGCTCCCACCAAAGAAACAGCTGGCCCAGAACAACTCCTCTCTCACAGGCAGCTGGAGACAGCTCTTATCAGTTGCACTTCTCAAGGTCTGCCGCTTACGGAGACTTCCGGTGTTCTCAAAGTGGCAACCTTTGGATCTTATCTTCGGGCAAACGGATGCTTTAACCCTCTCAACTAAACCTCCTGCCCATATTCCCTGCTCCACAGCACTTATAACAACATGCACACACAGGGGCCAAGCATGTGTGTAGGGACTTTTTGCAATCAGCTTGTGACACCACAACGGAACCTGGCATTCAAATTATGCAGGGGATGGATAGAACGGATAAAAGGGATGTTCTTTTCCCTCGCTCATAACACCAGAACCAGGAGACAACCACAAAAATTGAGTGTTGGGAGAGTTAGAACGGATAAAATAAATACTTATTTACCCAGTGGGTAATTAATCTGTAGAACTCCTTGCCACAGGAGGTGGTGTTGGCATTTGGCCTAAGTGCTTTTAAATGGGGACTGGACAGATTTCTGGAGGAAAAGTCCATTGTGGACTATAGGCCACTTCAGAATGCCAGAATGTATGCTACTTCAGAATGCCAGATGCAGGTGAGTAGCAACAAGATGCAGGTATCTAGTTGTCTGGTGTGCTCCCGGATGCATCTGCGAGAGGCACTGTGAGATACAGGAAGCTGGACTAGAGGGGTCTTGGCCTGAACCAGTGGGGCTGCTCCTATGAGTCCATGTCTGAAGCCACCAGTGCTTTTACCTCAGGATTTACTTCAGAATGCCAAGTGCAAGGGAATGGCCACAGAATGCAGGCAGCCTGTTGTCTTGTGTGCTCCCTGTGGCACTTGGTGGGCCACTGTGAGATACAGGAAGCTGGACTAGATGGGCGTTTGGCCTGATCTAGTGGGGCTCTTCTTACGTTCACTTCAGTGGCAGTCGCCCAGGATACCTTGCTATGCTTTGTGCCTTCTGTGCTTTAACCTGGAACAAATTTACTGCTCTGCCTCAACTTTCAATTTTTTTTAAAGAAGTGCAAACAAACTGTGACACACTCGTGAACTTTCCTCCTCTGAGAGAAGCTTCTTCCAAGGAGATAGCCAATGCTTTTGGGAGGTCAGACCTGTATTGGAGTTAAATGGGTGAAGTAGGAGTGAGAAAGAACTTGACCTCCTTAAGAATATGACCTCTCCTAACTCTTTGAATGTGAAAAAAAAGAAAACACCTGCAGGCCAACTGGATGCATTCCAGCCTCATAAACACAGGTTAAGAGGCACCCTGTTTAAAAATTAAAATACATTTTCCATGCAAATCTTTTATTGTTCATATTTTAGTAATAACCTGAATAATTGAACAGTGTGTGGGCTGGATGAAAAAAAAGAAACCACCAAATCCCCTTTATGACTTGTACTCCTCCTTTAACCCTTAGAGATGCTCTTTGTGCACAAACGTCTCTGGGCATGAATCAGGGATGAGCCTTCTGGGACTCAGCGGTGTGCAATTCAAAGCACGCGGTGGGTTGTGTCTGAGGAGCGCAGGCCGTGCCTTCCAGGCTGCTTTGCAGCACCAAGGATATTCTGTGTGATTTTGCTCAGGGACGTAGCTCGTGAAAGTAGAGCCCAGTGCAGAGGGCAAAATGTTGCCCCGGAAGTGACATCATAACAGGAAGTGACATCACAGTTGCATTTCCATTTTCTGGTTTTTGGGGCCATAACGTTTGATAAAGACATTACAGCCTGGCTTGTGTCATTGCACTCTGCATTAATGGTGCAACCCTCAGCAATACTGGAGGAGAATTTTCAGGAGGAAAATAACATATACTAAAAAGATAAGAAACTAAGAAGAGCCCTGATGGATCAGGCCAAAGGCCCATCTAGTCCTGCTTCCTGTATCGCACAGCGGCCCATCAGGTGCCCCAGGGAGGCATGAGACAACAAGATGCTTGCATCCTGTTGCCATTCCCTTGCACCTGGCACTCTGAAGTAGCCTACTACTAATGTAAGGAGGTTGCACAACCCATCATGCCAGTAGCCTGCAATGGACTTTTCCTCCAGAAATCTATTATATCCAATCCCCTTTTAAAGGCATCTAAGCCAGATGCCATCACCACCTCCTGTGGCAAGGAGTTCCACAAATTAATTACTCGCTGGGTAAAAAAGTATTTCCTTTTATCTATTTTAACTGTCCTAACACTCAATGTTAGTGGCTGTCCCCTGGTTCTGGTGTTGTGAAAGAGGGAAAAGAATATCCCTCTAACCACTTTTGCCATCCCATGCATAATTTTGTAAAACACCATCTAGGCCTGCATCACAGTCCCAAATCCAAATCAGGCCCCCAGGCTGCTGCCATTGTTTGAAAGCTCACATAAGATAGCGGCACATTTTAAGGTTGCATCTGGTAAGTTGGGCTGTTGGTGTGCACCTAAAGGACACAATGACGTCCTTTGACCAATCGCGTTCTCTCAACCCTCAGCATCCCACACCTCCAATCCAGGGATAATAACTGCCCTACCTCAGTGGAATTGTGAGACCAGGGCGTCTGGTATGGGATGCCCTGAGGGGGGGTGCTCCAGGGAGCAGCACAACACGGTCTGGGTGGTGGCGGCACCATTGCTGCCCAAGTCTTTGGACCTTGCCAAGTTGTTGGTGATGTGGTCTGGAGTGGCGAGTGGAGCTCCATGCTCGGATGTTTGTCCGCCTGCCCTTGTCTCCCATTGGCTCCAAACTGGGCCCCTCCAGAGGCAGTTGGTGGTGATGCAACAACACAGTGACATCACCACATCACCCCCAAACTTCCAGAATGCTGAGCCTCCACGAGGTAAGCTCTGCACTGGGTGCTGGTCAGCCCAGAAGCACTGCTGGCCTTCCTTGCAGGTTTATTGTAAGGATTACCAAGATAACACATGGGAGGTATTTCGAGCATTTCAGTAGGATTCTAACATGCATTACAGACACTTCACTGTGAGCTTTTTGGTGGGTGAAGGCAGTGGTGGTATCTAAAGCGGGAGGAACCGTTACGCTGGGCGGGACTTATGTGTGATTGGCTGCCCGTCCGTTTGGTTCCGTCGCCTGCCCGCCCGCCGTGCGGGCTGCCCTGGCCTTGGAGGGGGGCCTGCTTGCTGGGGGGGGACGGGTGGGGGGCGCGCCGGGTGCCTGGGTGAGCAGCGGTGGGGCACGCCAACCAGGGGCAGCCTGTGTGGCGGGTGGGCAGGCGGCGGAATGGAACGGACGGGCTGCCAATCAACCGTACGTCCCGCCCAGCGTTCCGGTTCCTCCCGCTTTAGATACCACCACTGGGCGAAGGTGACTGCCACCCGCTGCACAGGCTTGCAAACAGTTTAGAGAACATCATGGACAGCAGCTCTATTGGCAGCAAAGGAATAGCTGAGGGGAGCACAGTAAGTACCCCTGGTGCCACAGCATGCCATGTAAATGGCCCTCCTTTTCACTGTTGGAGCCATTTGGGGCAGTGACAGTGGCATTCCTGGTAGTGGTGGTGAAACACTAAAAGTGCAATCCTAATCTGGAGTGAGGCTGGCACAGGCAGGTCATCAAAGTTTGGCCGGCACTAGGGTCAACGTAAAGTGCATTTGGGCCACTCTTTGAGTCAGGGAGGATGGCGCACGCCTGTGTGCTGGCCTCTCTGATTCCGAGAATGGTCTAAACGGACTTTACGGTGTCCCTTGTGCCGGCCAAACATTGCTGGCCTAACTGTGCCGGCCTAACTCCAGGTTAGGATTGTGCTCTCAGTTTTTTCAGGCTCCTGAATGCCTGTGTAAAATGGCACCTCCCCCTTGCCTTTAGATTCATTCACGGCTGTGAAGCAAAGTGGACGCATCTCCTCCGCTTTGCTTTCACAGCCATGAACGGCTCTGAAGGCGAGGGGGAGGGGCCACTTTAGACAGGTGTTCAAGAGCTTGAAAAACTTAGCGTTTTGCTCCCCCTGCAGGGATGCCATAGGGCAGGGAATGGCAGCCAACCCTGCTGTATGGGCATTTGCAACCACAGAGCTCCTAGTCCACTGTTGGGCTGTAAGTAAAGTACTTTCTGCGGCCATGCTGAAATGACACCAAGCCCATCCTTAGCATATTGAGCAATGAATCAACTCCTTTGGCATGGAAAAGCTGGCTCAGTTCCTTTTGGCAATCAAAAAGAAATTCTACTGTGCCTGTGCCGAAGAGAATGTCAGGGAAAATTTGGGCTTTATGAAGACAAAAGGCAAATCAATTAAATCAATATGAAATAAAAACATCACTGTTTTAGCAGAGGTGAAGCAAACAAAAATTACTGTAGGCTTTAATCTTATTTATTTGATTAAATAAATTTTTAGTCTTAATCTCATTATATTAACTCTTGGGTTATGTACATGATGGTGTATTAACTACTGTACTGCCTTCTGCTTACATCCCTGAGGCTGCAATCCTATCCACACTTTCCTGGGAGTAAGCCCCATTGACTATAATGGGAGTTACTTCTGAGTAAGGCATAGGATTGGGCTCTCAGAGTTATTAAAAGTTTCTTTGGTTAATCTACTGGTGCTTTCTTATATTAAAGGCACAATCCTAACCTGGAGTAAGGAGCATTTGGACCACTCTCAGAGCTCAGTTCTAACCTGGAGTTAGGCCAGCACAGTGGCACAAGGGCCACTGTAAAGCACGTTTGGGCCACTTTGGAAGGCAGAGGCCAGCACACAGATGTGCGTCATCCTCCTTGACTCTGAGAGTGGTCCAAACATTCTTTACCCTTGTGCTGGCCAAACTTGGCTGGCCTAACTGTGCTGGCCAAACTCCAGGTGAGGATTGTGCTCTGAAGTAAATTCAATACACACATAACCTTTGGGCAATAACAGTGATTACAGGAAAAGATAAGCATCTTCTGAGACAATTTTCATATGGTTGGGGCCTTGCATTGGGATCTGTCCAAGGACAGATCTATTGCAAATCTAATTTGGAAGAAAAATTTAAGAATTTTGCACAGAATAATAGAAGGATTCTTTGTCTCCCCGCAACCCGCCCAGTCTCTTCAAATGTGACATCCATCTCTGATTACTTGGCACAGCGCTCTTCAAAACAACACTCCAGGAGGGGGCTGCAAAAGCAAATAATTGCGCGATTTCTTGGCGGATAATGAACCAATCGCACGATTTGTTTCCCGGAGAGCCCTACTGCACCTACAAAGCGTCGCTAGGTGCTCCATCTGGCTCTCAGTGCCGGCCCGAGGCAGGAAAAGGTTCTTGCTGGGTGTGCCATTTTGATGGGGGCTGCCTCGCAGAAAGGAAAGACAGCAGTGAAGTTGTGAGCAGGAAAGTTTCGCTCTCTACCACCCTGTGAGGATGGAGCCCCAGGATATGCGGCAGCTCTAAGACCAATGGGAGCATCCATTTCGATCCATCCATTACTGACAGCGCAATCCTATACCCAGTGGTGTTTCTACAGGGAGGGCAAAGCTCTAAGTTTTGCAAGAAGCCTTACCCTGTCATATAAATCCCTCCTCTCCCTTGCTGCTGTAGCCAGTAAGCAACGCCAAGATGTTGCTTTTCCCTGTGAGGATTGGCTACAACGGTGCAGGAGAGGAGTGACTTCCACTGCAAGGTCAGGCTTCTTGCAAAACTTAGAGCTTTGCCCTCCCTGTAGAAACGCCTCTGCCTATACCCCTCTTGTGCCGGCACTGTGCTCTTGTGCCAGCTGAACGCTGTTGCAAACGTGCCGTAAAGCATGTCTGTGTTGGCGTTGTGGTGCTGGGCGGCCGTGAGTGTGTTCCAGAGGCATTCCGGGGGCATAACTTGGTGGCGCAGTGGCCGGAGACGGCGATTGTGACGTGGTTGTGATGCAGGACGGCCATAGTGCCAAATCCTAAAGCCCGTCTCTGGCCAAGGCCAATGACACACAATGTGTTTCCTCGTTTCCCTGTTTCAATGGTTTGACAGGCAAGTTGAAGCACTGAGGACTGCCAGTCGGGAGTGTGTGTCACTGCTGGCTCTGGCATTTGGCCAAGAATGCTCTCTTTGTCATTGGAGCAGAGAGGGGCATTCTCAAATGATATTGGTGGGTCTGCATGACTTACGAGCCTCAAAGGGGAACTTGGTCCTCTGGGAGGCACCCTATGATATGGAAATGGATAATGGCCTAAAAGGTGCTTTTAATATTTTTAATATTAAAATATTAAAATATCCCCTAATATTTTTGCAGTCTCAGATGGGCAACAAAACTTGTGGCTGTTTGAGCCACTACAGGGCCATCGCACATGGTTGAAGAACTGGGCTTGGCCTCGTAGGTCACATGTATTGGCCTGAAGAGCAGTCACAGCAACCCAATAGACAGGAGTGTAGCCAGATCAGGCAGCGGTGCAGGATGTATTGCGGGCGCCTCTGTGTTGCTGTTGCCGCCCGGAATGACTCTGACGGCAACTGGGAGGGATTGTGTACATGGCCTGCAGCACTTAGTGTGCTCTATCAGTGTAAGTCCTGGACTGATGGTGGGCAGGGATGAACGGAGGCCCGAGTGCGCCCATGGCAGGCCATGAAACCGTGCCCCCAGCATGTTGCCATGCCCCGTGTGTCATCCAGCCACTTCTCTTTGCACCCAGAATAGCACCATTTTGGAGCAAAACGGAGGCAAGGGAGGGAAGGCGGGCCAAACAGTGGGCAGGTTTATCTGCGGACTCCGCGCAATGGCGCCCCGCTGCCCCGCCTTTGCCCGGCACCCATGGCTCGCGCCACCCCGGGCTTCACCCTTCCTCCGCCTCTGATGGTGGGAAAGTCACTGCATTGTTTGTCAGGCCAGGGTTGCCAGGGGAAATGGCTGGAGGCAGCGTGCAGACAATAGCAGCCCACCAAACATTCTCTGTCCCATGTTGTTGCCAGAAAGTCAGGGGCAGGGTGGTTTGGGGAAATAACATGGGTGGATAGTTTGGGGGGTGGGAGGGCATCTCAGTGGCAATGCTGCATGCCAAGATCCGATCCCTCTCTACTAGCCTGGACCCCCATGTCAGTGCTAGTGCTGTTGGGACGGTGCTAGCTGCAGTGCCGGCCCAAGGGCACTGGGCACTGAGGCACTACAGTGCTGCTCTACACCAGCTGAACTTGGCTGGCACACGAGTGGTTCTGGGTCGGGGGGAGGGAGGGAGAAACAGCAGGGGGTGGATGGGCTGGCCCGGGGAGGGGGGTGGGGCTTGCCTACTGCCAGTAGGCCGCATCTAAGCCTTTGTCCTGAGGCCGCGTGGCCACAATTTGGGCCTTGTGGCTTTCTTGGCTCTGCGCCTACTATGCAGCTGGCGCAGAACCTAGGAACCCATAGGGAAGGCTGAGCATCCCCTGGGGCAAGGGTGCAAACGTGCCCTTTCCCCAAGGAGGCTCCCCAGAGCTCCGAAGCTGCACTGGTTTTAGAGTAGGCCTGCCGGCCTCGCTATTCCAGTGCAGTTTAGGATTGTGCTCTAAAAGTAGCAGGTGTCATTACTCACTGTTTCCTGAGACCCCAAGACTATGGATGCGAAGGTTTGTTTTCCCCTTGAACTTCATCCGGCCATCACTTGACTCACAGTTCCATGCTGAAAGACGTCCTTTCGTCCATCTTGCCCTTCTGAAATAGCAGTGAGTTGTCGACAGTGGTGGTTTGTAATCCTGGAACTTTATTGTCGTTGTGCACGGTTGCCGTGATGGATGAAGAGCTCCCTAATACGGAAAATGGGAGAGGAGCACTATATTGGTTGAGCTGACATTTGGACAACTGCGGAGTGTCCCTCTCTGTGGCTGTAAATTGTCATTTGAATGTCACATCCCTTGAGCCATCTTCACGTTGTGGCCATATCTATAATGGTCTGCCTTTGTTTTACAGCACTTAATATGTCACAAAAATGGCTGAACGGCGTCATAAAATTGATGCAAATGGCTTTTGTGTATTACGTGGTTGAGGGTTCCCCCCACCTTTGGGTTGCGATTTTGCTTTCTGATGGCCTGACATGCAGTGGCAGTTGTTTCTCTTGAAAAGATAGTTTGTCAAGCCCAACTCACTAGGCACTTTAGACAGTAATGTCACAAATAAATGGTCTGAAAGCAGATAGAACATTATACTGTGGACGTGGGAATACTCTGGCTTTTAACAAGATATGCTTTATTCAGCTCAGTAACCAGTAGTCTATCACTACAGTGTTCAAGTTCTAGATGGACTGTATCAGTGATGTCATGCAGGGGGTACGCGGGGGTACGCGAGTACCGGTTTCTAGGATTACAGCTGGCCCCACCCATTCGCCCGCCCACTCATCGACTCTGCCCCCTGCAACATTTGAATTTCCTGCATGTTTGAGTTGCCTGCATGTTCTCAGAGCCAGGCAGGCAGGCAGGCAGCAAGCGGAGCCTTGCCTTGCCTTGCCACTGAAAAATGAGTTGCTCTGGGGTTTTAACATGATGCCAGGCCTCCTTAACATGTTCTGGGGGTGCTGTGGAATCCTGTTGCAACTGTTGGGTCAGTTTAAAATCATCTGAGGCCTCAAAAAGGGCTTTTTTCATGTCACTTCCTGCCACGACATCACTTCTGGCTTATGACGTCACTTCCGGTGGGCGGGTCCCGACATGTGCCAATCAAAAGTGAGTACCTGTTCTTAAATCATTTAGATGACACCACTGGACTGTATGGGAACACAGGAGGTACAACATTAGCATTGGTAAAGCAGAAACATTACCCCAGTGACTGCTAGTACACATTCAGGAAACAGTTGTCAGAAAACAAACTCAGGGGCCAATCCTAACCTGCAGTCATCATCATCATCATCAAACAGTATTTACATACCGCTTTTCAACAAAAAGTTCACAAAACGGTTTACAGGCTAAAAATAAAGTTAAATGGCTCCCTGTCCCAAAAGGGGACCACTCTTGCAGTCAGGGAGGATGGCACATGCCTGTGTGGTGGCCTCTCTGACTCTGAGAGTGGTCCAAACATACTTTACAGTGTCTCTTGTGCTGGCTTGCAATCTAAAAGTCAGGCTGGCATAATTAGGCCAGCAAAGTTTGGCCAGTGCAAGAGACACTGTAAAGTCTGTTTGGACCACCCTCAGAGTTAGAGAGGCCACCACACAGACATGTGCCATCCTCCCTGACTGCAAGAGTTGTCCAAATGCGCTTTACAGTGGCCTAATTGTGCCAGCCTAACTCTAGGTTAATGCAAGAATTAGCATTACCACATGGAGTGTGCAGATGTTTCCCCATTATATAAACTGTACTTGGGGAAGGAGTGGATCCAGTCTTGTTAGTCATGTCTTCCGGCGTGCCATGTTGGCACCATGTACTGACACCTTCATGTCCAGCATTTGTATGACAAAACCCAATGCATACAAGGCCCTTATCCAGCAGGGCTCTTTTTATGCTCCTATGCTCAGTGATGTCATTCAGGGGGAACGGACCAGAACGGGCGTTCCGGATCCTAACGGGCTGCGTGGCTGGTTCTGGGTTCCCGACAAGTGCCAATCAAAAGTGAGTTCCTGTTCCTAAATCATTTGAATGACACCACTGCCTATGCTTAATGCTCGAATGATGGGAGCACAGGTAGGAAACCCGTAATGAAATCCACCAGGCCCACCCCAACATCTTTCAATCGAAGTAAATGAGACCTCCCACAGCTGCCTATAAACCTTAGCTAAGAGGACCAGAATAAAAGACAAGGGGTCTGGGATTCCCAGGCCCTCCGTAATTTTGAGCACTGCACCTGCCAACTGGACATCAGGCGCATCGACACTAGAGATGTGGCTTTCAGGTTCAGCCCCACCATGCAGTCAGTATATGTAATGCAGTCAGCTTATGCCAGGGATGGTCAACCCTCAGCACTCCATGTGCCAATTCTAATGGGCAGCATCTTGAATGTGCCACTCGACCTTCTTGCGGCCCTCTCCAGAACCGCTAAGGGTCGTTTCACCGGCCCATGAGATTTGCTGAACCTCTTTTCAGCTATCCTAGCTCCTATTTGCTCCCTTTCTGGGCTTTGCACTGGGAGAAGTGCTAGGCACTTGCAGCAGTGGAGACTTGCATCAGCTGGAGTGGCTGTGAGAGGCAGCTTTGAGTGTGCCACTTAGGGAGTGTCCACATGCCACTAGTGGCACATGTGCCGGGGATTGGCCACCCTTGGTGTAAGCAATCGGAAATACCTGGACACCCCTCACATTTTTTTTGGATTATATCTTTTTATTTTTCACCAGAATAAAAATACAAATTGTATAAAAAGAAAAACAAAAGAAAAAAAATCCTTCTCCAACATAAAATTTCTAAATATATGATGTTAGCGTGGGAACAGTATCTTTAAATTACTTATATCCTTTACAATATGTCTGTAATTACTTCTTTTACTTAGGGCACAGTCTTAACCTGAAATTAGGCCGGCACAGTTAGGCCAGCAAAGATTGATCAGCCCAAGGGCCACCGTAAAGGATGTTTGGACCACTCTTGGAGTCAAAGAGGCCAGCACACAGACGTGAGCCATTCTCCCTGACTCCGAGAGTGGTCCAAACACATTCTATGGTGGTCCTTGTGCTGGCCAAACTTTGCTGACTTAGTTTATGCCGGCCTAACTCCAGTTTAGGATTGCGCTCTTATTGTGTCTCTCAGACATTCTAAATGTAAGTTTTTTCTTACCTATTTTAAACCTTAAATTAACAATTTCATGTCCATTTTATCAATTCATCTGTTTCATAGTTAGTAGCTCTAAACTTTTCCTTCTCATGGAGAAAGTCAATGAGTGGTTTCCAGTTCTCCATAAATGTCTTTACTGACTTCTCTTTAATTAAGATTGTGAGTTTGTCCATTTCCATTAAGTCCAAAATCTTTATCCACCATTCTCCTAATGTGGGTATTTCTTGAACTTTCCAATATTGTGCATACAGTTGCAGATTTTTTTTAGGAGCAAAGACTTGGCATGGAGCCTATGGTGACTGATATGACTATTATTATAAGTATGTTAAGAATGTATATACTATTTTTTTCAGCAAAAAAGTTCATAAAGCAGTTAATGTAGCAGAACAAATAAATAGATGCTTTCCTGTCCCCAAAGGGCTCATACTCTAAAAGATGTAGAAGGAACAAACAATCACTGGAAAAGACGCCACGCTGGGGTGAAACCGTTGCTCTCCTCGGCTGAACATAAGAAGAGCACCACTTCAAAAAGTGCGACATTGAAAGTTCCTGTGGCTGGTGCTTGGAAGAGACTGTGAAGACATTCAGAAATGTGTTAAGCACAACAATTAAATATGAGATAGAAAATAGGCTCAGCTGAACCAGAAGAAACTTCTATGTAGAATCCTGAGCCGAAACCTGCTGAAGATGGAAAGTGGGGACAACAGAGGGTAAAATCCTAACCTGGAGTTGTTGTTGTTCAGTCACTAAGTCGTGTCCGACTCTTCGCAACCCCATGGACCACAGCACGCCAGGCCTCCCTGTCCTCCACTAGCTTCTGGAATTCGCCCAATTTCATGTTCATCGCTTCGGTGACACTATCTAACCATCTCATCCTCTGCCGCCCCCTTCTCCTTTTGCCTTCCATCTTTCCCAGCGTGAGGGTCTTTTCTAAAGAGTCCTCTCTTCTCATGAGGTGGCCAAAGTCTTTGAGCTTCAGCTTCAGGATTTGTCCTTCCAGGGAGAAATCAGGCTTGACTTCCTGGAGGATTGACCGATTGGATCTCCTTGCAGTCCAGGGGACTCTCAAGAGTCTTCTCCAACATGATAATTCAAAGCATCTATTCTTCGGCACTCTGCCTTTCTTATGAGTTCGGCCGGCACAGTTTGAGGGCACAATCCTAAACTGCGTTAGGCCGGCATAAACTAAGTCAGCAAAGTTTGGCCAGCACAAGGTCCACCGTAAAGTAGGTTTGGACCACTGTTGGAATCAGAGAGGACAGAACACAGATGTGCACCATCCTCCCTGAGTCCGAGAGTGGTCCAAACACGCTTTATGGTGTCCCTTGTGCTGGCCAAACTTTGCTGGCTTAGCTTATGCTGGCCTAACTTCAGTTTAGGATTGCGCTCTCAGTTACAGTAGATGTAGGAGTAGTGTCGGCCCAAGAGTGCCTGCGGAGAGCTGCCCTTGTGCCAGCTGAACACAGCTGAACACAGCTGGTGTGAGGCGGTTCTGGGAGGAGGGAGGAACTGGGTGGGGGGTGGGCCCCGATTTGGACCGTGCCTGCGATTTCATGGGCGCAGACCCAAGGAACCCATTGGGGAAGCTCCAGCGGCCTCCCAAGTTGCGTTGGATACAGCACAGGCCCACCAGCCTGTCTGTTCCTGCACAGCTTAGGATTGCGCCATTGTACAAATGCCATTGTACAAATCGATGGTAAGGCCGCACCTGGAATATTGTGTACAGTTCTGGTCGCCGCACCTCAAAAAGGACATAGTGGAGCTGGAAAAGGTGCAGAAGAGAGCGACAAAAATGATTACGGGGCTGGGGCACCTCCCTTATGAAGAAAGACTGCAGCGTTTGGGGCTCTTCAGCCTAGGAAAAAGGCGCCTGAGGGGGGACATGATTGAGACATACAAAATTATGCATGGAAGGGATAGAGTTGATGAGGGATGTTCTTTTCCCTCTCTCAAAACACCAGAACCAGGGGGCATCCGCTAAAACTGAGGGTTGGGAGAGTTAAAACAGATAAAAGGAAGTACTTTTATACCCAGCGGGCAGTTAATCTGTGGAACTCTTTGCCACAGGAGGTGATGGCATCTGGTCTTGATGCCTTTAAGAGGGGATTGGATGGATTTCTGGAGGAAAGGTCCGTCATGAGCTATAGGCCATGATGGATTGTGCAACCTCCTTACATTGGTGGTGAGCAATTGTCCCTCTTCACCCCAGCACAGTGTCTTTCTCGCGGCTGTTGCTGGTGGTGTCCTCCATTCTTTTAGATTGTGAGCCCTTTTGGGACAGGGAGCCATTTAACTTCCTTATTATTTGCCTGTAAACCGCTTTGGGAACTTTGTGTTGAAAAGCGGTATATAAATACTAGTGATTGATAGTGATTGGGCTACTTCAGAGTACCGGGTGCAAGGGAGTGGCAACAGGATGCAAGCATCTTGTTGTCTCCTGCCTCCCTGGGGCACCTGGTGGGCCGCTGTGAGATACAGGATGCTGGACTAGATGGGCCTTTGGCCTGATCCAGCAGGGCTCTTCTTATGTTCTTATGAGCCCTGAGAAGCCCAGGGCTGGAAATGTGGACCAACGTAATTCACACGTGTCCTGTATTGTCTCTGCCAGAAGCTTGCATTACTTGCTGCCACTGCACATTCTCCATTGTGCTGCCTGCCACGTGTATGTACAGGGGGGACCCATCTAGTTTTCCTAATGTAGTCATCTATCACTGCAGGCACGTACAGCTGTACAAAACAAATAATTAAACAGGAAAAAAAAAACATGCTCAGTACACTGACACCACTCAAAGGAACTCGCTGGGGTGTGGAGAGACCCAAGCAAAGCTAAGCCGGGAGGAGGAAAAATAGCATGGAAAAATGAAAGCGCTCTTTGCTTTCGGTGCAATTGGGCCTAATGGAGCGTTCATGAGATCATATTCCTGTAGTGTGAATTAATTACACCGGAGTCTATGCAGCTCCCCCCAGCCTGTTTACACAATTACTAACATGGATACATCACACTTCACAGCCGCTGGATTAAGGTGGTAATTAATTCATAGACGTGTAGAGTTGGAAGGGATCCGCAAGGTCATCTAGTCCACCCCCTCCCTGAGCTCACTCCTGCAGATTCAGGCGTAGTTGGGAGGAGACATGTGAGAGCTTGAGTTGGATGTGTCGGACTGTAGCTTGGGGGGGGGGGAGAAGCAGCCCAGCAGCAGCGCAGAACAAGTCCCAATCCATTCCATGGTGAACTCATTCTCAAGGGAAGCTGCCCTAAACATCTCGGCAAGGTAGCTGAATCGGATGATGCTCTCAGTACCATTTTTGACAGAGGGTTGAACAAACAAGACTGCCTTAACTTAGGCACAGTGGCAGAGGAAAAGTGGCTTAGCTAAGGTGCAGAAGCGCCTTGCGGCACGTTTGCAACAGCACTGGTCCGACGCAAGAGTGCTGCGTCGGCACAACGTCAGGTAAGGATTGCGCCCTCAGTCTTGTGAGGAATCTTGTTCCGAAGACTCGCAGTGCAGGGCTCAGCCTTTCAAGGGGAACCCTTAACCCACGAATGCTCGGCTAAGCCAGCAAGGCCCACCGGGTGGCATTTGTGCCCCAAGCACCCAAATTCAGTGCAGAGGAGCAGCCGTGCAGTGACGCTTATTCAGTGCATTGTGTATTCAAGAAAAGAAGCTCCGTCTTAGCATTTTGCCTCAGGCAGCACATTGTTGATTCCAAATGTCGACATTTGTTGATAGCCAGTGGCACCCACTTGCTTTTGTAATCGGGGGTTCCTGTGGCCACGCCCCTGATGTTGACGTGGCCACACCCCTGATGTAACATAGCCACGCCCACCTTTAAATTAAATTACATTATAGTGAGTAGACCTGGGCTCTGGAGCTCTGGTCTACCGGCTAGATTTATAATGGGTAGACCTGGGCTCTAGAAGAGCACCACTATACCTACCCACTATAAGTATAGCCAGTAGACCTGGGCTCCAGAACTCCCTCTGTCAGGAGAGCAGACATCATGCGCATGCGCCAGGAGTCAAAATGGCTTTGTGGGCTTCACTAGTCTGTCTCCCAAAGACCGTGCAGGTTAGCTGTGGGTGCTGTGTTCCAGATTGGGTGTGGGTGCTGGATGCCGAGGGGGCTGGCGTTAACGTGGGGGCTGAAAAACCCAGAGCCTCCCCTAGATGGCGCCTATGTTGATAACAAATACGCTTCTTACAGTGCAGGCATATACATGCCTACTCAGAAGGAATCTCAATGAGTTTTATGGGACTTACTCCCAGGTAGTTTATGTCTAGGAGCACCACCTTAATAAACCCACAATGCCAGTTAGATCTATATCAATCAATCAATCACTAGTATTTATATACCGCTTTTCAACACAAAGTTCACAAAGCGGTTTACAGGCAAATAATAACATTAAAGTTAAATGGCTCTCTGTCCCAAAAGGGCTCACAATCTAAAAGAATGGAGAACACCACCAGCAACAGCCGCGAGAAAGACACTGTGCTGGGGTGAAGAGGGACAATTGCTCTCCCCCTGCTAAATATAAGAGGACATCACTTGAAAAAGTGCCTCTTGCCCAGTTAGCAGGGGTTATACCCAGAAATCTGTTCCTTCTCACTTTAGAATAAGTCATGATGACTGCTAGGGAGGCTAACCCTGCAAGACTAGTGGTGCAACAGCTCAATCTACCGAGACTTTCCATATGGTGGTGGAGTGGTGTTAACACAGTATCTGCTGTATCCCGTAGAGACATTTCCGCATTGCCTTGAGGCCCCAGGGCAAGCCCATGCTGAACGACCAGGTCTACTTTGACCCATGCCAGCAATATCACTGCTACAAGTCCATGTGAACCGAGGTTGGATAGTCAAGGCCAGGAAGGGGGTTAGGATTCAGCACACACCACTGCTGCCACACCTTCCCCAATCCACCCTCCTTCCTGCCCCAATTGCTGCCCGATTCTGCCCCATTCACCCCACCCCTGCCTCACACTTACCACCCCTTGTGCACACTTACTGGGGCTGGTGGGAATCTGTGGTCCACTGGTGTGCAGAGCCAGATGCTTGCGGTGGCAGATTGTGCACTCTTGCGTATCACCTTTTGGGACAGCCAGAATATACAGTAAGAACATAAGAACATAAGAAAAGCCTTGTTGGATCAGGCCAAGGGCCCATCTAGGCCAGGTTCCTGTATCTCACAGTGGTCCACCAGATGCCTCAGGGAGCACGCGAGACAACAAGATGCCTGCATTCTGTGGCCACTCTGTTGCACCTGGCATTCTGAGGTAAATCCTGAGGGAAACACACTGGTGGCTTGTTAAGATTCTCCACAGCATTTCTCCTTAACAGCCACCAGAACCAGATGTTCCTCTTTAGACATGTACTCATAGGAACATAGGAAGAGCCCCACTGGATCAGGCCAAGGCCCATCTAGTCCAGCTTCCTGTATCTCACAGTGGCCCACCAGATGCCTCAGGGAGCACACAAGGCAACAGGATTTCTGCATAGCATTGCCACTTCCCTGCATCTGGCATTCCAGAAAGTGCCTAATGCTGCTGGAAAGTTCCTTCCAGGTCTAGGGAAAAGTGTGTATAGGTATAGGTATGGTATATGGAAAAGTGGTATAGGGACTAAGGTATAGGGAACTAGGGAAAAGTGTTAGACCCTGCCTGCCCACAGCACAGGGCTAGATCACTTCTGGTAGTTGTGTAGGAAAAATCAAGAATTGTTCAAAATCAGACTGAAGTGAGCAAATGACTGATTACGTTTATTGTCAGAACGCGTGGGTCACAGATTCTGGGCACAATCCTAACCTGGAGTTAGGCCGGCACAGTTAAGCCAGCAAGGTTTGGCTGGCACAAGGGACATTGTTAAGCGCGTTTGGACCACTCTCGCAGTCAGGAAGGGTGGTGCACATCCAGTGGTGTCATCCAAATGATTTAGAAACCGGTACTCACTTTTGATTGGCACTTGTCCAAAAGCCAAACAAATAATGATTTAGGCCAGCTCAACTTCTAGAAACCGGTACTCGCGTAGTGGTGCGTAGTGGGTGCATGACATCACTGTGCACATCTATGTGCTGGCCTCGCTGACTCCAAGAGTGGTCCAAACATACTTTATGGGGTCCCTTGTGCTGACCAAACTTTGCTGGCTTAGCTTATGCCGGTCTAACTGAGTTTAATATTGCACCCCCAGAGACATCTCACATAACTATGGGTTGGAACCAGTGGTGAAATTCAGCCAGTTCTCACCAGTTCTGCAGAACCTGTTGTTAATTTTAGGTTGGGCGAGGGAAGAAAGGCAGCGGCCGCCCTGAAGGACATAGAACCGGTTGTTAATTTATTTGAATCCCACCACTGGTTGGAACCCACCAGTGGGTTGCGAGCCAATTTCAGGTGGGTCGCGAACAGTGGTGTCATCCTGGCGGAACAGCCCGGTATGCCGTTCCGCTAGTTCCGCGGATGGGCCCGGGCCGCGCCGCCTCTCCTGAGGACAGGCGAGCTGCTCCTGGGCCCACCCACCCTCCCGCGTGTCCGAATCGCTCTGAAATGGAGCAATTCCAGGAGCAGGGAGGCGTGGCTGGCCTCCGCAATAGGGGCAGAGGGCTGCCAATCATCCGGGAGTTCCGGTTCCTCGTGCGCCCGGATGACATCACTGGTCGCGAAACACCTAGAGCAGCCATATTGCAAATATGAGAAGATGGGATGCTGGAAAGAGGGAGGGCTGGTGGCTGTTTTGCTTGTGCCAAGGGTGTAAATAGACTTTTTTTTTCTTTTCTGATTCACTTTGTGTATTGGAATATAGTTGAAAAATAATCCAATTTATTGCTGCATTCTCAGGAAAGCGGCAGGCTCTGGCATCACAATGATAGCACTGTCACAAGTGCATGACAGCATTTCTGGCCATGACATCACTTCTGGTGGGTCCTGGACTGATGGTCATTCGAAAAAGAGGGTCCCAATGCTAAAATGTTTGAGAAGCACTGCTGTGTCTCTTTTGCAGGGAGAAAGGTAGGCTTCTGGGATGTCAGACCCTCCAGCCGCTGTGTTTTCAGGATCAGACCCATAGAACAGGCAAGGATAGGGACCCTGCTTTGATTTCCAAGGACACTGCAAGAGAATGTTAAGTGGATAAAATTACTCCCGAGTGCCCTAAAACATTGCCTTTGTTCTTTATGAAAATTAAAGCATTTTTCTCAGGAACAATATATAATTATCTCTTTGACTGGCATGTTTCTCAGGGTTATAGACGGCACACTGTCTCTTTTTGTGATATTTGACTGACGCTGAGGAAAAAAAAGAATCAAGGCCATCTATGCTGTCAAGATTGTTTCAGAATACATTGAAATGGCAAATGTATTTATTTCAGTTTTGTGTTTGGTCTCAATTCGGTCAGGGTAGGTAACACCAACTTAAAACAAAGGTATGCAAAATGGATGAATTGTTCTTATAGACCAGTGGTTTTTAAACCTTTTAGACTGGGACCCACTTTTTAGAATGGCACTGGTGTTGGGACTCTTCAAAAGTGATGTCATTCACCTGGGAAGTGATGTGCTGGCCAGAAGTGACATCATCAAGCAGGAAGTGCCGTCATTGCATAATAAAATGACACTTCTGGAATACAAACTGGCGTTCTTGAACTGCAGCGATCGTACAATCATTAAAGTGAAGCAGAAGCTTTTATTTAGGCAGCCTTGGGTACCCTTACTGGGAGAAGGCGGAGTTTAAAAAATCCATCAATAAATAAAAACAATGATTCTTAATGATTTCTCAAACTGTATGGAAAAACTGCAGCTCCCTGCCGTATCAGACCAACAATACCACTCACAGCGCAATCCTAGCGCACCTGTCGCATCGATGCTACGTCATAGCGACGCGACACACGTGGTGCCAACGTGGAGGCGCCGATCCATATTGGCGCTCGAGCAACAGGACCGCTGCTGCCTGCAGCGCTGGCCCCATTGCACCGGCCCCAAGCTTCCCTCACATCGGCCGACACGGGATTGGTGGGGGGGAGGGAGGTTGGGGGTGGGACATAAGGCCGAATTCTAAGCCTGATTGTGAGGCCGCACAGCCCCAATTTGGGCCGCGTGGTCTCCTCGGATCTGCGCCTGCTGTTTCGCAGGCGCAGATCTGAGTAGCGCATTGGGGTGGCTGGAGCCGCCAATGATAAGGGTGCAAATGTGCCCTTGCCGTGGGGAGGCTCCAGCCTCTCCAATACTGCGTTGGATTTGGCACAGGCCGGCCGGCCTCGCTAATCCAGTGCAGTGTAGGATTGCGCTCTCAGTGATGATACTCGTGTGACCTACTGACTCTACTGACTGTGTTTCATGTGTTTCTTATTATTATTATTATTATTATTATTATTATTACTACTACTACTACTACTACTACTACTACTACTACTACTACTACTACTACTACTACTAATAATAATAATAATAATAATAATAATAATAATACTGGCCAGAGAAAAAAGTGCAGACAGCTTGTATGTTTAACTTTGTAACTTCATATATACAGGGTGTCCACAAAGTCTCTTTACAATTTCAAACTTGTATTACAAAAACAAATGAAGAGATACATGTATGGAAAGTATACAATATTAGGAGTATATACTGAAGTTTATTTTGCATCAATTAATAAACCTCTATATGTGCACCATTGGTTGCGCGCAGCACATCAAGGCGATAATCGATTTCCTGCCACGTTCGCTGTGGCATAGTCTCATCAGTGGTGGCAACGGCATCAGTGATCCTTTGCTTCAGGTTCTGTACACGGTGCCTTTAACGTAGCCCCACAGAAAGAAACCTAGGGGCGTGATATCATTAACATATCTCATCATTTGCATTTTTTGTGATTTCTTGACATGGTAAAGAGAATTTGTGGACCCCCTGTATAATCATACCAATAAACAATGGGACGTACATTTAAAGGAAATGAGTTTTCTTCTTGAAAAAGAAATTTAAATATCTTGGGGTGGCCTCTTGGATACCGCCCCCCCGCAGCTTGGCACCTGGGGACGCCCCCCCCAGCCACCTCCTTCATACACCACTGCCCCTGAGCACCCATGGAGCATCAAACTGCCAATCTCCCTCTCTTATTTGCTCAAAATACCTGTACTCAATGGACATGCTAGAGCGGCACTCACTCTTCCGTGAGCGGCATTAGGCAGCCACCTACAGTCTCTGCTTCAGCAGGAGGGACGTTCACACTGCGGCACGCATGAATCATGCTATCCTCGCCTCACTCCTTCCTTTGGTGTGCCGAGCTCAGGAAGACATTCCCAGCTGAGGCTGCCTGCCTGCCTTTTTTTCACTTCCACCCAGAAAGCCTTTAAGATTTTATTTTCTTGGCTAGGAAGGCTCATTAAGAGAAAACTCTGACAGCCCTTCCCATCCTCCTGTCTATAAATCTATAAGGCTAGATTTATATCTGAGCATGAAAGTTCCCTCTTTAACATTAAGGAACCTTGCACGATTCTGACAAGACATTTTCAAATTTGGAATAATCAGATGAATGGAAGGATAATGTCTGCGGACTACAAATGGCCCTTTAATCCAATCAGAACCAGGCGTGGCAGCAAGAGCAGTTCTGTGGTTTTTTTTTTTTTCCACCCATGAATTAATGATCAGGATCAGTTTGTTTACTGGTGGGCTTTCCTCATTCACAGATAAATGTGATCTGGCTTTGATTGAAAAATGTGCCGAAAGAGGGAGCGGTAGCAAGTGAAACGGGGGAACTAAACCTGATGTGTTAATAAACCTGGTTATAGGCCATGATGGATTGTGCAACCTCCTTACATTAGTAGTAGGCTACTTCAGAGTACCGGGTGCAAGGGAGTGGCAACAGGATGCAAGCATCTCATTGTCTTGTGTGCTGTCTGAGGCACCTGGTGGGCCACTGTGAGATACAGGAAGCTGGACTAGATGGGCCTTTGGCCTGATCCAGCAGGGCTCTTCTTAGGTTCTTATGTTCTTAATGTGGAAGCTCTTTAGTTGCTGGAGATACATGTGTGGAGCAGTAGTGCATCTACCTGTTGGGGGGCGTGTTAGGTATTGCAGGTGCTGCAAAGTGCCATGGAACTGGCCCTTCCCATTCAATGTTGGAGCAATTGTGGACAACGACAGCAATCAGAAACCTCAGGTACTCCCCCCCCACCTCATGTCAATGCTGCGCAGTAGGTGTGTCCTCTCAGGTGATCTCATCAGGCAGGGGCGCGGCAGTTTTCCTGGCAGATGAACTGCATGGAACATCTGCAGGTCTTGGTGTTGACACCAATAGGCAGGGTCATGCAGCAGTGGTGCACTGGGGGATTGGTTAATACAAGACACTGTGTGGGAAAGCTGTGTCCTTGGCAGGAGGTTTAGTCGAGAGGGTTAAAGCCTCCGTTTGCCCGAAGATAAGATCCGAAGGTTGCCAGTTCGAGAACACTGGAAACTTCCGTGAGTGGCAAACCTTGAGAATTGCAACTGATAAGAGCTGAGCTGTCTCCAGCTGCCTGTGACAGAGGAGTTGTGCTGGGCCAGCTGTTTCTTTGGTGGGAGCAGAGAAGCTGTTTATCAGCCAGCAGGAAGGCAATCGTGCGGCCAGAAAGAAGGACTAGACCTCGAAAGTTCCATCTGTATGTTGTTGTAGTTCTTGAAAGACAGAACTTCTTTGTAATTTGTAAAAAACCCTTGGGGGCTTAGAGAAATAAAGCCTGCCTATGTAAACCACCTTGAATTAAAGCCAGAGGAGCAATCTAATGACCAAAGAAAGGCGGTATATAAATACTACTATTATTACTATTATTACTACTATTACTACTACTACTACTACTACTATTACTATTACTATTACTATTACTATTACTATTACTATTATTACTATTATTATTATTATTATTATTATTATATTTTACGCTCATGGAACTTTCTCCTGTCCTGGTCATCTGGCTTGTTCTAGCCGAGCCCCACGTGATCTCGATGGAACCTACTGAATTGGCCCTATTCGCCTTTGACTCCTGCTGGTCTCCTGGTGCTACTGCATGGGATGGAGCCAAGTCAACCTGTTAGAATTTGGTTAGTGTAGCACTCTCAGACTTGAGGGTTCTGCCTGGCCTCGCAAGAAGCCCGGGTCTGGCAGCAACAACCAAATGCAGCAGAGGCATTTACCAGCACGGACGGCGGCTGAGCTTGCAGATGCCAAGAAGTCACAACACACATCATTGTGCTGAAGATAAAAGCTTGTATTTGGAAAACAGCTCACAGTCAAGTTCCAAGTAAAGATAAATCAGAGGTTGGTTCACATCAAGCAGCATAACAGCATAACAGGATTCAGCAGTTGTTTCACAGCAGATTAATCAGGTATACAAACGGCTAAACAAACGGACAGCGTTTCCCCCTCCTCATGTTAAAGACCCACACAGGAACTGGGACGCAGTCCTTCCTTAAGTATTTATTAGCTTGGTCATGCTGCCCTATCAGGAGTCTGATACCAGCTCCATGGGAGACGTGCAGCATTGCACGTCCCACCAAGCACAGGTGTATCGAATCTGCACTTATTATTGGCAAGACAGGTGCCTGGCCTGTTGCCATCAGCTATCCACGAGGGAACAGAGACTCTGGGCCTGGGTCAGACCATGACCAGTCCTAACATGGACTGAGGGTATCTACCTGGGGCTTGGGTGGTCCCAGGGTCCATGCCAGCAGCACTTCCATCCCCTCACAGTCAATAACAGCATGTTCTGGCTTTTGAAATGTATGAAATTGAATGAAAGAGAACAAAGGAGACCAAGAGTGCAATCTTAACCTGGAGTTAGGCCGGCACTACTGGCATAGCTAATGAAAGTATAACCCAGGGCAGAAGGCAAAATGATACCCTGGAAGTGATGTCACAACAGGAAGTGACATCACAGCTGTACTTTTATTTTCTTGGGTTTTTTGGCCATAACGTTTGATAGAATGACGATATTATACTCTGATGTGTTTCACTGCATTGTGCATGAAATTATACATCAAATGGTATATAACATGATGGTATTATTCAGAGGTGTCATCCTACCGGAACGGGGCAGAACCCCGTTCCGTTAGTTCCGGGGAGAGCGGGAATGGAGCAGCAGCACACGGTAGACTCCGCACGCTGTTTTTGCCCGCCCGCCCGCCCCTGCGCCTGGATTGCTCTGTAAGAGAGCTCTTCTGGGCGCAGGGAGGCGTTGCCGGGCGCCGCAAGGGGGCGCCCGGCTCACCCGTCCGTCCCCGCAGTGTTCCGGATCCTGGCGCCAGCAGCGTTCCGGTTGCTGGCGCCAGTGAATGACATCACTGATATTATTCACACATACCAAGGTTTTCACCGTTTTGGCGGCTAGTGTCAATCTCAACTTATTGCCCCTCTAAAGCTTGTTGCCCGGTGCAATTACACCCCCCCCCTGCATTTCTTTAGCTATGTCCCTGGCCAGCACAGTTAGAAAGTGTGTCAGCACAATGGCCCCCATAAAGCACGTTTGGACCACTCCTGGAATCAGGGAGAATGGCGCACACCTGTGTTCTGGCCTCTCTAACTCCAAGAGTGGTCCTAATATACGTACTTTACGGTGTCCCTTGTGCTGGCCACACCTTGCTGGCCTAATTGTGCCAGCCTAACCCCAAGTTAGGATTGCACTCCAAGTGAAGTGCCTTGGCATTTATTCTTGTCTGCAGTCTGTTGGACATCTGCCTCCTCACTGATGTTTTGGTGGGGTCACTTTTGAGCAATCATCATTTTTTGGTATACACGGAGCACTTTCCATCTCAAAGAGGTAAAGGTTTTCTTCCTTATGTTCCAGCCTCTTTCCTTAATTATGCTTAATGGTGTTCTTTCTCAGCCCACCGCGCAACGGAACAGCTGTCACGGGAGCAGGGAACCTTCTCCTCTCAAAAGTTTAATGACACATCAATTAGCATCGAAGGACGCACCAGCAATAGCAAGGCGCACTGTTCTTAATGAGTACGGATTGGGCTCTGTGACTCCTTTTTTTGACATCTGTCATCCGTATGAAAATGGTGGGAAATGAAAGTGAGAGAAGCAGCAGGCGGTGGGTGGAGAAAGGCTTGCTCAACTTGGAAGAAGTTAACACTGTCACTGGATTTAAAAGACTTAAGGCAGGGAACAGAGGGTGTCCTGGGGAGAAGACAGGCTAACCGAGAGGAGTTGCACATAGTGGTTAGCGCACACACATCCTTTCTTGTTCCTCACTTTCCGTTCATTGCAGGGGCCTCCAGACTTTGTAGCTGGAGGGCCTCATCAAATATCAGGCACAGTGTCCAGGGTGTCAAATAAACAAATAAATAAATAAATAAATAAATAAATAAATAAAAAAATTCATTAGATACAGAACTTAGATAAAAGAATGAATGAATCAATGAATGGGCTCAAAGTTCTAGAATTCCTCCAAACACCAACACACACCACAAATATATAGCACACATTGTAATGGACTCACGTTCCCCCCACCCCACAATCAGCTTGCTGAAGTGCCTATAGCCCACGATGGACCTTTCCTCCAGAAATCTGTCCAATCCCCTCTTAAAGTCTTCTAGGCCAGATGCCATCACCACCTCCTGTGGCAAAGAGTTCCAGAGATTAACTCCCTGCTGGGTAAAAAAGTACTTCCTTTTATCTGTTTTAACTCTCCCAACCCTCAGTTTTAGCGGATGCCCCCTGGTTCTGGTGTTTTGAGAGAGGGAAAAGAACATCCCTTTATCGACTCTATCCCTTCCGTGCATAATTTTGTATGTCTCAGTCATGTCCCCCCTCAGGAGCCTTTTTTCTAGATGGAAGAGCCCCACTTTGAAGTGAAGTGTTCCTTTGAAAGTGAGGTGTTCCTCAGTTTCCGTTCTTTGCAGGGGCCTCCAGACTTTGTAGCTGGAGGGCCTCATCAAATATCAGGCACAGTGTCAAGGGTGTCAAATAAATAAATACATACATAAATAAAAATTCATTAGATGCAGAACTTAGATGAATGAATGAATGAATGAATGAATGAATGAATGAATGAATGAATGAATGGGCTCAAAGTTCTAGAATTCCTCCAAGCACCAACGACACCACAGAAATAATGGACTCCCGTTCCCCCCACCCCACAATCAGCTTGCTGAAGTGTGCTGGAATAAATATATCAGACCCAGCAGATCATAGGAAACATCCAAAGCGTGTTCTGAAGGACTGGGGAGACCGTCTAAGGCCTTCAGAGGGCCTAAAAACATCACTTCCAAGTCTTTGGGAAAACCAGGGAGTGACGGTTTTGGCCTGTCCGGAGGCATTCTGAGGGCCAAGGAGGCTGCATGCAGCCTTCCTGGCCATCAGAACACCTTCTGCACAAGCCAGAGCAAAGCAAGGTCTGGAGGGCCAGATGCTCATAAGCAGTGGTGTCATCTAAATGATTTAAGAACAGGTACTCACCTTTGATTGGCACGTGTCAGGACCCGCCCACCAGAAGTGACGTCATAAGCCGGAAGTGACGTCGTGGCAGGAAGTGACATGAAAAAAGCCCTTTTTGAGGCCTCAGACCATTTTAAACTGACCCAACAGTTGCAACAGTATTCCACAGCACCCCCAGAACATGTTAAGGAGGACTGGCATCATGTTAAAGTGACCCAACAGTTCCAAAACCCCAGGGCAGCTCATTTTTCAGTGGCAAGGCAAGGCAAGGCTCCGCTCGCTGCCTGCCTGCCTGCCTGGCTCTGAGAACGTGCAGGCAACCCAAACGTGCAGGAAATTCAAATGTTGCAGAGGGCGGAGTTGACGAGTGGGCGGGTGAATGGGCGGGGCCAGCTGTAATCCTAGAAACCGGTATTCGCGTACCCCCGCGTACCCCCTGCATGACATCACTGCTCATAAGGGAGCAGAAGCGTGCTGTGGGCCGGATAGAGGCTCTCCGAGGGCTGCATCTGGCCCCTGGGCTGAGGTTTGGAGACCTGTTTTATTGGATCAGCAGCTGGACATGAGGAAAACCTCGGTAGTTTGTATCTGCTGCCGTGACAAGGCAGAGGAAAGCCATCTGGGGACATAAACACCGTCCCAGTGAATGCTGAACATTAGGAGTTCTTCCTAAACTCAGATTCACTGCAGGGTGAATCAGAGATGTGACAGCCCACTGAACTACCTGTGAACATGGGCATGTGGTTGGGCATTTTCCCCATGCTAGCAATGCTCTCTCTCTCTCTCTCTCCCAGGCAGACAATTTGGATCATGCACAGCACTGTTGAATTCAACAAAGGACAAAACAGCTCAAAGGCAACTGGGCATCTCTGATGAAAGTTTCCCTTTTCTTGTATGGCCATCTTCCTAGGCAAACCTCCAACGTCTTTACATTTCAGCTCTGCTCAAGATGCCACCATTGCATCCTTTATCTCCTTCACTTTGCTTCTCTTGGAAATGTGGGTGAGTTTTTATGAGTGTCCTGTTTGCGTGGCAGGGGATATCTGTCTTGCTAAGCACTTGCTATCAACCCAGTTAATCATGCATTACATCGTTATCGCTCATTAAGGCCAGCCACCGAAAGTGAGTTCTTGCTGATTTCAAAAATTAGAGAACAATCACAGTCCTACATTTGTCCCGACCTTCATAAATAGTTTTTGTGTATGTAAGTAAGTTAACAGGATGATTCTACAAATCTACTTACCTGTGCATCTCCAGCTATGTTAGATACTTGTTAGATACTTGCTAGATATCTATTAGTTACCATCTCTACAAGGCAGGCTCATCATTGTTTGATTTGGAAAAATAACACCTGCTCATAGGTAGATCTAGATTATGGTCAGAGATAGAGCTGGATGGAACCTGGAGACTTATAGTGGACACAGAACATAACTGGGCACAATCCTAACCTGGAGTTAGGCTGGCACAGTTAGGACAGCAAAGTTTGGCTGGCACAAGGGATACCATAAATTATGACTGGACCACATTCGGAGTCAGACAGGCCAGCACACAGACGTACGCCATCCTCCTTGACTCCAAGAGTGGCTCAAAAGTGGTTTATGGAGGCCCTTGTGCTAATCAAACTTTGCTGGCCTAACTGTGCCAGCCTACCTCCAGGTTAGGATTGCACCTTGAAACAGGAGATAGAATCTGGTGCGTGTCATTGCTGCAAGATTCCTCCCTCCCACTATCTCTTTGCCACCTCCCCCTCGC
This sequence comes from Lerista edwardsae, assembly GCA_029204185.1. Classification (NCBI taxonomy): domain Eukaryota; kingdom Metazoa; phylum Chordata; class Lepidosauria; order Squamata; family Scincidae; genus Lerista; species Lerista edwardsae. The sequence goes on along the minus strand of JAJKFI010000017.1, from coordinate 6,697,069 downwards.
CCTATCACTGCCTCATTTTAAAATGAGGATTAAACCAACTCAGAAGAAAAGTTGGTAAATGGAATCTGAACAGTCAATCAGTAGTAATTCCACTTTGATAACTTGTTGCTAGGGAGCAACCAATAGGAGATATGCATCTTACTTTATGTGTGTGTGTGAGAGATTCCAAAGATTATCTGGTGGCCACTGGACTAGATTATCCAGGGCACTGCAACACATGAATCTATGCGCTGATCCACTATAGGAATATGGTATATTCTTTGGGAAATTTGCATTGAGCACACAGACGTGAGCCATCCTCCCTGACTCCAAGAGTGGTCCAAACACGTTTTATGGTGGTCCTTGTGCTGGCCAAACGTTGCTGGCTTAGCTTATGTTGGCCTACCTCCAGTTTAGGATTGCAGTTTAGGTCCAAACACACTTTATGACGTCCCTTATGCCACCCAAACTTTGCTGGTCTAACTATACTGGCCTAACTCCAAGTTAGGATTGCAACCTGAGGCACATAACACAGCCCAACCCCACACCAGGAAATGTCAACTCTGGGTGTTGACATTTCCATCACCGCTCCAGGGATGAACGGAGGCCCGAGCACGCCCATGGCAGGCGATGAAACTGCGCCCCCCAGGACGTCGCCCCCGCCCCCGTGCGTTGTCCCGCCACGCCTCCCTGCGCCCTGAATAGCTCCATTTTGAAGTGAAACAGAGGCCAGGGAGGGCAGGCGGGCCAAATAGCACGCGGTTTCCTCTGCGGACTCCACACAATGGCACCCCGCCGCCCCGCCCATGGCTCGGGCCACCCCGGACTACAGGGTAAATACGCCTCTGCACCACTCCTCCACTCCATAACCAAACTGATAGTTTGGTCTGTGGTCACTGGGCCAGAAAGCAGGTGGTGATGGGAAAGTGTTGATCAGTGCGCTAAAGTTTCTTCGGCGCATGACATTCAGGAGTCCTTTCTTTCCAGATTGCTTCCTCCATTAGCAAACTGCAGCAACTGATTGAAGATGTTTGCCAGATCCATCAATCCAGCATTTTGTCCAAAAACGCAGGTTCTCCTCTGCTGGAAAATGCGATGGTTGCCATTTGTTATGAAAAGATCCCCAATGGTACCTCCTGGTATAGCGGGGAGGACAAAAAAATGACTTTGTCTTATGCCCATTGGTTTCGCTTGCCCTTGATAGCACGCCGTACAAATGAACAGTGATTGTGCAATTCATCCCTGCGATGTTCATTTTTATTTATAATCCAGAAGCAATTAAATTCTCTTTTATACCACATTGTCCGGGTGACAGATGCGTGCTGGCTGCTTGACGGCTGACATAAATCATCTCGCGATCAAAGTGCCTGTTGATTTGAGAGCCGCTACTTTGCAGATGTCTCCCCAGACACGGTGACAGGGAAATTCTTCACGTTGGGTCGCATTTCTGCTAACCTCCTTGCCTTGCTCTGACTTTGCAAGCTGACAGCTTGGTTATTTTTGTGACAGCTGGGATTCTTCAAACGGATATTTACAAAAGGCTACCCAGTGTGACACTTTTATCACTTAAACCAAATAATGCTTTTGATCACCTACTGGTCTATTAAACGGTACCGGAGCACTGCGCATGGGAAACTGAGGATGTCAGCAGAATGCTCTCATTGATGTCAAGAAAACTGGGAGCAGAACCATACAGGCCTGCCCCAGTATCCACTGATTTGGTAGCCACATTTTCAGTTTTCCACAGATGCATGGATACTGGGATGCCTATTAAAAAGATTGGGAACTTTTTTTTTTACCTTGTTGCGCAAAACCACTGATGTTCCCCTATCTTTAAAAAGCCCTCCCCCAGTATCCACAGTTTCAGGGATCCATGGGGGTATCTGGACAGTGGCGTCACTAGAGTTTGCGTCACCCGGTGCGGGAGGTCAGCCTGTCACCTGCCCCCCCGATGGATCTCCTCCTCCCAAACCACACATAATAAATTACAATGCCATATGCACAAACTAGATCCAATGTTATCACTGGGGTTGCTGTTACCCCATCAACTTATGTACTTACTTGCTTACTTGCTAAGTACTTGTACTTACTTACTTTATTTAACTATAATACAGGTCATCCAACAAATTAGTAACAACAACAAAAAAAACCCCCACCGGTGGCCAATTTGATGACACACAATTAAATAAGTGTTCTAGTATTAGCTCTGATACATGGAAGTGAGAACTGATTCATACTAATGATTTTTTTTAAAAAAAAATTGTGATATTTACACAAAAAGTTGTATTTTCAGTTTTTAGTTTTTTGGCCATAGGTTTTGATAAAGATACGACACCAGGTTTTTTGATTGAATTCCTTGTGAAATTCTGCATCCAATGGTATGTAACATGGTGGTGTTATTCCATAAAACCGTGATTTTAAAAAAATCACAATTTTTGCATTAAAAGTTTTATTTTTGGTTTTTAGTTTTTTGGCCATAACTTTTGATAGATCGAAGATATCACATTCCGGTTTTTTCCCATTGAATTCCGGGTGAACGTCCACATCCAATAGTGTATAGCATGATGGTATTATCTTTTAAAAAGGTTTAGGCAGAAGGTTTAGTCGAGAGGGTTAAAGCCTCCGTTTGCCGGAAGATAAGATCTGAAGGTCGCCAGTTCGACAACACCGGAAGTCTCCGTTAGTGGCAGACCTTGAGAAGTGTGACTGATAAGAGCTGTCTCCAGCTGCCTGTGAGAGGGGAGTTGTGCTGGGCCAGCTGTTTCTTTGGTGGGAGCAGAGAAGCCATTTATCAGCCAGTAGGAAGGCAAGCGTGTGGCCAGGAAGAAGGACTAAACCATATAAGTTCCATCTGTATGTTGCTTGTAGATATTGAAAGATAGAACTTCTTTTCAAGGGGAGGGGAGCCGGGACTTTTTGAAGCTGCCCTCCTGACGTACCAGGCGTAAGCAGGCTTTGGTGTGGGGAAGCACCCAAGGGTGCCGTCTGGAGTGGTGCCGCCCCTTAGCCCCTTCCACAGGTTCCTGCCTTATTCTCCTCAGCCAGCCTTGGCTTCAAGGCTGCTGCCCCCATGCCAATTTTCAACTTCCCTGGCAATTTTGAATAACTCCACCTCGCCTAGCCGCGGAGACCAAGGAAAGGCTTTTGCCGCTGTCTCTCCAGTCCAGAGCGTTTCACTGGCGCTCTGGGCATGAGGCTTCTTTGGGAGACTGTCCCCATCGCTATTGGAGCTGCAATTGGGGTGGGGGGAATTCTTCGCTTTCTGTTCTGTAGGTGCCAGGTGCTGTACAGAACTGGCTGGGTCTGCCCACTCGTCGCTGACGTCGTCGCTGGCTAGGAACCAGCCACGGGTAGACCTGGGCTTGGCCAGCCTCTGGCTTATGACGTCACTTCCGGTGGGCGGGTCCTGACACATGCCAATCAAAAGTGAGTTCCTGTTCTTAAATCATTTAGATGCCACCGCTGATTGCACTCTAAATTGCTGGCGCAAGTCCAAGTGGATCCATGCCAGATCTGGTCCAGGAAAGGGGCCAGGACAAGGTGCTGGTGCATGCTGCTGATCCTGCACCTCTCCCAGGACCTGATTCACCCTTCCCCACCATTCCCTCACTCTGTTCTACCCCTTTCCCACCCTTACCCCGCCCCTCCCTTGTTGCAGAGCTTAACTGCCCCAGTGAGCACTGGGTCCTGCACTGGAACCAATAAGACAGTGCAAGCATCCCCATGCCAACTCCAGCACTGTCACTACATGCTTTTTGGCACATTTGTGACAGTCTGAGCTGGAAAAGCATTGTCAGCAGTCAGTTCGTAAGGCTACAATCCTATTCACACGTACCTGGGAGTAAGGCCCATTGATGACAATGGCATTTTCTTTTGAGTAAATATGGATAGGCTTGGGCTCTTTGTGTGTGTGTAAGAGTGCAATCTAGGCTGGCACAGTTATGCTAGCAAAGTTTGGCCAGCACAAAGTTTGGCTGCAAAGCGTGTTTCGAACACTCTTGGAGTCAGAGAGGATGGTGCACTCTGTGTGCTGGCCTCTCTGACTCGGGCAGCGCAATCCTAGCGTGCCCCTTGCATCGACGCGACATCATCGCGTTGACACAAGGGGTGGAATGCCAGCGCGCGGGCGCCGAGCAGCACCCCCACATTGGCACTGCATCTCTGCTTGCAGCGTTGGCTTCAGAGCGCCGACGGAGCGCCTCCCTTGCGCCGACCGAAGATGGTCGGCACAAGGGATTCTCTGTCCCGTTTCTGGACGGGGATTGATGGGATGGGGGGAGGCGGGAGGGGGGACTTGGGCGGGACCAGGGCAGGCTTGGGAGGTGGTCGAACGCCCACCTCCTAATCTCGTCAGCGAGGCCACATGGCCCTGATTCAGGCCACACGGTCTCCTTGGATCTGCGCCCTCTCTTTAGTGGGCGCAGATCCGAGGAGCACATAGAGGAGGCTGGAGCCTCCCCTACGGTAAGGGAGTGCATGCTCCCTTGCCGTAGGGAGGCTCCAGCCTGTCCTGAACAGTGTTGGTTTTGGCACTGGCCGGCCAGCCTTACTAATCCAGCGCTGTTTAGGATTGTACCCTGAGAGTGGTCCAAACATAGTTTGCAGTGTCCATTATGCCAGCCAAACTTTGCTGGCCTAACTCCAGGTTAGGATTGCACCCTGTGTGTGTGTGTGTGTGTGTGTGTGTGTGTGTGTGTGTGTGTGCGCGCGCGCGCGCATGTGTGTGTGTGCGTGTGCATGTGCATGTGTGCGTGTGTGCGCGTGTGCATGCACACCAGCAAATTATGTTCCTGGGGTCACATCTTGCAAAGACCCAATGGCAATTCATCTAAGGCCAGATTGAAAAAGCATATAGAGTTTTGATGAGCAATACAAAAATGAAGCTAACCTTTCCCTTCTTATCTAATTACATTTATATTATAAGATCAAATAAAAGTTTTATACCCTGCATTGCAGACGTGGGCCTCGGCAGATGATCTTAAATTATCCGCGCTTTCAATGAGTTCATTTGACTGAGGGCATTTCAACCAGGCTTTAATTAAGATCGAACCATACGTCGTAACAAGTGCACAATTTGATGGCAACCTCTTCTGGCTGCACTGATCTAAGCTGACAGAAATGAGAATCCAATCTGAAAGATTTTCCACATCAAGGTTTGGGTCCCGGAGTTTGGTGGGAAAGGGTCAGGAGTCAAGGAATTATTATTACATGATGCCCTTCTCAGTTGTTTCCCTTCATCTCAAAGCGATTTTCTAGCTCTAGTCTGGTTAATGGTCTGCAGACTATTCTGATGAGTGGGGAAAAGTGCTGTCTTCAGGGATGGACTCTATCAGCCCGATCCAGCAATCAGTTCGCACAGGCAAGAGGGGATTCAGTGCATGTGGATCGGCCACTCTCCAAGCCTCTGCGACGAAGAGGTGCTGAATTGATGGGGGTCACCATACCCCAAACCTGCCCATTACCACCCCTGGTCTGCCACCTACACAACCATGTCACCTTGTACGCTAATTCTCTTCTCATGCACTGAGGACAAGTGAGCAGAGGACCAGGGCAACAGTGACCCACCTCTTTGGGAGGTGCTGGAGACAAAAGCTGTGGGGCAGACCCAGAGTGATCCTGTTTAGTTCAGATTGCCTCCCACCCAAGACAGCCATCAAAATAGAATCACCCACTTCTGCCACTTCCAGGACGTCTAGTCGAGAGGGTAAAAGCCCAAAGATAAGATCCGAAGGTCGCCAGTTTGAGAACACCAGAAGTTTCCGTGAGCAGCAGACCTTGAGAATGCGGCTAATAAGATCTGAGCTGAGCTGTCTCTGGCTGCCTGTGAGAGAGGAGTTGTGCTGGGCCAGCTGTTTCTTTGGTGAGAGCAAAGAAACTGTTTATCAGTTGGCGGGAAGGCGATCGTGCGGCCAGAAAGAAAGACCGGACTATGAACGTTTCATTGAATGTAGTAGTTCTTGAAAGATAGAACCTGTTTGTGATTTGTAAAACCCCTCGGAGTTAGAAAAGCCTGCCTATGTAAACCGCCTTGAATTAAAGTCAAAGGAGCAATCTAATGACCAAGAAAGGCGGTATATAAATACTGGTATTATTATTATTATTATTATTCCTTCTTGACCATCTGACCACTGCTTCAAATAACTAGACGAGGTACAATCCTAACCAACTTTCCAGCACTGGGGTGCACAGCCTTCCGAGCCCTCAGTACACCTTCAGCCCTCAGTACACCTTCACCTCAGTACACCTGGAGGTCTGGTGGATCCTTGACCCATGGACTTGTTCATCCATGGGTTTTGGCATCCACATGGATTTTGGGAATAGACCCCCCCCCGTGGATGCTGAGACAGGACTGCACTGAGATAAATGGTTGAGCTTTTAGGATTAATTTTGTAACCGCTAGAACATCTTGAATTCTGGAGTCTCTCATCAGGGAACTTCAGCATGCCTTTGCTGTTCTGTTCAGCTATTGACATCACTTCAGGGGCATAGCTGAAGAAGAGCAGGGGGGTGCAATTGCACCGGGCAAGAAGCTTTGGTGGGGGGGGGCAACAAGCTGAGCTTGACACTAGTGGCCAAAATGGTGAAAACCTCAGTATGTATAAATAATACCATCACACATTATTATACAGCATTGGAAAGGTAATTTAATACAGAATGCAATGACACAAACCAGAGCGTAATATCTGTACTCTATCAAATGTTATAGCCAAAGAAAAATAAAACTGTAATGTAAAAAGCGCTGGCTTTGATAATGTTTGTAAAGTGGACAAAGGAAAGGGAGGAACCATGTACACCATCCTAAGCTCCTTGGACGAACGGTAGTATAACAATGTGAAAAATATGAATGAATGAATGAATGAATGAATGAATGAATGAATGATTTTGTCATATGAGCAGTGGTGGAATCTACCTGCGCTAACAACCGTAACGCAGGAAGTAGCTACTGGGACGCACGGTCGATTGGCAGTTCCTCTGCGCGTCCTCGCTTCCCCCGCGGTCCGCTGCCTGCCTGCCTGCCTGGCTGAAACCTCCGGCTGCGGGCGTGCAGGGCGCAGGCGCGGCCAGGCCCATTCGCGTATTGCAGGGGCGCGGAGCGTCCTGGCTACATGACATCACTGCATATGAGGGATTTTAAAAATTTATGGGCCTGTGTGTGAAATGACCTAGCTATGCTACTGTTGGGGGTAACCAGAGGCGTCATTCAGGTACTCCGTTCCGCTAGTTCCGCGGAGGTCCCGGGCCGCGCCGCCGCTTCAGAGGACGGGCGAGCTGCTGCTGGGCCTGCCCGCCCTCCCTTGTGTCCGGAATCGCTCTAAAATGGAGCGATTCCGGCGCAGTGAGGCTGGGGGGGGGGCGTGGCAGCCCTCCGCCATAGGGGCGGAGGGCTGTCAATCATACGAGCATTCTGGTAGTTGGCGCGCTCGGATGACATCACTGGGGGTAACTGTAGGTTTGGGGGCAGCTGGCAGGGACTCACTGCTGGGGGGAGAGGATGCAGGTTTCCCCCATTTTCCTTTTTTTAAAAAAGCCCAGGCGTGCTGCCACTTCCTGTTGTGACATCACTTCCTGTGGTTACATCACTTCCTGGACATCATTTTGTCCTGGGCACTGGACGACACTTTCATTAGCTACACCTCTGCCTCACTTCAAAGTTATGTGCCGCAAAAGACCTCACAACTGACCCATTCACCTCCGCTTTTATTTGCTGTTTTTCTGGATTCCACCGCTGTGCCGCCTCTCCTCCCCCCCCCCGAGTGAAAAGTAGAAACAGGCGAGGTTGGATAGTGGCGCAAATCAATATGGAGCACTGCTGGTGCAAAAAATTCAGATCAAGTTGCTGATAAAAAATAGTCACTCAATTATAGATCATAGAATTGCTTTTCCGTACTTTCAGCTTTCTGCTTAGTATGATATAATATTCACACTCTGCTCTCTAATCCATCACTCAGTTGTCTCTTGGGAGTCACCACTCTTGTTAGATCAAATCAATGTAATCTGGGAGATGCTGCGCGGCTTTTTTCCCAGAGTAACTGTGATGCATGTGCCAAGTCATTCGGTGCCTAGTGCTTTTTTTCTTTTCTTCTTTTTTCAGTTATCTATATATTTTATTTGCACTTTTACTGACTGGGCTGGAAACATTTTTAAAGTGGCTTACTTTAAAATGGTGGTGCTTAAAGCTGACTGCACACAAGCAGGAGAATGTGCAAAATAAATGCACATTTCATTTTTTTTGTCCATGACATGGGCATTTACCATGACGGGCAGCCCAATCCTAACTTGCGCTGGAATAGGCCAGCCGGCACAGCTGGGCTGCATCCTAAGCATGTTAGGAAGCAGCAGCAGCAGCTCAGTAAGGATATGGTCCAACAGCCCCCGTCTCCACCCATGGTACCACCCTGTTACACCTCTGGCACACCCTTGGTGCAGTCCTGCACTGGTAGAGCTACACTGATGCTCAACCGGTGCAGCTTGACAGGTGCAGTGGCGCCCATGCCAGGTGCGAGGGAGTGGCCACAGAATTCAGGTAGCCTGTTGTCTTGTGTGCTCCCTGGGGCGTCTGGTGGGCCACTGTGAGATACAGGAAACAGGGTTAGATGGACCTTGGCCTGATCCTTTGGGGCTGCTCCTGTGTTCCTATGAGTCCATGTCTGAAGGGAGCATCTTGTTCTGGTGTCTGTCAAAGAGAAATGCTGTGGAGAATCTTGACTGGCCACCAGTGTGTTTACTTCAGGATTCACCTCAGAATGCCAGGTGCAGGGGAGTGGCCACAGGATGCAGGCAGCCTGTTGTCTTGTGTGCTCCCTCAGCCACTGTGAGACACAGGAAAGCTGGACTAGCTGTGTCTTTGGCCTGATCCAGTGGGACTCTTCCTATGTTCCTTCATGTCTGAAGAGGAGCATCTGCTTTGGGTGGCTGTCAAAGAGAAATGCTGTGGAGAATCTTGACTGGCCACCAGTGTATTTACCTCAGGATTTACCTCAGAATGCCAGGTGCAAGGGCATGCAGGCAGCCTGTTGCCTTGTGTGCTCCCTGAGGCATCTGATGGGCCACTGTGCAATACAGGAAGCTGGACTAGGTGGGCCTTTGGCCTGATCCAGTGGGGCTGTTCCTATGTTCCTATGAGTCCATGTCTGAAGAGGAGCATCTGGTTCTGGTGTCTGTCAAAGAGAAATGCTATGGAGAATCTTGACTGGCCATCAGTGCATTTACCTCAAGATTTACCTCAGAATGCCAGACACAATGGAATGGCCACAGAATGCAGGCAGCCTGTTGCCTTGTGTGCTCCCTGAGGTGTCTGGTGGGCCACTGTGAGATACAGGAAACTGGACTAGATGGGCCCTTGGCCTGATCCAGCAAGGCTTTTCTTATGATTCATAATAACAGTTCCAGGTCTGTCTTTTAAACAAAGAATTAATTAGAAAGAGCTTGGCACAAGCCACCAGTTCTGAGTTATAAACGGAAAACAGATTTCGTTGCTCTCCAGGTTGGTCTGCGCTTTAAAAGGGGAGCTAACGAGCAATCATTTTGTACACTACAAAATAGTTGGACACACACCGAATGGCAAACAATGCACAAGAGTGAAAATCAGACACCTCCGCAAACGATCTCAGAACCATGGGTTGGCTAATATTTGGAAAGGTGCTTTAGAAAGAAAGGGGGAAAGTTCACACATCCCAAAATGAGTACACAAGCGACACGCCTTCTGTTGCAAAGATAGCCGACAGATTGTTTATTGTACAAGCCATTGGGCCATATGACAATCAAAGAGCAATGCAAAAAAAATCGTTTTGGCAAATACTGTGCAAAAAAAAAAATCACGCTAATTACAGCACCAATAAGAGTCCAACAGATAACAAGCAAGGAGTTATCATCAATACAAATCACCCCTGTTGAGAGTACCAGATTCTTTTGCACCATTTTCCCGGAGTTCCAGCTGTGAGGTATGCAAATTCTGCCATTCTGCTGGTTATAAATGTGCCTGTCCCATTTAACAGCTACTCAGTCTTGTGCAAGACAGGTTGCTGATGGATATTTTTTTGAAAGAAATGCCAAATACCTTGCTCTGGGGGGATGCTGTAAAGGCCGTGGCAGAAGGTGGGGAGTCAAACCCTCAACTCTGAAGCACGCATTAATATGAAGCTTGTCTGTCTTTTAAATGGCTGCTGTGAGCGATGGGGATATGAGTTTATCATCCCGGTTCTGTGGCAGGCACAGAAGGCCCGAGAAGCCTGCGTGACGGGTTTGGAGGAGCAATATCACTTTGGGGGAAAAAAGGTTGCATGAGTGGCTTCTCTCATGCATCCTTGAGACATACAAAATTATTTTGAGACATACAAAATTATGCACGGAAGGGATAGAGTCAATAAAGGGATATTCTTTTCCCTCTCTCAAAACACCAGAACCAGGGGGCATCCGCTAAAACTGAGGGTTGGGAGAGTTAAAACAGATAAAAGGAAGTACTTTTTTACCCAGCGGGTAGTTAATCTGTGGAACTCTTTGCCACAGGAGGTGGTGATGGCATCTGGTCTGGATGCCTTTAAGAGCGGATTGGACGGATTTCTGGAGGAAAGGTCCATCGTGGGCTATAGGCCATGATGGATTGTGCAACCTCCTTACAAAGGTTATGGGCTACTGGTACCGGGTGCAAGGGAGTGGCAACAGGATGCAAGCATCTTGTTGTCTCATGCCTCCCTGGGGCACCTGGTGGGCCGCTGTGAGATACAGGAAGCTAGACTAGATGGGCCTTTGGCCTGATCCAGCGGGGCTCTTCTTATGTTCTTATGTTCACTCTTGTGAGGAAAGGCTGCAGCGTTTGGGGCTCTTCAGTCTAGAAAAAAGGCTTCAGTCTAGAAAAAAATGTCCCTCGAGGGGGGACATGATTGACAGAGCAATCCTATACTGCACTGGAATGGCAAGGCCGATGGCCTGCGCCGTATCCAGAGCAGTATAGGTGAGGCTGGAGCCTCCCCATGACAAGGGCATGTTCATGCCCTTACCATAGGGGAGGCTCCAGCCTCACCTATGTGCTTCTCGGATCTGCGCCTCCTAAATAGCAGGTGCAGGTCCAAAGAGACCACGTGCTCTGAATCGGGGCCTCGCGGCCTTGCCGTTAGGGACCCCCGCTAGGCACCCCCATCCATAAAAACAAGACTCGGATCTTGGCAAAAGTTTAAGCAGCTTTTATTTCAGCTAGCGCTTAGCTGGGTGTCTGAAAGGGAGTGTTCTCTCAAAACTTTCAGAGACACTGTACAAGTGATAAGTTCCTCTTCATATTGAAGTTGCGCACCTCCCATGAGTAATGATTATCTTTAGCACAGTACATAATAGTTCAGCATTTTGCATTACATGTTACACTTGTTACTGCTTCAGCAAAAATCTGGGCCAGACTTAGCTGGGTCTGCGGTAGCTGGGTCTGCGGTTTATGATTTAACTTCCTTTAGCAAAGGTCATTTGTTCAGTCAGCAGTCTAAAACTGTCACTTTATGTGCTAAGTTCACTATATACAAAGCTCAAGGGGTGACACAAGGGACAAGGTTCCTGAACTTTTATGGCTGTGAGAGCTGGACCATAAGAAAGGCAGAGCGCCGAAGAATAGATGCTTTTGAGTTATGGTGTTGGAGAAGACTCTTGAGAGTCCCCTGGACTGCAAGGAGATCCAATCGGTCAATCCTCCAGGAAGTCAGGCCTGATTGCTCCCTGGAAGGACAAATCCTGAAGCTGAAGCTCCAATACTTTGGCAACCTCATGAGAAGAGAGGACTCTTTAGAAAAGACTCTCATGCTGGAAAAGATGGAAGGCAAAAGGAGAAGGGGGCGGCAAAGGATGAGATGGTTAGATAGTGTCACCGAAGCGATGAACATGAAATTGGGCAAACTCCGGAAGCTAGTGGAGGACAGGGAGGCCTGGTGTGCTGTGGTCATTGGGGTCGCGAAGAGTCGGACACGACTTAGCGACTGAACAACAACAACAACAACATTTCTTTAATCATAATACCCAAAAGCACAGAAGCGCCGCTCTCATCACAATGGTTCTAAGATTCGGCCTTATTTTTTAAATTTTTTTTATTGATTTTATTGAACAAATGATGGGTAATAACAAGACATAAGTATGGGGTAGGAAACAAGGAAGAAAATACATTAGGTAAACATGATAAAGTACATCTATTCAATCTTTTTCCTTCTCTAAAATTATTATCTAATCATCAACATCCTGGGTTTAGTTTATCTTTTTGTTATAATATTTCTTGCACAAATTTTTATGCATAACTTCTGAACTTTTCTTATCATATTAGCTTTGTTTATCAATCCAATCATAAAATGTTTTCCAGTATTGCTTAGTTTTCTCTAAATTTCCTTCATTCAATCTTTCATTCAACACATCCATTTCTGCTATCTCATATACTTTATCAATCAAATGTTCTATCCTCGATATCTCAGTACTTCTCCGTTTTTGCGCAAATAATATCCTAGCTGTAGTTACAATATGTACAATAATATGTTCCTTTTTTACATCTTTTATATCTGGTAATACATTTAGGAGGAACATTTCAGGTTTGAAAGGAATCACACATGCTAAAATCGAAATATATAAAGAAGATTTATGCGTACCTCCTCAAAATGAGAACCGAAGACGAGATAGTAAGAATCAATGGTTCAATGGGCTAAAAAATTTGGGTATATCTTTGGAGGATTGGGAAAAAATATGGACAACCAATATTAAGATTACAAAAGCTACATCATTTAAAGAGAATTTATATAAGATGTTTTATAGATGGCACATGACCCCAGAGAAAATAGCCAAAATGTATGAGGGGTCATCAAATAAATGCTGGAAATGTGAAGTAGCAGAAGGGACATACTATCATATTTGGTGGATTTGTCATAGAGCACTAGATTTGTCCATCAGAGGGCAGAACACTTTCTGGTTCAGGGATGTGGGGGGAGGACAGGGAGGCCTGGCGTGCTGTGGTCCATGGGGTCGCGAAGAGTCGGACACGACTTAGTGACTGAACAACAACAACACTTCAGAGTACCGGGTCAAGGGAGTGGCAACAGGATGCAAGCATCTCATTGTCTTGTGTGCTGTCTGAGGCACCTGGTGGGCCACTGTGAGATACAGGAAGCTGGACTAGATGGGCCTTTGGCCTGATCCAGCAGGGCTCTTCTTATGTTCTTATGTTCTTAATGTGGAAGCTCTTTAGTTGCTGGAGATACATGTGTGGAGCAGTAGTGTATCTACCTGTTGGGGGGCGTGTTAGGTTTTGCAGGTGCTGCAAAGTGCCATGGAACTGGCCCTTCCCATTCAACGTTGGAGCAATTGTGGACAACGACAGCAATCAGAAACCTCAGGTACCCCCCCACCTCATGTCAATGCTGCGCAGTAGGTGTGTCCTCTCAGGTGATCTCATCAGGAGGGGGCGCGGTAGTTTTCCTGGCAGATGAACTGCATGGAACATCTGCAGGTCTTGGTGTTGACACCAATAGGCAGGGTCATGCAGCAGTGGTGCACTGGGGGATTGGTTAACACAAGACACTGTGTGGGAAAGCTGTGTCCTTGGCAGGAGGTTTAGTCGAGAGGGTTAAAGCCTCCGTTTGCCCGAAGATAAGATCTGAAGGTCGCCAGTTCGAGAACACTGGAAACTTCCGTGAGTGGCAAACCTTGAGAATTGCGACTGATAAGAGCTGCCTCCAGCTGCCTGTGACAGAGGAGTTGTGCTGGGCCAGCTGTTTCCTTGGTGGGAGCAGAGAAGCCGTCTATCAGCCAGCAGGAAGGCAATCGTGCAGCCAGAAAGAAGGACTAGACCTCGAAAGTTCCATCTGTATGTTGTTGTAGTTCTTGAAAGACAGAACTTCTTTGTAATTTGTAAAAACCCCTTTGGGGTTTAGAGAAATAAAGCCTGCCTATGTAAACCGCCTTGAATTAAAGCCAGAGGAGCAATCTAATGACCAAAGAAAGGCAGTATATAAATACTACTACTACTACTACTACTACTACTACTACTACTACTACTACTA
>JAJKFI010000017.1:6646985-6683065 GCA_029204185.1 Lerista edwardsae | reverse complement strand
TACTACTACTACTACTACTACTACTACTACTACTACTACTACTACTACTATTATTATTATTATTATTATTATTATTATTATTATTATATTTTACCCTCATGGAACTTATTATATTTTACCCCAAAAGCACAGAAGTGCCACTCTCATTGCAATGGTTCTAAGATTCGGCCTTATTTTTTAAATTTTTTTTATTGATTTTATTGAACAAATGATGGGTAATAACAAGACATAAGTAAACCTCCCCGCGGCAAGGAAATGTTTGCTCCCTTACCGTAGGGGAGGCTCCAGCCTCCCCTATGTGCTCCTCAGATCTAAACAGCAGGCACAGATCCAAGGAGACCGCGTGGTCCAAATTGGGGCCATGCAGCCTCCATAGTGGGTATAGGATTTGGCTGTATGGTTGAATCCTGGACCCGCCCCCATCCCCCCCACCCCCGTCAATCCCTGAAACGTCAATCCCTGAAAGTCCTGAAACGGGACAGAGCCTCCCTTGCGCCGACAGGCTTCAAGCGTCGGCTTGAGAGCTGTAGTGCCGATGCGGGGGTGCTGCTCAGAGCCCCCGTGTCAGCGCTACGTCCGTCACGTCAACGCTATGATGTAGTGCTGATGTGACGGGGAGCGTAGGATTGTGCTGCGAGTGGTTCCCACGGCAACATTCCAGTTAGAACCTGGGAGGGAGCTGCTGGGAGAGCTTCTCCACGGACTGTGCAGGAGAGAACATCTTGCAGAACAGCTTAGCCTTCAGTCACTCTAGGAAGTGCTTCCTTTGCTGCAGTCAGTTGCTTTACAAGTCATCTGAAAAGCCGCAGGGAAGGGCTCTAATCCAGACTCTGCTTCTGGTTCCTGCAAATCGGTCTCCTTTCATATTTCCAACCTCTTTCTTGATTCCTGCAGCACAAAACCCAACTTGGCCGCTCTCATTATTATCTTTTTTTTGTCAAAATAAAAATGCTCTCCCACTTGTTAAATTCATGGCTCCTTTGATGCGCTCTGATTTCATGGCAGAGCGAAAGCTTGGATGGAGCTGGTATACTGTAGCTGCCTTCTCCATTTGAGGAATTAATGGACAGCCTGGGCAATAATGGCACATCTGTAATTGCAGTGCCAATTTTATCCCCCCGATCATTCTGAGCCCTGCAGTTATAGAGCATCTTGGTTGCGTCTTGAACTGTCACTTAGGAATCTGGCAAAGCAAAAGCCTGCAGGACCGCACAATATTTTACCACCGAAGTGAACAGTTAGAAAAATAGGAGAGGTAATAGGCAAAAAATCAGATATCTTTTAATATTTCTTTTGAGATGGTTTCTTTCAAGCCCATGTGCAATGGAGCACTGGCTGAAATAAAATAAGGCTCATAAAAGTGCCTATAAAAATGTCTTCCAAACTCATCGTAGCTCACAGTGCCGAAAACGATAACGGAAATAATTTTTTTCCCCCCAAGTGAAGCCCCTAATATGTGTCATGTACAGGATTCGTCTTGGCATATGGCTAGATTAGGATTTGGGAAGAAACAGAATGCTCAGAGGAGGCACATTGCTCCATTGCACATTAAGGTTGAATTGGAGTGCGCCCCAACTTCTCTGTACCATCCAGAGGCTGAGAAAATGGAGGGGAGTATTTGGGGGGGGGGGTTACCTGCAGTAGAAGAGACATGGTGGCACTGCCGGTTAAAACGCTGTTGCTGAGCTTGCTGACCGGAAGGTTGGCAGTTTAAGACCATGCAACGGAGTGAGCTCCTGTCACTTGTCCCAGCTCCTGCCACCCTAGCAGTTTGAAAGCACATACAAAAAATGCGAGTAGATAAATAGGGACCACTTCAGTGGGAAGGTAACGGTGTTCTGTGCGCTATGGCATATAGTCATGCTGGCCACATGACCACGTAAACTGTCCTTGGACAAACGCTGGCTCTTTGGCTTAGAAACGGAGATGAGCACCGCCCCCTACAGTCGGTCATGACTAGACAATTCATGACTAGACCTTTACCTTTTACCTGCAGTGGTAATACCAACTGGCGGTCACCATCTTTGTTTCCAAGAAGTCCCCTGGGAATGATGTGATATGATGTGATTACCCCTGCTAACTGGGCAAGAGGCACTTTTTCAAGTGGGGTTCCTCTTATATTTAGCCAAGGGAGAGCAATTGTCCCTCTTCACCCTGCACAGTGTCTTTTCTAGTGACTGTGGCTGGTGGTGGTCTGCCTTTTTTAAAAATTGTGAGCCCCTTTGGGACAGGGAACCATTTAACTTTATTATTACTATTTGCCTGTAAACCGCTTGTGAACTTCGTGTTGAAAAGTGGTATATAAGTACCTGTTGATTGATTGATTGATTGATATGATAACATTGTATCTCTCCCAGGGGACCCCTGTCTCAAAACACCAGAACCAGGGGGCATCCGCTAAAACTGAGGGTTGGGAGAGTTAAAACAGATAAAAGGAAGTACTTCTTTACCCAGTGGGTAGTTAATCTGTGGAACTCTTTGCCACAGGAGGTGGTGATGGCATCTGGTCTAGATGCCTTTAAGAGCGGATTGGATGGATTTCTGGAGGAAAGGTCCATTGTGGGCAATAGGCAATGATGGATTGTGCAACCTCCTTACATTGGTGGTGGGCTACTTCAGAGTACCGGATACAAGGGAGTGGCAACAGGATCCATGCATCTTGTTGTCTCATGCCTCCCTGGGGCACCTGGTGGGCTGCTGTGAGATACAGGAAGCTGGACTAGATGGGCCTTTGGCCTGATCCAGTGGGGCTCTTCTTATGTTCTTATGTTCTTATGACTTGTGGATGTAAACGTAGCAGCTGCCAGTTGGCCATGCAGTCTCCATGAATCTACTGGCAATGCCAAAAAAGGCCAGCTGAGGGCACTCCAGCAGAAGTGTAGCCAGGGACGGTGGCACAGTAAGTATGACAGGTGCTGCAATGCGCCATATGAGAGACCTCTGCCCTTCGCCTTCAGAGCCATTTGGGGCAGTGAAGGCAGTGTGCATGGGAATGGCTCTGACAGCAAGAGGGAGGGGCCACTTCCATTGTGCAATGTGGCACCTGCCATACTTACTTCGCCGCTCCCCCTCTGGCTCCCCTTCTGCACTCTGATTGGCAGTGGTGGAGAGCATCTTTTAGGCAGAGAACCTCAGTCTCTGGCAGTACCTCCAGGTAGGGCAGAGAAGAATTCCTGTCTGAGGATGCAACCCGATGCTGCGCCAGAACAGGCTGGCCGGTGGGCCTGCTCTGTACCCAGCACAGCATTGGAGCGCACAGGAGCACATTCATGCTCTTACACCAGGGGAGGCTCCTGCCTCCCCAATGGCTTCCTTGGATCTGCACCTGCAAAATCATGGGTGCAGGTCAGTGGTGTCATCTAAATGATTTAATAACAGGTACTCACTTTTGATTGGCACGTGTCGGGACCCGCCCACCGGAAGTGACGTCATAAGCCAGAAGTGAAGTCGTGGCAGGAAGTGACATTTTTGAGGCCTCAGATGATTTTAAACTGACCCAACAGTTGCAACAGTATTCCACAGCACCCCCAGAACATGTGAAGGAGGCCTGGCATCATGTTAAAACCCCAGAGCAACTCATTTCTCAGTGGCAAGGAAAGGCTCCGCTCGCTGCCTGCCTGCCTGCCTGGCTCTGAGAACATGCAGGCAACTCAAACATGCAGGAAATTCAAATGTTGCAGAGGGCAGAGTCGACGAGTGGGCGGGCGAATGAGCGGGGCCAGCTGTAATCCTAGAAACAGGTACTTGTGTACCCCCGCGTACCCCCTGCATGACATCACTGGTGCAGGTCCAAGGAAGCAATGTGGCCCGAATCAGGCGTGCGTGACCAGGGCCGAGGCCTTGGATGAGGCCTAAGAGCCTTTTGTCACCCCCGCGCTCACCACCTGGTGCGGCCCACATGCCCACATCCCTAGCAACACCAGGGGACCAGGAAGTGATGGGGAGGTAAAGGTGTTTTATACTTACCTGTTCTGCTGTTGCCTGGACCCCAATAGGCTTACTCTGATCTACACCAGCTCTTTGGCTGGCATAAACTGAGGGCACAATCCTAACCTGGAGTTAGGCCAGCACAGTTAGGGCAGCAAAGTTTGGCCAGCACAAGGGACACGGTCAAGTATGTTTGGAGCACTCTCTGAGTCAGAGAGGCCAGCACACAGACGTGCACCGTCCTCCCTGACTCCCAGAGTGTTCCAAACGCACTTTACGGTGGCCATTGTGCCGGCCAAACTTTGCTAGCCTAACTGTGCTGGCCTAACTCCAGGTTAGGATTGCATCCTGAGTTGGTCCTAGGGAGTGTGTGTTGAGGGGGGGCAACCGGTATTCCTAGGCGGTCTCCCATCCAAGTACTAACCAGGCCTGACCCTGCTTAGCTTCCGAGATCAGACGAGATCAGGCGCATTCAGAGTAGTATGGCCGCAGACTTTTATGACTATATGCCAAGGTGCACAGAATGCTGTTACCTTACCACTGAAGTGATACCTATTTATCTACTTGTATTTTTTTAAAATGTGCTTTCCAACTGCTAGGTTGGCAAGAGCTGGGACAAGCTGCAGGAGCTGGTACAAGCTACAGGAGCTCACTCTGTCGTGTGGTCTCAAACTGCCAACCTTCCAGTCAGCAAGCTCAACAGCTCAGTGGTGTTTTAACCAGGGCCCAGCCCTTCTTGTTATCTGAATGAGCAGACAGTGAAGCTAGTGGGTGGGGTTAGCGGTGACGTAAATATACCCAAAACAATCCTCATTCCAATTATTTCAAATGGGTTTTTGCATGATGTTTCGGACTTATTTGTTTACTCCTGAAGTAAAAACTCACGAAAATAACGTGTGATCGTGGACAAACATCATTGGTAACCGCATTATGAGTTAATATGCAATTCCAAGGTTTAATTCCGCAGAATTATATTACTGAACACACCGGACGAAATGCCGCTTGCTGTCTATTTAAACTCGGATTGCACTGCTTTGACAGGCTTATTTTTCGAAATCTACACAACCAAAAATAAAGTGTGAACGGGAAGGAAAGAAAAAAAGGGGAGGGTGGGCAAAAATTAGATAAATATATAGGAAAATTACATTAAAATCTCTCAATGTATAACACAAGTAGTTGTCAATAGGAGAGTAGTTCTTTTTCACTTCTAGGCTATTAAGTGTATTTTTTTAAACTTCTACACTCACCCCCCCCCCCCCATAAAACAAATTCTGTTAATGTTCGGAATTTCAAAAATATTACAGTAGAAAATGGAAGGCGGGAAAAAAATGTGTAAACGGGAAGGGGGAAAAAAGGAGGGGGGAATTTTTATTTATTTTTATTTTATTTCTTCATATCTACTTCAGTTTGTGACGGGCTGCATACTTTATGAAGTAATATTTTTCTGTAGCAACGAATCACAATGATTTTAAGTACCTGTGGAAAGTAATCCCATTTTTCGTCCAGCGATTCGCGCACCCGTATGCAGAACACGCAGGCATGATTAGAAACGTTGAGATTAACTTTACCACATGGGCAGGGAGATTTTTATTCGTGACACCGCAGTGGCAATCCTCCTTCGCGGCAATGATCTGAGATATACCCATGGCTTCAAGTCTGTGACGTCATGGCCCATCCAGTGTATCTAACATCCTTGGTTTTAACCCACAGCGCCACCACGTCCCATTCTATGATGACAGCTAAAGGAGGTCTCCCATCCTGGCACTGACCAGACCTGAACCTACTTAGCTTCAGGCAAGGTTGCAGTAACAGTGCCTGCACACCACGCCCCTGGGCTTGATGCTGCTGTTGCCCCACCCCGATATCTGTCCCAACCTGACCTTGATCCTGTCCTGGCCAGTGATGCTTGCGCCAATGTCTAAAATTGGGGGGAATTTGGGAGGGCAAGAAAATGGAAAGAAATTGGAGCCCTTTGCAGAAAAAAACCCCCATGCTTGTTTCATTTGCTAGCTGCTTCATTTGTATGTTTCAAACATGTTTGGTCAGTGAATGGCATTGAAGCATCAAAGGAAGGTGGCATTTGATCAAACACTATTTGCATACGATGTTAAGGGGCTTTGCTGGTGCTCAGAAACCACCCCCAAGATGGGAGTTTAGTCTGTATTTAGCACAGCTGGGTATTGATATTGTTATTTGCATGTTAACTTCAGGGATCAAAGGACGTCTACTGTGACATGAAAGGGAAAAGGAAAGGCTCTTTGGGGACTTTGCTCTAAATAAAAGCTCTCGCTTCCAACTTTTTGTTTAACCTCTGCCTCTCAGGGGGTCATAAAACTGGAAAACATGCCACAAAGACGCTCTGCAGATCAGAGGCAACCTTTTTCAAAAAGTAGTTTAGATAAATAGCTCTGCTTGAGGTACAGAAGAAGATGCCAGCAAAGAGAAAGTTATTCTGCCTGAAATACCACACTATAGATGCGCAGGCCAAATGGAGCATCTTTTTGCAGTTGCAGTCCTACCGTTTTAAGAACATAAGAACATAAGAAGAGCCCCGCTGGATCAGGCCAAAGGCCCATCTAGTCCAGCTTCCTGTATCTCACAGAGGCCCACCAGGTGTCTCAGGGAGCACACAGGACAACAAGATGCCTGCATCCTGTAGCCACTCCCTTGCACCCAGTACCAGTAGCCCTCCACCTTTGTAAGGAGGTTGCACAATCCATCATTGCCTATAGCCCACGATGGACCTTTCCTCCAGAAATCCGTCCAATCCCCTCTTAAAGGCATCTAGACCAGATGCCATCACCGCCTCCTGTGGCAAAGAGTTCCACAGATTAACTCCCCGCTGGGTAAAAAAGTACTTCCTTTTATCTGTTTTAACTCTCCCAACCCTCAGTTTTAGCAGATGCTCCCTGGTTCTGGTGTTTTGAGAGAGGGAAAAGAACATCCCTCTATCAACTCTATCCCTTCCGTGCATTATTTTGTATGTCTCAATCATGTCCCCCCTCAGGCGCCTTTTTTCTAGGCTGAAGAGGGGGCAAATATCCTGGGCGGCACACTCCTCGAGTGGGAGGAGGATGGCGATGAGGTGGCTCACCTCTCGAAAACGTGAGCACTGTTTGGCCCAACCGCCCTCCCTTGCTCCCACACAGCTCTGAAATGGAGCCTGGCTTAGCAGAGGGGGCATGTCAGTGGGCCGTGATGGGGCAGGAGCTGCTATGGAGGCACCGAGCGATGACCCGGCCCCAGGGTGGCGTGTGGGCTGGGCACGTCACTGTCGTTCTGCATTTCAGGGCGCAATCCTAACCTGGAGTTAGACTGGCACGGTTAGGCCAGCAAAGTTTGGCCAGCGCAAGGGACACCGCAAAGTACGTTTGGACCAGTGATGTCATGCACCCACTACGCACCACTACGCGAGTACCGGTTCCTAGAAGTTGAGCTGGCCCCGCCCACTCGAAGCTGGCCCCTGCTGTTTAACCAGGGAACAGTTGAAGCAAAATATGTCTATACACATCTCTAGAAAGCAAAGCAATAGAAGTTAAATCAACACTAACCACAAGCTGAAGTTATTACAAACATGATCACATCCATGGCAACAATCATGACCTCACTTCCGGCTTATGACGTCACTTCCGGTGGGCAGACCCCGACAAGTGCCAATCAAAAGTGAGTACCTGTTCCTAAATCATTTGGATGACACCACTGGTTTGGACCACTCTTGGAGTGCACTCTCGGAGTGCACACACAGACGTGCGCCATCCTCCCTGACTCCGAGAGTGGTCCAAACGTGCTTTGTGGTGGCCCTTGTGCTGGCCAAACTTTGCTGGCCTAACCGTGCCAGTCAGGGGCATAGCTAAATATGTGCAGGGTGGTGCAATTGCACTGGGCAACAAACTCCAGGTAAGGTTAGCACTGAGCCCTCAGCCTTGCCAGTTTAGGGCTGGGGAAAGGAAAAACATGAAAGCATCGGCATTGGTGACGAAGTCCTAAAAATACACTTTTGTGTCCCCTCAAACTCCAGCAATGGGTGCTTCCAGGAAGCCATCCAAAAGTTCATTTTCCTTTCGAAGAGGAAGCCAGAAAAAGAGGAGATGTGTGATGGTTTGTAATATTCTCGTTTTAGACTGAAAACTCCTTGGGGCAGTTTCCTCCTCCTCCTTGCCTTTTGTTAATATATGTACAGGGCCAGGAAGGATAAAATCAGGCTCTTATTACCAGGATTGACTTCGCAGTCACTTTGCTTGTCACTTTTTTTTTTTTTGCTTAAACACAATGTCTTTCCATTCCAATAAGTGTTTGGCAATTTTTTTTATTTTTTTGCAAATTTTGTATTTCCCTAAAGAGAAAAAGTACAGAAAACGGTGGTATAGAGGCATAGCTAAAGAAGTGCATGGGGTTGCAACTGTACCGGGCAACAAGCTTTAGGGGGCGGGCAACAAGCTGAGCTTGACACTAGCGGCCAAAATGGTACAAACCTTGGTATGTTTAAGAACATGAAGAAGAGCCCCACTGGATCAGGCCAAAGGCCTATCTAGTCCAGCTTCCTGCATCTCGCAGTGGCCCACCAGATGCCTCAGGGAATACACAAGACAACTAGATATGTGTGTATGAATAATACCATCATGTTATATATCATTGGAAAGGTAATTTAATGCAGAATGCAATGAAACAAACCAGAGTGTTATATCTACGTTCTATATAAAGTTATGGCCAAAAACCAAATTACAAATGTGACAACACATCCTGTTGTGATGTCACTTCTAGGGCAACATTTTCACCTCTGTATCGGGCTACACTTTCATTAGCTATGCCCCTGCGGTATGTAGTTTTCTTTCATATGACTAAAAAAAATCACACCGCTACCCATTCCCTGCAAGGATTACCAGCATCCAGTTCAGCTTACAGAAGCACACACCCCTAATGTTTGATCCTCTTCCTTCGCCAGCCGATCTAATTGGTTACAATAGACAATTGAAAATGACTAAAGAAGGAGGGACGTGGTGGCACAGCGGGTTTAAACCGCTGTTGCTGGGCTTTCCAACTGGAAGGTTGGGAGTTCAAGACTGCGCGAAGGAGTGAGCTCCCATTGTTTGTCCCAGCTCCTGCCAACCTAGCAGTTCAAAAGCACCTAAAAATGAAAGTAGATAAATAGGGACTACTTTGGTGGGAAGGTAACGGCATTCCATGCGCTACGGCGTAGAGTCATGCCGGCCACATGACCACGGAAGCTTGTCCTCAGACAAAAACGCGGGCTCTACAGGATTGGAAACAGAGATGAGCACCGCCCCCTACAGTCGGTCACGACTAGACCATCCGGTCGTGGGGAAACCTGTACCTTTAAAGAAGGAGGAAGGTTGGCCTCTCTTAGGCTGCAATCTGAACCTGGAGTTAGGCCAGCACAGTTAGGCCAGCAAAGTTTGGCCAGCACTGGGGCCACCGTAAAGCGCGTTTGGACCACTCTCGGAGTCAGGGAGGACGGCAAACCTCTGTGTGCTGACCTCTCTGACTCCAAGAGTGGTCCAAATGCACTTTACAGTAGCTCATGTGCTGGCCAAACTTTGCTGGCCTTACTGTGCTGGCCTAACTCCAGGTTAGGACTGCACCCCTCGTGCCGTCACAGAAAAAGCCCTGAGTTACGTTTCCCACTTCGGAACGTCTAACAGAACCAGAGCAGGGGCTTTATTGCTAACCTACATGCAGAAAGAACTACTACTAGAGCTCAGGGCTGGGATATGGGCTGCAGCGCCCATATCTGTTTGGTCCTCATTCCCTGAGACTGGTCAATATCCATTCACCATATATCTGGTCAATATCCATTGTGGAACACTTTGCACAGGAGGTGGTGATGGCATCTGGTCTTGATGCCTTTAAGAGGGGATTAGATGGATTTCTGGAGGAAAGGTCCATTGTGGGCTATAGGCAATGATGGATTGTGCAACCTCCTTACAAAGGTGGTGGGCTACTGGTACCAGGTGCAAGGCAGTGGCAACAGGATGCAAGCATCTTGTTGTCTCATGCCTCCCTGGGGCACCTGGTGGGCCGCTGTGAGATACAGGAAGCTGGACTAGATGGGCCTTTGGCCTGATCCAGCAGGGCTCTTCTTATGTTCTTATGTTCTTATGTACCAGTTCTTCTTGCAGGAATGGGAATGACACGGTTATCCATTCAGGGTGGTTATTTTCAGTGTTCTTTCCAACGGCAAGGTCACCGGCTTTGTATGCAGCCCTGCTGAGTATGAAGAAACCATTCCCATGGTCCTTAGGTGGCCAAAGCGGCGATTGTCCTGGAGTTGGGAGGACAGGCTCATTTTCAACCTTTTTCATCTCACGGCATGCTGCCAAGGCACTAAAATGGTCAAGGCACACATCAGTTTTTTGACAAGTCACATTGGGCTGCCAGTGGAAGTCCACGTCCCCCAATGGCCCTACTAATAAATGACCCTCTCCCAAATGCCTGTGGCACACCTGAGGACCATCCGCGGCACACCAATGTGCCACAGCACGGTGGCTGAAAATCGCTAAGGTGATAACATTTTGGGTGCAGTTCTAACCTGGAATTAGGCTGACACAGGCCTGCAAAGTTTGGCTGTTACAAGAGACACCACAGATCACTTTCGGAGTCAGAGAGTCCAGTACATAGACGTGAGCCATCCTCGCTGACTCAGAGAGTGGTCCAAACATACTTTACAGTGGCCCTGGTGCCAACCAAACTCTGCTGGATTAATTGTGCCATCCTAAGGGACGTGGTGGCGCAGCAAGTTAATCCGCTATTGCTGGGCTTTCGACCGCAAGGTTGGGAGTTCGAGACTGCATGACGGAGTGAGCTCCCGTTGCTTGTCCCAGCTCCTGCCAACCTAGCAGTTTGAAAGCACCTAAAATGCAAGTCCTGGACCACTTCGGTGGGAAGGGAACGGCGTTCCATGCGCTACGGCGTAGAGTCATGCTGGCCACATGATTGGACAAAAACGCCGGCTCTACAGGCTTTGAAACGGAGATGAGCACCGCCCCCTACAGTCGGTCACGACTAGACCATTCAGTTGTGGGGAAACCTTTACCTTTACCTTTACCTCCAGATTAGCATCGCGCTCACAGTTATGCCAGCAAAGTTTGGTTGGCACCAGGGCCACCATAAAGCACATTTGGACCACTCTCGGAGTCAGGCAGGATGGCATCTGCCTGTGTGCTGGCCTCTCTTAGAGTGGTCCAAACATACTTTATGGTGTCACTTGTTTTGGCCAAACATTCTGGCCTGACTGTGCTGGCCTAACTCCAGGTTAGGTTTGCATCCTGTGGCATCTTACAAAAGAAGCCAGCCCTGCCCTTTTTTCTTGCTCAATGGCACCTGAGAAACTTGCAGAGCTGGATAAAAATAATTTAGTGCACAGTGATGTACTTAATCTGTTTTAATGTTAACACGATCATTTACTTTATGTGCCATTAAACTGAGTAACTCTGCAGAATCTGACCTCTTTCCTTAAATCATACATCTGCTTAGGAATTCCACAGTGGCACCAGATCTACTGTGTTTCCTCAAGATTTTGCTGTAAAGGTGTTTACCCCTTGCTTCAGTGGAAGGATAGTTTCATGTGCGCACATGGGTGTCATTGAAATGAAAGAAGACTTTCTCTGGGGCCCGGCAGTGTCACTCGTAAATCTGAGCATATATGAAGCTTTCCTGCTGCTGATGAGAGGGCTTCTGGTTCTGGGGCCTTGTTGTTGCTGGCTGTCCATTTTCCCGCCAAAAAGGTGCAGCCTGTTCTGAGGCCTCTGGGGCTCACAGGCCCTGTGTGAGGAATCGCTGTGGCGGCGTACCCATCTGGGAAGCTCGTCCACTCGCTCAGGTCTTTTCGGGCACTGTTGTGGTGTTGGGCTGCCCGTTTTCCCGCCAAAAAGGCATGGCCTGTTCAGTGGTGTCATTCAAATGATTTAGGAACAGGAACTCACTTTTGACTGGCACTTGTCGGGAACCTGGAACCAGCCACGGAGCCCGTTAGGATCTGGAACGCCCGTTCTGGTCCGTTCCCCCTGAATGACATCACTGGGCCTGTTCTGAGGCGTCTGGGGACAGGCCCTGCATGAGGCTCTTTTGAAAATGACCTGCCTATGCATGAATCAGTGTGGAGCGCACTAAAATGGGGCCACCAAAGAGGAAACATGGTTTATTGTTAGCAAAAGGGCACATGGCGAACCTCTGGGAATGGGTGGCCTCCTTGAACTCCTTGACAGAATATTGTTCTTCAAACTATCACTCTTTTCTGTTGCAAGGCGTGTCACGATGTTTCAGGTGCTCCATGGAACAGAAGCATGAAAATGGGATCTAGAGCACAATTCTGACTGGTGCAACAAAACCTGAGCAGTCTCCAGCTCCATAACATGAGACCTCACCATGAATCCCAGCCTCTCTTTCGGCTGCTCATTCCCTCTGTCCTGTCCATCCCAAACACACAGACTTCTCAGATTTTTCCTGCGTTTGTTCTTTTGTGTTTGCTTTTGTTCTTTTGAATTTTTGTCTAGGTTATGCCTGTTGTGTGAGTCTCCACATGTTTTTGGGACAGGGAGGATGTCCACAACCTTCCCCTCCCTGGTGGGGCTCCACGACATCCTGGTCTGACCTCCCTCCCTCCAGGTCCTGACCCATGTGCATCTGACCATTGAGCATAGCAATGCAAGTGTTCCCTGGAAGGCCAAATTACTACAATGGGGTATAAAGCCACATCTGAGAGGCTGCCAATAGCTGGACTCCCGCCATACCAAAAAGTGTTTCTCCCACCAAGAGTTGTTGTTTTTACTGTTGCCACGACTTCTATTGTGGTTCCACATTACAAGGGTTATGTTTCGTAGTTCTTCAATGGTTCAGGCTTGCACTGTTAAGGTAAAGGAGCAAAGTGGTTGCACGTGGCTGTGGAAGCCAGGAAAAAGGCAGAGTGGTTGCAGACATGGCTGGGGCAGAGCACGGCCAGCCAGGAAAAGCCTAACAAAATCTGAGAGAATTCTGGGGGGGGGGACGACCTCCCACATCATTCCTGTCTTATAAAGGATCTATACTGCTATAAGCTTGTGCTGGAACAGCAAGGCTGGTGGGCCTGCACGGTATCCAGCACACGTTTGGGAGCGGTCAGGAGCCTCCCTGGGGCAATGGCACAATTGCGCCTTGGCCCCAGGATAGGTCCAGCCTCCCCTATGGGTTCTTCAGGTCTGCACCTGCTATTTAGCAGGCGCAGAGTCGAGGATGCCACTCAGCCCAAAATCAGGGCCGTGTGACCAAGGGACGGAGGCTTGGATGTGGCCTATTGTCCGCATCCCAACTCCATCCCCTTCCTGCGATAGCATGCCTCCCAGCCCCCCTGTTACTCCTCCCCGCTCCCCAGAACTGCTCTTGCGCCATCCGAGTTCAGCAGGTGGCTGTGGGCCAGCACCCGGCATCAGCTCAACGACACCAGCGCTGAGGCAAGGGCACCGCCCAGCACCACCCTGCTGGCACTGGTGCAGTTGGGCTGACACTAGCAGCAGCATCGGCCCAACTACACCAGTGCCGGCTTAATGGTGCTGGGTGGTGCCCTTGCATCAGCGCTGGTGTCGTTGGGCTGGTGCAAGCGGCTAGCATTGGCCCAACAGCACTTTCAGGATTGTGCCCCTATTAAAGCATTGCAACATTTACCTGGGGTACAGTAAGCGGCAATCTGTTCATTGTCACCTGCTTCCAATTTGTCTATATAACTGGGGGGCAGGCACATGCTAATCTCCCATGCAAATTGGAAGCATTGCATGATGGTCTCTGCTCACATGTGGCTTTTTCAGACACTGACTCAGATTTTTGAAAGTGGAGACACAGGGATTTCAAACTGAAGGCAGCAAACGTTAAGAACCAACTACAAAAAAAACTAAGGCTAAGCTCACCATGACCTTAAAAGTTATGCCTTGGCATTGGATGCCTTGGCACTGGACAGATTCTTTGAATGGGTGGGGGAAGGTTGGCACTATGGATGCCTTCCTGACCTGTGGAGTATTGGTCTACCTGTGGCTGTTCCTAATGGGTAGATTTGGGCTCCGGAGCCCAGGTCTACCCGCACAATGTTGTGGGGCCACTGGTGCCCCCCCCTAAACAGCCCCAAGATGGTGCCCAGGGCTTGTGCCCCTGCTGCCCCCCTACATCCGCCACTGATGTGACTACCAACAGTCAAAAACCTCCAAAGATGGACAACTCCACTCCTGCCTCCCTCTCGACTGGCCGTACCTTCCTCCCCCCCAGGCCTCATGTTCCTTCCTCCTTCCCACACCTCGTGCACACTTCAGCCAGCTACCCAACACCAAAAATATTTTCAAACATCTTAGTTTTCCTCCTCCCCTCTATTGCCTCCTGCACCTGTTCTTCTGGCTGGAAGGAACAAAACGACCGTTATCCGTAAGTAACTTTCTGGCATCTCCCGGATCCCTTTTCTGGTGCAAAAGTTGCAGCAAAGTAATGAAGCGCACGCACAGATGTGAGTTGCCAGAACTGCTGACTTACTGAGAGTCAGTGGCTAAATTAGTGAGTCAGAATGAGAGTTAATGACGCGTGACTTGATTCAAACTGTCAAAACTCAAGTTAAAGTCACGAGTCACAAGTCCTTTTTTCACAACACTGCTGGTAAGTGGTGGCAAGAACTCTTCATCCCAGCCCATGCCATCAGATTCAGGGTGCAATTCTAACCTGGAATTAGAACGGCACAGGCCAGCAAACTTTGGCTAGCACAGGAGCCACCATACAGCACATTTGGATCACTCTTGGAGTCAGTGAGGATGGCGCACGTCTGTGTGCTTGCCTCTCTGACTCAAAGAGTGGTCCAAACATTCTTTACAGTGTCCCTTGCAGTGATGTCATGCAGGGGGTATGCGGGGGTACGCGAGTACCGGTTTCTAGGATTATGGATGGCCCCTCCCATTCGCCCGCCCACTCGTCGACTCTGCCCCCTGCAACGTTTGAATTTCCTGCACGTTTGAGTTGCTTGCTTGTTCTCAGAGCCAGGCAGGCAGGCAGGCAGCGAGCGGAGCCTTGCCTTGCCTTGCCACTGAAAAATGAGCTGCTCTGGGGTTTTGGAACTGTTGGGTCACTTTAACATGATGCCAGGCCTCCTTAACATGTTCTGGGGGTGCTGTGGAATACTGTTGCAACTGTTGGGTCAGTTTAAAATTGTCTGAGGCCTCAAAAAGGGCTTTTTTCATGTCCCTTCCTGCCACGACATCACTTCCGGCTTATGACGTCACTTCCGGTGGGCGGGTCCCGACACGTGCCAATCAAAGGTGAGTACCTGTTCTTAAATCATTTAGATGACACCACTGGTCCCTTGTGCCGGCCAAACTTTGCTGGCCTAACTGTGCCGGCCTAACTTCCTTTTAGGATTATGCCCTCAGCCTGCTAACTGGGCAAAGAGGCACTTTTTTCAAATGTTGCTCCTCTTATGGTGGGGAAGCTACAAAGGAGGCTGTGCAGAGTGTCATGGCAGAAGCACGTGCCTCTGAGTTCTCTTACTGGTACTTCACAGTTCAATTTCTCTCTGACTCAGGCAGAAGCTGCAAAAGCACATTTTCAGGCGGGGTTTGAAACAGAGGCAACATCATGTTGCTGTTCTAGGAGGGGGTTCCAGGCATAATTGGCTACAAGGAGGGCAGGGCAATGTCCTTTGATGGCGCCTGAGATGGAGCCTTTGATGGAGCTGGAGGAGTGGAGGCAATGGTCCAGCGGAGACATGTGGAGTCTTCAAGATAAGGATGAGGAATTTGTGTTGGAGCCAGAAGCAGACAGGAGGCCAGCCGAGGGATCTAAAGAGAAGCATCAAATGGATTGGGTGATAGGAGTCATGGAAGGTTTGAGTCGCAGGCTTCTGAACAGATGTGAATTGGCTGAGATGATCTGTTGCTCCTTAGGGCTTCCGTATCTTTCATTGGCGAAGAAAAGTCAACTTGCGTCTTTTGTACCTGCTGTTCATAAAATAATTTGGCCCTTAAGCCTTAAATGTTTATTAAGGCAGGAGGTTTAGTCGAGAGGGTTAAAGCCTCCGTTTGCCCGAAGATAAGTTCTGAAGGTCGCCATTTCGAGAACACCGGAAGTCTCTGTGACCGGCAGACCTTGAGAAGAGCTGTCTCCAGCTGCCTGTGAGAGAGGAGTTGTGCTGGGCCAGCTGTTTCTTTGGTGGGAGCAGAGAAGCTGTTTATCAGCCAGCAGGAAGGCAAGCGTGTGTTCAGAAAGAAGGACTAGACCTCGAAAGTTCCATCTGTATGTTGTTGTAGTTCTTGAAAGACAGAACTTCTTTGTAATTTGTAAAAACCCCTTGCGGGTTTAGAGAAATAAAGCCTGCCTATGTAAACCGCCTTGAATTAAAGCCAGAGGAGCAATCTAATGGCCAAAGAAAGGTGTTATATAAATACTTGCATCATCATCATCATCATCATCATCATCATCATCATCATCATCAATAATAATAATAATAATAATAATAATAATAAGAAGAAGAAGAAGAAGAAGAAGAAGAAGAAGAAGAAGAAGAAGAAGAAGAAGGCTGCAATCCTATACACTAGTGGTTCTCAAACGTTTTAGCACCACTTTTTAGAGTGGCAATCTGTCTGTGATCCACCAGAAGGGATGTCATGGCTGGAAGTGCCATCATTGTGACGCCAGAGCCTGCTGCTTTCCCGAGAATGCAGCAGTAAGATGGATGATTTCTCAGCCATTTTCCAAAAGCAAAGTGAATCAGAAAGAAAAAAAGCCTATTTACAACCTTGACACAAAGAAAACCACCACACAGCCCTCCCCCTTTCCAGCATCCCATCTTCATATATTTTCATTATGGCTACACTAGGTGCTTTGTGACCCACTTGAAATTGGCTCGCCACCCACTGGTGGGTCCCGACCCACGGATTGGGAACCACTGCTATGGGAGTATGCCACTTTCATGGGAGTAAGAATCATGGAATGCAATAGGACATACTTCTGAGTAGTTACAAATTGCTGTGTACTTGGGGAGCCCCATCCGGGCCCCAGAAACACAGTGGTAGCCAAACAGCTATTTCGCTCTCACATAGCATTTGTGAGTGTGTTCATACTACAAATCTGTATTTCAAGGGGCAAATGTAAGCTTAGCTTTTGCATTCATTTTCATGGGGATGAAAATGAGGCTACAAAAATTAGAATATGAAGTCTGCTATAATGTGACCCTTCCTTGGGACAGAAGGTATCATAATGCAACTTGGGCCATGACTTTACATCAGTCTCCGAAGAAACAGCCGTTGGACTCACATGCTCATTTTCAAGAGGAGTGAAAGGAAAGATGAAAAATACATTTAGGTGGGATTTCAAGTGAAGTCCTTTCAAACACTGAACTTTAGTAGTACCTATTTTGGATGTCAGGAATAGATTTAGACTCCAATTTATTATTCATAACAAAGGTTTATTTATGTATTTGCAAACACGGGTGGCAGGGAAAATCACACAGTCCAAGCCACAAGCCACACTTTGAATCATCAGTTTTAACAATTTATACCCCCAGGTGTGTCTTCTTTACTTTACCCTCATTGGTCTCAGCTCAACCAATTAACAGCACCCAACCAGAATATTTTAGACTTCCTACTTCATAACTCTTTGACATGTGCTTCCTCCCTTGTACATACAATGTATGTTCATGCTAATCTGGATTTAATGAGGAAGAGGTATGGAGTAATATTCATGAGGGCTTTTTACGCATGCCAAATTTATTCCCTCTCAAGGTTGAAACTGTCTGTTGACTGTCTGCTGCGAAGTGTTACTCTTATCTAGCTCTGAGGAGAAACGAAACCTTTTGGCTCTGGAACGTACACGTCCCCTGGTAACTTTCCTTTGTAACTTTCTTCTGCAACTTCCCCCCTCCCCTCTCCAATTTATCTGGCTAGTTGGCCTGAAAACACAAGCTGATCCTTCGTCACTACTTTTTGCTCTAAATTACAGGTTTATGGTTTAGCTTCTGTGTTCCAAATCACGGATCAATATTCATATCCAGTGGTGTCATCTACTCTCCAGTAGATGGTACGCTGGGCGGGACTTATGCATGATTGGCAGCCCATCCACTCACTTCCGCTTTCTTCCCGCTCGCCACGCGGCTTTCTCTGGCCTCAGAGGGGGTGCCTGCTCGCCAGGGGGATGGGTGGGTGGGGCGTGCTGGGTGCCTGGGCGAGCAGGCGCCCCCTCCGAGGCCAGGGAAAGCCGTGCGGCAAGCGGGAAGAAAGCAGAAGTGAATGGACGGGCTGCCAATCACGCATACTTCCCACCCAGCGTACCATCTACTGGAGAGTAGATGACACCACTGTTCATATCCCACACAGACAAGCAGAGTTTGGCTGGTGCTGGGGCCCAGGCCACAACTCCAAGCAACAGGAAAAGTCTCACCTGCTACAATTCTCTCTTCTGCACTTCCTAATGTTTTATTTTTATTTTGGAGCTAGATAATTCCAAAGATGCACATTTGCAATTCTACCGATACTCAACACCTCAACTTGTTTACACGATAATGCAATCTGATTCTTCCATCTGTGCAAATCCATGATTCAAAAAGCAAATGAAGCTTGACTGTTGATCTCAAAATCGATCGTAGTTGCACCTTCCCTTTCAGCTCTGAACTAAATGCGTCCATTTCATCATTGCTGTATTGTTCAATACTTTGTTTAACCACGAAGCGACAGGACATTGAGCAGTTTCTCAGGGAAATGAAGGCTTTGTGGCCGTAAGAGATCGCTGATTTCCTACGTTGTCAGCTGCAACCCAGAGCGAACTACACGATGTGAACACCAAACTATTTGCCCAGCTTTAAGACAACCAAACCAGGATGCAATGCAGCTTTGAGTGAAATCTACATGCAAAAGATCAGGTTTTTATGCAGCCTGAGCAAAACAAGCTGTCTTCACAACCACCAACAAAAACCACATGAAGGAAAATTTCTAAAGTCTTTTTTTTAAAAAATCTGAAGACTGGAATGAATGAATGAACTCAGAGGTGTCACTAGGGTTTGCATCACCCGTGAGAGAGTGCATTGCATCACTCTTTTGATGGATCTTCTCTCATACAAGACCATACAGAATAAATTACAATATCATACTCACGGCCTAAATGCAGTGGCATCAGTAGGATTGGATTAATCCCCATTAACTTTATTTACTTAGATATTTATTTTAATTTAGAACTGTACGGGTCACCCAAGAAATCATTAACCTACAAAAAACCCACTGGCCTCCTCCTCCTCCTCCTCCTTCTATTATCATTATCATTATCATTATCATTACCCCACCTTTCCCATGCTGAAGCAAATGCCCAAGGTGGTTTACAGAGTTTCAGAAAAAATCACAATATTAGACAACGATAACTCAAAACATCAAGTACAAAAGCATTAGAACATTAAATTTTAAAACACACACACACACACACACACACACACACACACACACACACACACACACAACATTTAGGGAGCAATCCTAGCCTGACGTTAGGCCAGCACAGGCCAGCAAAGTTACATTGGCACAAGGGACACTGTAAAGCATGTTTGGACCACTCTCAGGGCGCAATCCTACCTAGCGCTGGAACGGTGAGGCCGGCTGCCCAGCGCCATATCCGACGCTGGGTTGGACAGGCTGGAGCCTCCCCATGGCAAGGGCACATTCGCATGTTTACCATAGGGGCAGAGGCAAAGCTCTAAGTGTTGCAAGAAGCCTTACCCTGTCATGTAAATCCCTCCTTGCCCTTGCTGCTGTAGCCAGTAAGCAACACCAAGATGTTGCTTTTCCCTGTGAGGATTGGCTAAAAGGGTGCAGGAGAGGAGTGATTTCCACTGCAAGGTCAGGCTTCTTGCAAAACTTAGAGATTTGCCCTCCCTTAGATCTGCCTCTGCATAGGGGAGGCTCCAGCCTTTGCTCTGTGCCTGCTAAACAACAGGCGCAGAGCCCAGGAGACCGTGTGGCCTGAATCAGGGCTGCCTGGCCTCGGGGTGAGGCGTTCGATTCGGCCTTATGGCAATGATGCAGGAGTACCCCCCTGATGATTCTCGCAGAACAGCTCCTTTTTCCTGGCTGAAGGCTCACAGCCCCAGCCACGTGTCACAACCACCATTATTTCTTTCACCTGGCTGCCAGCACACACACACACACACACACACACACACACACACACACACACACACACACACACACCACCTAGCCACACTGCATTCATCATGAACTCTACTGGTTGAAAGGCATATCGCCCCAAACCAAGTTTGAAACCATTACGCCCCTCTCCTGGCTGCGAGCACACAGCCCAGCCATGTTTTGCACCCACCATGCTTCTTCCTGGCCGCCCGGCCATGCTGCAACCAATAACAAATTAAAGCCTTGGTGAGAATCGAACCCGTGACTTTAAGTCTCCCGGACCCTCCATTGAACCGGCTAACTAAACGCGGAAAGCTGGGGATTCGAACCCGCGCTGCCACCATCATCATCGAAGCCCCAGCGAGACACCGGTAATAAGATTACAACAAGTGCAAGCCGACAGTGATGAGATTATTGCCCCTTGACCTGCGGTTTCACCCTGGCAGACGCCTTGAGTAAACTGTTAACCACAAACTAACGAACTGACTGTCAAATCGTTAAGCTGATTCCTCAAAAGCATCAGAAAAGCTGGCTGTCAAAATCGGGGTAGCCCCGCAGTTCTCCGGAATCCCCGACCACGTGGTTAGAGCGAGCTGTCAAACCACAAACTGTCAAAGCTCCCCTTTAAAGGGAAAGCCGGCTATGTGAATGGGGTTTTTATGAATGAACTTGATGTTTTTATGAACGGGGAATGTATTTTATGAATAGAATACACGTTTTATGAAGGGAAACAGTCATGTTGGACTCTGTGCTTGTGCGAACTGTGTGAGGACAACGTAAAATGGCTGCCAATGGACAAAATGGATGCCGATTCCTCTGTGAGCGAGCCATAGCCATCAGATCCGGACTTTGGGTCACGTCTTTAGCACCAGCATCTCCGATTCCCACCAAAGACATTTGCATAGTAGATTTAGATAAACTTTTAGTGGAAAATAGGTTTCTTCGTGTATCGGGATGCATGAATCGTACCTTTGTGTTTATGAATTGCACTTTTGTGTTTGAGTAATCTTTGCCCCCTTGACCTTATGCCCTTCCTCTCGAAACTCAATCAAGTCTGTACCCCAGCGATTAGCCCTTCCCCAACCCTTTGTCGTGCCCTTCCCAACCCTTTGTCAAGCCATCTACGACTTTGTCATACCAAAGATTAGCCCTCCATCCAAGGCGCCTGTCACCCATCAGTTACGTGATCATGTCTCAGGGAGTTCCCCGAATCTACCTCGGACCAATTGAAGGTCTCAAAACTCCGATACACCAATGATCAGAGAAGGATTAAGCGATTGATCCTGATTGGGTATTTTTATTATTCCACGTTTGCATGTACAAGTGTGTAAAACTTCTTGTCTTTAATACTTTGGCACGCAAAATAGGGTGCCTCTTTGCACGCGCGTTTGCGACCTGTTTGCGTCTTATTGCAGTAAACTTTCTCTCCGGAGTCTTCATCGAAGCCCAGCTGGCATTCTTTCTTCTGTCGACGTTAAATCTTTGGGTAAGCTATAGCAGGATCCCGCTGAGGAGGATTGGGAGCAGTGATGTCATGCAGGGGGAATGCGGGGGAACTCAGTTCCACTAGTTAAAATTAGGGCTGACTCCACCCACTTCACTCTCCCCCCTCCCCCTCCCAATTCCTCTGCAAAGAGCTTTTCTTTTTGGTTGGCCGGCACTCAGAGGGTTAATGGGAGTGACTCCAGATTCCTAGGGGGGCGAAGGCAGTTATGTCATTCAGGGGGAATGGACCAGAACGGGCTCCGTGGCTGGTTCCGGGTTCCCGACAAGTGCCAATCAAAAGTGAGTTCCTGTTCCTAAATCATTTGAATGACACCACTGATCGGGAGGGTAAACCAAAGGGGGTTTGCGGACACCACTTCGGCAAGAAAGGGGAACGCACGCTGGAGAAACAGACCTTTCAATCTTGGGAGTGCTTTCTCTCTTGAAGAGACAGATGCTTAGAGAATTTGGCTTCTAGGCTTGATTTCCTCCCACAACAACGGAATCCAATGTCCTCCTGCCGGCTGCCCACACTCCTCCCACATCCCATCAACATCCCTCCCAGAATTGACCTCCCCCATCCACTCCTTCCCATGTCCAACAATGGCACCTCCCTCGCGCAGACCAGCTTCAGCCGACATGAGGGAGGTGCAGTGCGGGCGCAACGGGACCCTATATAATAGGGTTATAATAGGATTATAATAGGATATATAAACCCTTATAATAGGATTATAAGCAATCCTATAATTGCTTCACAGCTGCTAACTTTATAGGATTGCACTGCCTGAGTCAGGGAGGATGGTACACGTCTGTGTGCTGGCATCTCTGACTCGGAGAGAATAATCCTAACCTGGAGTTAGGCCAGTACAGTTAAATCAGCAAAGTTTGGCTGGCACAAGGGACACCATAAAGCACGTTTGGACCACTCCTAGAGTCAGGGAGGATGGCGCACGTCTGTGTGCTGGCCACTCCGACTCCGAGAGTTGTCCAAACATATTTTACGGTGTCCCTTGTGCCGGCCAAACTTTGCTGGCCTAACCATGCTGGCCTAACTTCAGGTTAGGCTTGTGCTCTCAGTCACACTGCTAAATTTTTCAGGGTCGTCTGCCGCTTGGAACTTGAAATTATAAAGAGAATTTCTCCTGCAAGCTGTGACCATCTTCACTTGCTTACAGCCAACTTTTAGAAAGAAACCAAATCTCAAGAGTAAATAAAAGCCGACACAAAAGACCCAGTTGGGGTGAAAGGAGAGTAGACAACATTCATCTGCCAAAACAGGAACCAAAGTTGAAAGAACAGCTGAACATGCATAAGAAATCGGGATAATGAAGGGAAGGGACAATGACGGAAAGATGACACAGGTTGGGACAGATTGAAAATCCCATCCAAATGGTGCTTAAACTAATGCAACTGTTTGCCTTGCCTTGTTTGCAACAGCTGTGTGGGCCAAATTGGGAATCGGCTCCTGTTGCCTGGAGGGGTTGTACTCAATTAGAAGTCATTCTGCATACGGTAGACTGACCTAATGGGAGCTGTAGGAATGGCTCGACGCATTAATGTGTGGATTTCCGCCGCACCTTCCAGCTGAAGTACAAAATCCACTAAGGACCTGCAAAAAAGGGGCAGCATGAAAAATACAAAATAAACGGAAATCGACAGCTCGGGTATTGGACTATCGCCCTGCTCTGAATGGGGTGCACTCCCTCTGAAGGAGTAGGTTCGCAGCTTGGGGGTTCTCCTGGATCCACAGCTGCACCTGGATTCCCAGGTGGTGGCGGTGGCAGCGGTGGCCAGGGGAGCCTTTGCTCAGCTTCGGCTGATTCGCCAGCTGCGACCGTACCTGAGCTGTGCGGACCTGGCCACAGTGATCCATGCCCTAGTGACATCCAGATTAGATTATTGCAATGCGCTCTACGTGGGGCTGCCTTTGAAGACGGTCCGGAAATTACAACTAGTACAGAACGCGGCTGCTCGTGTGGTTGCTGGGGCACATCGATTCGACTCTGTCGGGCCGTTGCTTCGGCGACTACACTGGCTGCCGGTTCTGTTCCGGGCCCGATTCAAGGTGCTAGTTTTGACCTTTAAAGCCCTTTATGGCTCGGGGCCGGGGTATTTGAGGGACCACCTCCCTCCATATAATCCTACCCGTACTCTTAGGTCATCGGGGGGGGGGCTTTTGACAGTGCCGCCACCGGAAGAGGTGAAGGGGTGGCGGCCAGGAATAAGGCCTTCTCGGTGGTGGCCCCCCGACTTTGGAATGCCCTCCCCTTAGAATTAAGAACTGCTCCCTCTTTGGCAACATTCCAGCGGGGGTTGAAGGCCTTTTTATTTCAACAAGCTTTTATATGTTGATAGGCAGACTGGTATTTTTTTTACATCTTTCAATCCACGGGGCTTGTTTAAATTTTAACTGTTTTTAATATTGTTTTTAATATGTTTTAATTGTATATAGTGTGGCTTGTATTGCCTTTTAATTGCTGTAAGCCGCCTTGTGTGCCTTCGGGCAGAAAGGCGGGGTAGAAATCAAATAATAATAATAATAATAATAATAACAACAACAACAACAACAACAACAACAACAACAACAACAACAACAACAACAACCATGCTGTTAAACTTCAAGCGACAGTGCAAGGAAGGTGTAAGGTGAGTGGGTAGATAAGCTGACAGCCACTTCCTACACCTGAACAAAAATTTGTGATCCACTTTACATACCTTGCTCCTTCAAAGGGAGTGTGCAGTGAAGACGTGATGTAAGAGAGTTGGAAAGCAGTGACCTATCTTGCTCCTTGTCTGTCATCAGAGCTGCCTACACCTGCCAGAGCAGGTAAGGCAGTGGTGGGGGCAGGGGCAGGTGAATCAGGGTGGGGATGGGGCAGGAAGGGGGCAAAACTGAGTGGGAAGGGGGCATACGGGGCAGAGAGGGTGCGGGTGGTGGTGATGAATTCATCAGTAATGCTGCATGCTGAATCCTATTCCCTTTGGCAGCAGCCTCCCTACCCCCTTTTCTCTCCTCGGATTTATGCCAGCAAAATAGCTGGCACCGGTCTGAGGATACCCATTGTGGAGCGGGAGGCTTACGCAGGGGTAAGGGGATTTCAATCCCCTTTGCCTGCTGAAGCCTCTGGATCTCCCCCCCCCATGCTGGATAGAGCATGCCCATTTTTGGCATGGCTGCACCAATGGGGGGGTAGGGTTGGTCTATAAATCATCCAGAAAACATAGCTGAGTTAACTGACAGTGCTATCCTACCTGGCGCTTAGTGCTGATGTGTCTGCGAGGCCACGCGCTCTCCTCAGATCTGTGCCCACTCTTTAGCGGGCG
The DNA here is from genome assembly GCA_029204185.1 of Lerista edwardsae. Classification (NCBI taxonomy): domain Eukaryota; kingdom Metazoa; phylum Chordata; class Lepidosauria; order Squamata; family Scincidae; genus Lerista; species Lerista edwardsae. The sequence goes on along the minus strand of JAJKFI010000017.1, from coordinate 6,658,208 downwards.
CAGATCCGAGGAGCACATAGGGGAGGCTGAGCCTCCCCTACAGTAAGGGAGCGAATGCTCCCTTGCCATGCGGGGGGGGGGGGCTCCAGCCTCTCCTATGCAGCGTCGGATATGGCGCTGCTAAGTTGGCTTCGCCATACTGGCACTGCATAGGATTGCACCCTGAATAGTGTAAGGAGAAGCTCACCAGTTGCTGAGTGGTAGTGTTGGCTGATACCCAATTAACGACAGACACAGGATGATGGGAGGAGGGGATCTCAAAATTTTATTCTTCTGCACAGAGGACTGCCCCAGTGTCTCTTGACCAAAAGCCAGGAGCAGCCCCGAGAAACAGTTTACACAAGTTTATATAGGCACTTTTACGTAGCAGCCTACTACCTTAAGCAAAAGAATATGCATTATGCAAAAGAATAGGCGTCAACATTCAGCCTCATCAGAAAGCTATACAGTTAATCAGTTTGGTCAGCCTGCCCTGGTACATGGTACATCCTTGCATTCCTAAGCTTATCTTTCAACTTAAACCCACTTATGTGCAGGCTGTGCAGGCTGGTACATTTTGGAGCTAAACTGAAATAGGTCACAGGTCATCGCTAACATACGCTGTTTAAACTGCTAATATTTCACTCATATGTATCACTAGGGTCATGTGCTGAAGGACCAGAGGGTGGTCTGTGGCCATGCCCTCCATTCAATATTTCTTGCTAGGCTTGGCAAATCTGGCACACATTAAAAAGGACTTCCCTGGAACTTACCACAAGTGCCTCCGTCCTACATTATAGTCCCCACTGCCCAGTTCGTTCGGAAGATGTGTAGTGTAGCTGCCAAACAGTTTAACGACTGTGATTTTAAATGGAATGGAAATTTTGCTTCTGCTAAAGAAATCGACCAAAGACCAACTCCCCAAAGAAATAGCGGAAATATTGACGTCTGAAAATATAAAGATGTAAAGCCAAGTGCCCATCTGCTTTTGAAGAACAGCACATCCGCCAAGCAGCATTTGGTAAATAATTTGCATACTAACAACCACACAGGTAAGAAATTGGTTTCTAGGGTAAATAAATGGCAATTTCAAGGGACTGGTGCTTGCCGTGCCCCTGGAAAACATGTTGGCTTATCCTTTCTCGAAGAGGGTGTACATCTTCCAGTTTAGTCGAGGAGAAGAAATGATGGCTGGGCGATGAATAGAATTAGAGGCATGCCCATAACTGAGAGAACAATCTCAGTGTGGACTGATGGTTGAGCTGCTGATAGTGCCCGAAGCTAAGCAGGAGAACCTCTGGTCTATTTTTGGATGGGAGACAGAACGCCAGGCTGTGACAAGCTGCAGTACCTGTTGTGGCAGAACGGGGTCACTGTGGAGCTGATTAGCCAGTGCGGGAATTTTGTGAGAAGGCCAGCAGGCAAAAGAATGGAGTCCAACCTTGAGGACCTGTCCAGGCTGGACTTAGGATCACCTGCTGAAGCTTGATGTCACATGGCCAGAGGAGAGAACCACACTGTGAAGGCTACATCTGGGACTGAGGATTTGGTGAATCGCAGAATATTGTGTATTTGTAAAAATTGAGAAATGGTGGTTTTGACTAGCTTGCCCATGTAAGCCGCCTTGGGCATTTGCTTTGGCATGGGAAAGGCGGGGTATAAATTCTTCAAAATAAAATAAAATACTGTGCTGGAATGGTGAGGCCGGGGGTGGGGGCGCTATACCATATCCAGTGCAGTATATGGGAGGCTGGAGCCTTCCTGGCACAAGGGCACGTTTGTGCCTTTATACTTGGGGAGGCTCCAGCCTCCCCTATGGACTCCTAGGTTCTGCGCCTGCTAAACAGCAGGTGCAGATTTGAGGAGACCGCATGGCCCGAATCGGGGCTGCGCGGCCTGGGAAGCAGGCCTAGGATTCGGCCTTATGGCTAAATAACAGGCGCAGAGCCGAGGAACCCATAGGGGAGGCTCGAGTCTCCCCTGGGGCAAGGGCACGAATGTGCCCTTTGGATTGGAAAAGGCAGGATCTACCCCGAGGAGATAGGGAATGGTATCAGCAGTGGCCCCTTGTCCAAATAAACCAGGAAGTATGGGGTTAATCCCAGAATTCCTGCAGCAGGAACATAGCTGCAGGCTGATGAGGGCTCTGGCTAGGAAGGGTGATTAGCATAGATGCAGATGGGTGTGGCTGATGAATGTGCCCAGCAACAGATGTGTGCCCAGATGGGTGTGCCCAGCAACAGACACCAATTGGCCTGCCTCAGTATAAAGTTGGAGGCAGGAGCTACAGTAAGTTAGCACCAGGTAGGTGCAGCACCAGGCAGGTGTAGGAAGGAAGGAAGGAAGGAAGGAAACTGGCTGTGGATTGACTGACTGAAGGACTGTTGGATGGATGGACTGGATACTTGGTTATTGGAACAGTGAGTGGGTTCCTGTGGTGCCTTGGTTGGAGTTGTTGTATGGCTGCCACACCCCTGGAGCCACCGAGTGGAGGAGGCAGGTGTGGCTTAGGCAAACTGACTTCCTATTGTTTTGTGGTGGGGTTTTGTGGTGCCAAGTTAGGGTATCCTGAGCTACGCCAGTGAGGAGGGCAGTCTGGAGGAGGCTGGCCAGCTGGTGATTCCGAGCAAAGCTGCTGGAAGCAGAGGCAGATCGGGGGGGTGGGGCAAATCTGTAAGTGTTGCAAGAAGCCTTACCCTGTCATGTAAATCCCTCCTCTCCCTTGTTGCTGTGGCCAGTAAGCAATGCCAAGATGTTGCTTTTCTCTGTGAGGATTGGCTAGAACAGTGCAGGAGAGGAGTGATTTCCACTGCAAGGTGAGGCTTCTTGCAAAACTTAGTGCTTTGCCCTCCCTTAGATCTGCCTCTGCCTGGGGAGGCTCCCCAGTGTACCAAAGCTGCATTGGCTATAGTGCAGGCCCTCCAGCCTCACTGTTCCAGCGCAGTTTAGGATTGGGCTCTGAATGTCTGGTCCCTCAGAAGGACAGGTGTAAGCTGGCCATGAGTGAGGTGAGAACTATCCCACACCACAGAAATAAGCAGAGATCAAACAGTTCTCATCCACTTGCTTTCTGCAGCATCGGCTGTGCATTGCACTTATCCCCCGGATGAGGCAAAACAAGTGATTTTCCCCGCAGAAGGTTCCCGAGATGGAGCAGCAGGTTGCATCGCAATGAAGCAGGCGAGAACGCCAGCCCGATTACCATATATATTGCTGGCCTTATCAGTGTTCTGTCTCCATTGTTCACGTAATCCTAATGATCTTGGTGACAACCAAAATTATACAGATATATGCAGTGGTGTCATCCAAATGATTTAGGAACAGGTACTCACTTTTGATTGGCACTTGTCGGGGTCCGCCCACCGGAAGTGACGTCATAAGCCGGAAGTGATGTCATGATTGTTGCCATGGATGTGATCATGTTTGTAATAACTTCAGCTCGTGGTTAGTGTTGATTTAACTTCTATTGCTTTGCTTTCTAGAGATGTGTATATACATATTTTGCTTCAACTGTTCCCTGGTTAAATAGCAGGGGCCAGCTTCGAGTGGGCGGGGCCAGCTTAACTTCTAGGAACCGGTACTCGCGTAGTGGTGCGTAGTGGGTGCATGACATCACTGGATATATGGTTTAAAAAAACCACACACCTTGCCCAGACCTCAGCCTTATTAAAATGCCGGTTCAGAAGCAGGTCTCCTTGGGAAAGCCTTCCGCAGCTGTCACAAATCCAACCTGGATGTGTCAAAAGGATGAACTTTGGGAAGACTGCTGAAGAGCTGGCTTATCGATAAGCCAATCGCCTCAGGCGGGAAGCTGGAGGAACTTACCTGGAGGAAGGTGGCCTCCTCTACCTGCCCCTGTGCCTCCCTTGCGCCTCCTCCTGGGAAAAGGAAGAGAGGGAAGGAGCAGGAAGTGTGGAGGTGGTGAGCTTTTTCAGAGGCAACTGGGGGCAGAGCAGCTCATCTGCACACCTCCCAGCAGGCTTTGCGGCAGACGGGACAAAACAACAGAGTTTGCTCCCCATGAGCTGCAAACAACACAATGGCGAGCAAGCCCTGAGCTCTTCACCAGAGCTGATGGCTGGGAAATGGAAGGAGTGAGTGTCTTGCTAGTTAGGGCATATTCAGTGGTGGGATTCAGGGGGTTCGCCCAGGTTCTATAGAACCGGTTGTTAAATGGCCAGGCCCCGCCCATTTGCTTACCTCGGCTGGCTTTGGGGTTTATTTTGGCTCCGGCTATGACATCATAGAACCAGTTGTTAATTTATTTGAATCCCACCACTGGGCATATGCCTTGGCTGGCTTCCAATGTAATTTTCCTGGCCTGAGTCTTTGTGCAGTGAGCTACCAGGATAACCCTGCTTTGCCTTCATGCTGTTGTGGCTCCGTGAATGCCCTGGGGCCTGCCCCACTCCTTCCCTGGCGGAAAAGTTCATTGCCTTCCAGTGAAGCCAGACAAAATTTAACAAGGGAGATTTGTGCTTGCAGATACACTTGCTGGACCCAGCCCAGAAATGTAGATGTGCTTCTGGCTTTGCTTGTACTTCCAGATCTGGGTGAGAGGTACTTCTTCAGGTGGAGCTTCTCTTATGTTTAGCAGGGGGAGAGTAACCATCCCTATTCACTCCACTACAGTGTCTTTTCTAGTGGCTGGTGCTAGTGGTGGTCTGCATTTTTTAAAGATTGTGGATACAATCAGTGGTGTCATCTAAATGATTTAAGAACAAGTACTCACTTTTGATTGGCACGTGTCGGGACCTGCCCACCGGAAGTGACGTCATAAGCCAAAAGTGATGTCGTGGCAGGAAGTGACATAAAAAAGCCCTTTTTGAGGCCTCAGATGATTTTAAACTGATCCAACAGTTGCAACAGTATTCCACAGCACCCCCAGAACATGTTAAGGAGGCCTGGCATCATGTTAAAACCTCAGAGCAACTCATTTTTCAGTGGCAAGGAAAGGAAAGGCTCCACTCGCTGCCTGCCTGCCTTCCTGGCTCTGAGAACATGCAGGCAACTCAAACATGCAGGAAATTCAAACGTTGCAGAGGGTGGAGTCGACGAGTGGGTGGGCGAATGGGCGGGGCCAGCTGTAATCCTAGAAACCGGTACTTGCGTACCCCCGCGTACCCCCTGCATGACATCACTGGATACAATCCTAACCTGGAGTTAGGCCAGCAAAGTTTGGCCAGCACAAGGGACACTATAAAGTATGTTTGGACCACTCTCGGAATCAGTGAGGCCAGCACACAGATGTGTGCCATCCTCCCTGACTCCGAGAGTGGTCCAAATGCACTTTACAGTGACCCTTGTGCCAGCCAAACTTTGCTGGCCTAACTGAGCCAGCCTAATTGCTCTCTGTTACTCCTTTTGGGACAGGGGGCATTTAATTATTATTTCATCTTGTCTGTCTGCTTTGTGAACTTTTTCTTGAAAAGTGGTATATAACTATTGATTGATTGATTGATTTGCATCCAAATTGCAATGCAGCACCCGGTGTGGGGCATCCAATACAAATTCAGCCTGCAATGCATAATTTGAATGGGGCAAGCACAGTCCCAAATTATTTCACATTGCAGGTAGAAATTTAAGGCCATGAATCCCACATCTAAATCTGGATGGAGTCCATGATTTCATGTTCAAAAGATAAGATCTCTGCTCTGAGAGTCATTTATAAGGGAGTTGTATTCCAGTTATTCATCTTTTATTATAGCATAATTAAGGTGAATTTAAAAAAAAAATGAAGTTTTCACCTCTGCAAGTGAATGCAGAGATAAGAACCTTTTATACCTTCCATTTGAATTTCTTGCTGTAATGTTCAAAGCTTAATAGATAGGAGATTGATATCTTAATGAGGCTGTAGCTAACGTAGAATTCGATAAAAAGCAGAAAAAACCAAAGTGGACTGTGTGTATGAGAATTGCTGTGTGGAATGCTGTCAAAGTTCTTAAGATTGAGGTGTTGTTGTTCAGTCGCTATGTCTGACTCTTCGCGACCCCCTGGACCACAGCACACCAGGCCTCCCTGTCCTCCACTAGTTTCTGGAGCTTGCCCAATTTCATGTTCATCGCTTCGGTGACACTATCTAACCATCTCATCCTCTGCCGCCCCCTTCCCCTTTTGCCTTCCATCTCTCCCAGCATAAGGGTCTTTTCTAAAGAGTCCTCTCTTCTCATGAGGTGGCCAAAGTATTTGAGCTTCAGCTTCAGGATTTGTCCTTCCAGGGAGCTATCAGGCTTGACTTCCTGGAGGATTGACCGATTGGATCTCCTTGCAGTCCACGGGACTCTCAAGAGTCTTCTCCAGCACCATAATTCAAAAGCATCTATTCTTCGGCACTCTGCCTTCCTTATGGTCCAGCTCTCACAGCCATACATTGCTACTGGGAAAACCATAGCTTTGACTATGTGAACCTTTGTTGGCAGGGTGATGTCTCGGCTTTTGATTAAGTTGTCTAGGTTCGCCATAGCTTTCCTCCCAAGAAGACTCCCAAGTCTTTTAATTTCATGGCTGCAGTCACCATCTGCGGTGATCTTGGAGCCCAGGAAGATAAAGTCTGTCACTGCTTCCATTTCTTCCCCTTCTATTTGCCAGGAAGTGAGGGGAGTGGTTGCCATGATCTTAGTTTTTTTGATGTTGAGCTTCAAGCCAATTTTTGCACTTTCCTCTTTCACCCTCATCAGAAGGTTCTTTAGGTCTTCCTCACTTTCTGCCATTAGAGTGGTGTCGTCTGCATATCTGAGGTTGTTGATATTTCTCCCAGCAATCTTGATTCCAGCTTGTGAATCATCCAGCCCTGCCTTTCTCATGATGTACTCTGCATATGAGTTAAATAAGCAGGGTGACAGTATACAGCCTTGTCATACTCCTTTCCCAATTTGAAACCAATCAGTTGTTCCATGTCCAGTTCTAACCGTTGCTTCCTGACCCACATACAGGTTTCTCAGAAGACTGTTCAGGTGGTCTGGTACTCCCATCTCTTCAAGAACTTGCCACAGTTTGTTGTGATCCACACAATCAAAGGCTTTAGCATAGTCAATGAAGCAGAAGTAGATGTTTTTCTGAAACTCTCTTGCTTTCTCCATGATCCAGAGAATGTTGGCAATTTGATCTCTAGTTCCTCTGCCTCTTCGGAAACCAGCTTGTACATCTTGTAGTTCTCGATTCACATATTGCTGAAGCCTAGCTTGTAGGATTTTGAGCTAGCATGTGAAATGAGTGCAATGGTGCGGTAGTTCGAGCAATCTTTGGCATTGCCCTTCTTTGGGATTGGAATGTAAACTGATCTTTTCCAGTCTTGTGGCCACTGTTGGGTTTTCCAAATTTGCTGGCATATGGAGTGCAGCACTTTGACAGCATCATCTTTTAAGATATTTCAGTAATTCCACTGGAATGCTGTCACCTCCACTAGCTTTGTTGTTAGTGATGCTTTCTAAAGCCCACTTGACTTCACACTCCAGGATGTCAGGTTCGAGCTCAGTGACCGCACCATTGTGGTTATCAGGAACATTTAGATCGGCCTTATAGAGTTCCTCTGTGTATTCTTGCCACCTCTTCTTAATCTCATCTGCTTCTGTTAGGTCCTTGCTGTTCTTGTCCTTTATTGTGCCTACCTTCGCACGAAATTGTCCTTTGATATCTCCAATTTTCTTGAAAAGATCTTTAGTCTTTCCCATTCTATTGTTTTCCTCTATTTCTTTGCATTTCTCAGTTAGGAAGGCCTTCCTATCTCTCCTTGCTTTTCTCTGGAAATCCGCATTCAGTTGGGTTTGAGGTAGGGACTGACAATGTTTTTAAACATTGTCTGACAATCTTTTTTTTAAAATTAATTTACAAACACAATGAAATAACATGTTATTCCTTTCTTTGGGCATAGAATGGAAGAAAGCACAATTGCATCAACATCTCAGACTTAGTATATGGGATCAAAAAAAAGATTGTTTATTCCCAACAAATCCCTTTCCCAAAAGGAATTTGTCAGCAAGTATGACTGTCTACTGACAATAAGAATGTGAGAGCAGAAGCCCTGCTGGATCAGGCCAAAGGCCCATTGAATCCAGCTTCTTGCATCTCACAGTGGCCCACTAGATGCCTCAGGGAGCACACAAGATAACAGATGTCTGCATCCCATTGCTGCTCCTTTGCATCTGGCATTCTGAGGTAGCCACCTACTAAAATAAGGAGTTAATATGTAGCCATTATGGTTTGTAACCTGCAATGGACTTTTCCTCCAGAAAGCTGTCCGATCCCTTTTAAAGGTACCTAGGTCAGGCGTCATCACCACCTCCTGTGGCAAGCAGTTCCACAGGAACTACCCACGGGGTAAAAATGCATTTCCTTTTATTTGTTCTTACTCGCTCAATTTTCATAGATTTCTCCTGGTTCTGGTATTGTATGAGAGGGAAAAACAACAACATCCCTCTATCTACTCTATCCATCCCATGCATAATTTTTATACATCTCAACCATGCCCCCCCTCCTAACTGGACTTTTGCACATTTCTTTCTTTTGAATCTACATACACTTAAAAACGGGTCATTCCCCCCCCCCAAAAAAAGTCCTTTTCAGAGTTTGGGTGAAGGATGGCTTTGACCTGTGTAAATCTGATGATTTCTCAAATCTCATCAAATTGCCCTTTTCTTGGTGGCAATTGATAACAGTGAGACCCACCTGAAATTGTACTGCAGTTAAGACTTCTTCATCTCTTGTTGGGGGAACACCATCCTTATCTAATGCCTTGCCACACAATCCCCTTCTGCCGCCCTGTTCATCTAGCAAATATGCAAGTAAAGGATGAAGAGGGAGTGTATCGGCCATGCCAAAGTCTGACCCAAGCTGAGCTGACACCTGAAGCAGTGCCAATTCTCCCCCCCTTTTGTACTGCACCCTCCGTAACCCAAATCATCATGGTTGCCACCACCACTTCTTCCTCACCCCCCTCCTCATCGGCTGCCACCACTTCTTTGAAAACAGGCCAGCTGAAGGGGAATCCTGCCAGCCATTTGACTTTCCATCTCTGTCCCACCTCCTCTGCTTCCAGGTACTTCCAGCCAGGAGCGTAGCTAATGCAAGTGTAGCCCAGTGCAAAGTGCAAAATGTTGCCCCGAAAGTGACATCACAACAGGAGGTGACGTCACAGTTGTATTTTTGTTTTCTCTGGTTTTTTGGCCGTATCATTTGATAGAGTAAAGGTATTACAGTCCACTTTGTTTCATTGCATTCTGCATTACATTACCTTTCCAGTGATATATAACACGGTGGTATTATTCCTAAATACCAAGGTTTTCACCATTTTAGCCATTAGTGTCAAGCTCAGTTTGTTGCCCCCCTAAAGCTTGTCTCCCAGTGCAATTGCACCCCCTGCACTTCTTCAGCTATGCCCTGTTTCCAACACAGGTGCCTGCCCCTATCCGCAATCTGTCCTGGAATGCCTGACCAGTTGCCCCTTCAATGATCAGCTTCTGGCTCTTCCTGCCAGGACGGTGCAGGAGAGCAGATTTCTTTATTTATTCATAAGGTAGTGAATCTGGATGATTTGCAGGCAATGAGCTGGAACCAAGCTCTCTTTTTTATCACTGCCATCAGCGCCTGCTGCCTGTTTGTTACAATGCTGAGTCGCATTTTGTTTCCAATTGGCCTGAACTCTTCATCAAGCCTCACATTCCAAACCACCCTAAAAGCGGGTCCTTCAAAGGCTTCTTCCATGGCTGCGCAAGGACATGGGCTGAAGAAGACAAAAGGCAGCAGAAGGTCATTGGGATATAAAAAGGTAAAGGTTTCCCCACGACCGAATGGTCTAGTCATGACCGACTGTAGTGGGTGGTGCTCATCTCCATTTCAAAGCCTGTAGAGCTTGTCCGAGGACAAGCTTCCGTGGTCATGTGGCTGGCATGACTCTACGCCGTAGCGCATGGAACGCCGTTCCCTTCCCACCGAAGTGGTCCCTATTTATCTACTCGCATTTTTGGGTGCTTTCGAACTGCTAGGTTGGCAGGAGCTGGGACAAGCAATGGGAGCTCACTCCGTTGCATGGTCTTGAACTCCCAACCTTCCGGTCAGCAGAACAGCAGTTTAACCTGCAGCGCCACCACATCCCCATTGGGGTATTCATGGGCTTGAAACCCAAAGGTTAAAAAACGCTACCCTGTGGAACTGCAAAACATCCTCTCCGGAGCATGGAAAAGAGGCTTTGCCACTAAGCTATGGATCCTCCATGTGGGCACACTGCTGCAACAGTGTAGAGGTCCCCCATATCTGTTGGGTTCCATTCTTGGCTCCCCATGGATTTGGAAACCATGGGTGTAGGGGACTGCTAGGTAGGGAACATCCTATGGGGCTGCTTGGATCTGCACCTGCAAAAGAGCAGGTGCAAGTCCACGTAGCCAGGAGCGGCCCGAATTGGGGCTGCCCAGCCCGGGGACAGGGGTTGGATATGGGCCAAAGGCCATGTCCCATCTCTGTCTCCTCTCCGCTCATGCTGCCGCCCCACTGTCCCTCCCATCCGTCTCGGGAATGCCCTTGGCGCAGCCCTGCTCTGGCAGAGTTAAGCCTGCGCTGGACTGGTCGGATCCGCTGTGCGGACATGGCTCATGGCCCGCCTGTGACAGTGCTGGCCTGGCGCCCTGAGCGCTGGAGTGTCAGGCCACTTCCGGAAGGGGCTTCTCACCGCAGCACATGGCCGATGTGGTGACGGCAACCCAAACGATCAGAAGGCTGGAACACCTTCCTTAGGATGCCCCAACGTTGGGTTTTTGTTTTTAGTTTGGAGAAAACCATTTCAGGGGGGACTTGATTGGAACCGTTCATGTGACGTAGGCAGTGGTGTCATTCAAAAGATTTAGGAACAGGAACTCACTTTTGATTGGCACTTGTCGGGAACCTGGAACCAGCCACAGAGCCTGTTAGGATCCGGAACGCCTGTTCTGGTCCATTCCCCCTGAATGACATCACTGGACGTAGGGTGTGGAGAGGTGGTGAGATGGAAGTTTTCCCCTCTGGCTCACAATATCAGAGCCAGGGATCATTCCATCATGAAAATCATTGGCAGGAGATTTAGGATGGGCATTTCTTGATACAGTGGAGAGAATCACAGCTTTCTTAGGTGTGATTATTGAAAGTCGGATTAATAAATCCTAAAGATACTATGACTAAATGGGATCGGTATGGAACATGTGTAATATTGTATTGTGTGTGCCAATAAAGGATCTATCTATCTATCTATCTATCTATCTATCTATCTATCTATCTATC